>CM032446.1:215010802-215083961 GCA_019049505.1 Pachyrhynchus sulphureomaculatus
CCTAATATGTTTTCAAAGCGGTGGGTAAAGACGCTAGTGCTATAGAAATAAATGTACGGGCTTAGTATACATATTTAAATTTTGTTTTTGTAGAACTCTGGTGATATCTGAGGATGCTTCATGTGCTTATATATTTTTTATAATATAAAAATTTATATAGAAAAAATGTGTTCAGCGTCCATGAAAAATAAAGCAGAAAAAACATATTGTGGCCTATTGGATGAAGATGGTCAGTAAGTTTTGACCATCCATTAAAAAGATGGAAGATCCATGGATAAAAACACAAACCCATACGTTTTCCAAAGGAGGTTGCATGAGTTTGGTCTTTACACAGCCCTAGTTTGACGCTGATGGATTTTTTTTTCTTGTGAGGATATCTCATAAATGTTATTCGCAACCCTGAACGATTGAAGAAAATATTCAACAAAAAAGCATCATCTCAGGGGCGAAGAAAGCAGCTATGCTCATTTAAGTGATGTTATTTTAAAAGAACGGTCAAGTTCCGTATGGTTGATGGCTTTTAAAATAAAAACAAAAGTTAATTGGGTCCCTAACATCTTTTGATCCAATATGTATTTTTCTTAGTCAGTAATGTTTTAATAGTTGTAGCATTTTAGCTACCTAATAGCCAGTAAATTAAGCTAGGTTCATCTAGAATCTAGTGATAAAAGTGTAAAACAAATATTTTACTACCTAAATATTTGTTTATTTATAAAAGAAATAAAATAAAACTATTTTAGTTTTACTACCGGAGCGACGCGACGCGTGAGCTGTAATGCATTGAAAAGTTTATTAACCAAACCTCCACCATATTGTCAAATCCCATACTTTTAACAACTTTTTTATACTAGATAAATTATCAAAAATGCATTCGTGATGTTTTTCGCTGAATCTACACTTTATGCAGAATATTCTAGAAATTTTTTTCAAAAAGTTTTTGATCAGAACTTTTCGAGATAGGGGGAAGGCAGCGGGTTTTTGGCCATTTTTTTAAAAGAATACAAAGAAAATAGTGTGCGCAAGTATTACATCATATATACTTTTGAACTTATGTTTTCACAAGCCTTTAATTTGACATCCCAGAAAATCACAAAAATGACACGGCTGTCAATTCCTATATTTATGCCAAATTTCAATTTACTACGTTAGATAGTTTCGGAGAAACTCAGGTGTGACAGAGGTACTTAGGAACACAGAAGTGATCTCATAAGTGTTCTGTACGGAACACTAAAAAACAATTTTTGAAGGACTATAGTTTGAGATACAATAAAAGTTTTTTTCATCTATTAATTTATTTGTTACTATAAATATTTTGTAATTGAACTATTAATGGCTTTGTAGAGTTTAATTTTTTTAGAATACGTACAGATTTTTATATTTTTCATATAACCAACCATAACCGAACATAAATTTTAAAAATATGATGCCTCGATAAGTTGCTCTCAGTATATTTTCTGTTTTATTAAAATTAACGATTTTGGTGATTAGCTTTGTAATCTTCGCTTATGTTTCTGCTTGATTCTTTGTCTTCTTCTGTTAAATGTAGTACTTTATAGATTTATGTGTTTAGTTTTTGTCGCAATATAGAGTTTCAAGACAGAGTTCTTCATACGAATATCTACCTTTTTTTTGTTATTTTTATTTAGCTTTAGCAATGTTCGTTGGACGTAGCCTCATCCTCGGGGCTTATTGGTCATCTATATTACTTTTGATGTTGATATGAGACATTTGCTGTGTTTTTTGAAATATCTCCTGACGGTCGGCGATATTGCAGTAATTTTAATTACCATTCATTCTGGGTGAGAAAATCAACAGTAACAACACTGCTACTATTTCAGTTCCAGAATCTCCCAAAATTAATTTTTGTTTTTTGCAGAGTGAGAAATAGCAGAGTTGTTTTTCGTTTCTTTACAGAATTTGAGCCACCAGTTTTAAGGCTAGTAATTGTTTTATTAGTTTTTTTAACAACAGTAATACTTATAGATTAAAAAGGTTTTGATTTTCAATGTCTTAATTGTGAAATTGTCATGGTAGGAGTTTCTCAATATTTTTATACTATAATATCTCTAAGATAATAAAAACAATCTATTTCATAAAAGAGTTCTAGAATGTTCGACTGGAAAGTACTTTAAAAATATTTATGAACAATTTAATATTGAGCCAAGGTGCGAGGTTTTGGCTAATTATATATTCTGTGTAATCAAGAATACTTTCTCTTGCAATCGTCAATATCAATTGTCAAACCTAGAGGTTCCCATTTTTTTTTTTTTTTTTACGGGAAAAGTAGACGAAGGTAGGTTGGTCGCCACCTATATATAATACGAGTAGGTGGCGACCAAACTTTAAAAAGTTCTGAAAAATACACTTATTGTTTTAAATAACTCAATACATTTTTTAGCGATTTTCCAATTCATTTACCCCATCTCTAAAGTAGTTTTCCGGAAGACCCAAAATACTCATCTACGGATGCTATCACCTTATTATTTGTTGAAAAACGCTTCCCACGTAGAAATCTTCTAAGATTTGGGAACAGATGGAAGTCAGATGGAGCCAGATCTGGCGAATAGGCTGGATGTTCTAACAATTCGTATTTTATTCCGACCAGTTTTGCCGTTGCCAAAGCACCTCTGTGAGCAGGTGCATTTTCATGCTGAAAGATGAGGCTTTTCTTCTACACACCGGGTCTTTACTCACGAATTTTCTTATTCAGATGGTCCAAAAGTTGCAATAATACTCTCCTGTGATTGTTTTACCGGTTTTTTTTTTTTTTTTTTTAAAGGTAACCAATTAACAAAATCCCATCCCAGAAAACTGATGCCACAATTTTTTTGGACAACTTTGACCATTTTGGCTGCACTGGAGCTGACCAACGGACTCAGTCCATTGTGTGGTTTGCTGTCGTAGTTCAGGATCATACTAGTAAACCCAAGTCTCATTCACAGTTACAAAATCAGTTTTTTTTTTTTGTGAAACGAGCTAAATGTGAGAGAAAACTTTCTATCTCTCTAGTGCGTTGTTGTTCTGATGTTAGCAAATGCTGCACCCATCTTGTGAATAGTTTTCTTATACCCAAAATATTAGTTAAGATGTGAGATAACTATAGCCATCATCCAAGGTTAATCGACGGTCTTCCATTACCATATCTTGTACTTACACAACAGTTTCTTCAGTTGTTGCAGTTTTTGGACATCCGGAATGTGGATTATCATTGACGCTTGTCCGACCACGCTTAAACTCTACGAGTCTATCTATCAACAGTGCATAGATTTCAGTTGTCGATAAACCTTCGAAAATAAAGAATTTTATAACTGCACGGTATTCGGTTTTTCCCATTTTTAAAAAAATATTCAAATATGTCTACTTTAACTAACTGATAAACAATAAATGACTTGATAGATCGATTTGAAATGTAAGGTGTGTTCATATGACAGATGAAGCTTCAAAATGATGTTCTATATTTGGTTCAAGTGAATAGGGGGCGCATTCAAAACTTATTGACTAGTCTGTATACAGGTACCGCTTAGAGGAAGAAAGAATTTCCTATCATAAGTATTTTTGTCAAAAAAACTAGACTTAAAAACAAAAGTATATTTATAAAGTATGGAACATATTAAGACATATGGGCTTGTTTCCATGCTCTACATTATATAGTTTAAATAAACCTTGCTAGACAAGGCTCCTAGCTAACTTGTAGACTAGTGGCTCTCACTAAGATTAAATTAGCTTACAAAGTTTGAGTTAAAGCACTTGTAGTTTGGTGTGTTGTATACATAACTATGGTACTTTAAAGACAAAGCAAACTTTAGTTAACGAACAATATATTCTTTAAAATTCGTACATTGAAAAAACCTATGTGGAAAAGAAAAGCATTCAGCAGTGTTTATTTTATTAGAGTAGTTGTTACATTTTAAAACGGTTATATTTTGAGAGAAAATCTGACTGAACATGAAGCAAGAAATTTCTTTCTACACAATTTTCCCTCAAGAGTCACAAATTCAAATGTTATAATTAAGACGACTAAAATACCAATTGACGAATTACACGATTGACACATGTATGCATGCAAAAAATTCATTCTACGAGATGTATGTCTATGTCTTACGAAAAACATGGTTTCCAACTTTCGTCGGTCTGTCTGTCGTTCTGTTGGCATGATAACTCTGGAAGGAAATAGGATCTCGATTTCAACTTTGGTATACAGTCTGTCAAGTAAGAACGTGTCAGTGATAATTCATTTTTGGCAGAGGCGATTCTAGCGATTCAAAAAAAAAAACGGTGGAGGAAACCTTTATCTACGACGTAGTTTAGTGAAAGTATCAGTCGATTCCAAACTTTCGTTTAAATCACGTAAAATCCAAAATGTGTTACTTTTTTGCGCGTCGTCGGTTCGAAATAATCTGTCTTTATTTCCATCCAAAAAGGCCTGAAATGACATACTCCGTGGCCGCTAAATATATTAAAAAGTCGGTATCGTTTGTGAAGAAGTGGGTAAATCATTTTAACGAGACGCAAAAGTCGACGACTTGCCAAAACGTGACTCAGTAGACAAAGTCACTCCGAAAGTACAAAAACAAATGGCGTCTTTATTTTCACGGGACCCGAAATTGACGCTGCATCAAGGAGCGGTAAATTAAGAAAATCGGATTTCAATATGTCCTATGAGACCATTCGACAACATTTTGGTTCTCATGATGTCAAATTCCAAAGCACGTTGAAGAAATCTTTGCTGGGCGAAAATCGCGTCGGGAAGCGACTCGCTTAGGCCCACGATCGCCGGATGTCAACGCTTTTGAAAACGTTTGGTCTCTTGTAACGAGAAAGCTCAGAGGAAAGGTTCTGGGCACTTGGGTCAGTTGTCTCGCGAAATTCGAAAAATTTGCAGAGTAAGCAGGAAATCTCGTCGACAGCATGCCTCGAAGATGCTAGGTGGTTATATATGCAGGAGACAATTGGTCAACTTAACACATAGCCTGAAAAGTTTTTAGTCTAGCTACTTAAAACACATGTTTTTGCAAAATTCGACTTTATTTATCAACATAGTCTCCTTCAAGAGCAATACAATCAGGCCAATGCGTTTCTCAAATTTCTATACCTTTTTTTGTAAAAGGATTTGTCTTTGGGTCTGCGAATAGACAATAGTCGCTAAGGGCCAAATCTAAAGAAGAAGAGCACTTTTTTCTTGTTCATTTAGGGCCGTTTCTTTACGATTTCTGCTTTCAAATGCACCAATAACTTTATATAATATTCGCTATCAATGGTTTTTCCCTTCTCAGCATAGCCGATGAAAATTATTTCATGACCATCCCAAAATACAGAGGCCAAAACCTTTCTAGCCGACTGTTGTGTCTTTGGTCGCTTCGGGCGGCTTTCACCGGCTCCTGTCCACTCAGCTGACTGCCGATTTGATTTTGGTGTGTAGTAGTGGATCCATGTTTCATCCGTTGTCACATATCGCATGAAAAAATCCTTTTTATTGCGCTTAAACGGGTCTAGACAGCGCTCAGAATCATCAACACGTTGTTGTGGTTAGTCCACAGGGAACAAACGCGTTACCCATTTCGAACAGAGATTTCTGATGCCAAATTTTTGGTGGATTTTTTTGATGTTCTCCGGTGTAACCACCTCATTTGGGCGTCCAGAGCGTTCAGCATCATTTGTGTCTGTACGATAGCATTTAAATTCAGTATACCAGTAAATGATGAGTGATTTTTTTAGGGGCATAGTTCCCGTAACATTTATCAAGCCATTGCTTTGCCTGAACGGTATTTTTTCCCATCAAAAAACAGTATCAGTGTTTAATCAACACAAGAAATTCGATTTTTTCCATTGTTTCGAAAATATCAAAAGTAGCGTCACTAAAACCACTGTAACTTGTAAATTAAACGTCGAAATGTCATGAAATTTTGACACGTATCGTTTGAAGGTTGGTACTTCCTAAAAATTATTTGGATTTTTGGAAAAAAAGCGACATCTATGTGTCAGATCAAACACTTTTCAGCCTACGTGTTACTAAGGTAAGTGCGTCGTTATTAGCATACCAAAGAATTCATTGGGAGTAAAAAATATTCTCGAAATACATTTTTTCAAGAATACGAGCGCTCACGTTCTTACTTTACAGATTGTACATGTAATACTTGAAGTAGAACTGAAACCTATATTTTTAAAATAGCTACATCGATGTACATTTTATTTTTTAGTGTGATAATACAGAAAAATCCCTCCTCTCTTATGAAAAAATTTAAACATGAAAAAGTCCTTATTCCTCGCCATAATAATAAGCTAATTAATAATTTAAGTCGCATCTAAACGTACTTAAATGTATGTTTCCGATTCTATAATGTAAACTGTAGGGCACGTAGTGCAACATATTTTACAACCTTACAGCTAAGTTAGTTCTATACCCTTGGCACAAGAAGTTATGAATATAGTTAGAGGGAACACAAAAGCTAGAAGGGAGGAGACGATGGGGTTATTAGAGCGTCTGTTTTTGAATAGGGAATATATTATTTGGCTATTGTATTAAGTAGATGTATAGTTGTACAATTTCGCTTCCAGAAATTATTAGCTATTGGGAAATATTTTAGAATCTGGATATGTGCTCGTATTCGGATGAATGAGTTTAGAAAGTTCATTAGGAAATTAATATTTTTTATATTAAAAAAACTTTATTTAGTGTATTATTAATAAACTAAATTTTAATAATATTCCGAATTATTTTTTTCTGAGCACACCATATGTGCTGAAGAGAAATCATAAAGCACTACAGGACCAACGTGTGTGCGGAAAAAGCAATTCACCTTTACCTTAAATCGCGGCAAGTTGTCTTCGGTGAGAAACACTATCCTGGGCAAAACATACCCAAATGATGAGATTCTCTATAAAAAAAAACTTTTGAAAAGAGTGATACGAGGAGAAATACACTAAACCTTATAAGGATATGATGTATTAGCGAGATGTGTATTCTTAGCATGCGCTACTCTGGGAGGAATTAAGCGGTTTACACTCTTAAAAAGTGGCCATAAATTTTTCTATAAAGGCAATGAAATTAAGAAAATTGGAGGGGTCGGTCCACTTATACATGAAAAATAGCAGAAAATGTTGTTCAGTTCAAAGCCATATCAGAATAGTGATTTCAGTAGACACACAGCTGAACAGAAGATGCAAATGTAAGATCATTCAGGTATATGTACCGACATCAGACAGCGAGGAAGAAGAAACTGACCAATTCTACGAAGATATAAACAAAGCATTACTATATCATAAAACAAGATAGGCAAACTAATGAATGTAAATGAGAAGAGTGTCGGGAAGTTTGGGTACGAGGAACAGGAGAGGAAAAATATTATCAAATTTTGTAAACGAAAATAACTTGTACGTTTTAAAAACATTTTTTCCAAAAGCCAGAACATAGAGATTGGACATGGCAGAGCCCAGATGGTATAACAAGAAACGAAATTAATTATTAGTTATTAAATGACAAGAATATTGTAGTTGACACGACAGTCCTGAACATGATAGTGACCATTGGATGCTTAGAGCAAAAATAAGAATAAATCTGAAGTAGAAGAGACTTAAATTGACAATGTATACAAAGATAAAGACACCAACACAAATAATAAAGCAAAACACAGACGAATATCGACAAGCACTAGAAAATCATATAAAACACATAAACTACCAAACAGAACTTGATAAACTAAATGCACAAATAACCAACAAAACCAATAGCACCATCGAAAAAAGAAAACACACAGAAATTAAGTAAAGAGATACAAAATTTCATGAAACAGACGACTATTAAAAAATGATACTACAAATTGGAGATTAGAATTGGCAGAAATAAACAAAAAAAATAAAGAAAAAGATCAGAGAAGACGTCAGACAGTACAGAAACTCGAAAATAGAAGATACTTTGAAAGAGGAGAAAAGTCTGAAACACCTAAAAAACAAATGAATGAAGGGAAATATCAAATAGTAAAACTTATAAATAACGATAACCAAGAGATTACACAAACCCAAAGAGATAAAGGAAGCTACAGAGAAATATTATCAAGCATTATATGACACGAAAATATCGCCCCCGCCCGGGAAAGAAGAAGGAAATAGAGTGATAGTAAGAAATGTGGGATCTGAAGAAATTCCCGGATGTAACAACGTATCAAGAGTCATGGAAAAGGCTGTCAATCAGCATCTTCTAAACTACCTGAAGGATTCAACATTATTAGCGATCACCAATACGGCTTTCGTAAACATAGATCAACAGGAGATCTGACTTATGTAACACATGGTTGGAACAACGCAATTGAAACACTTCGGAGAATCTCGAGCGGTTGCTCTTGATATATCAAAGGCATTCGACCGTGTTTGGCACGATGGACTGTTGGCTAAGCTACGCTCTTATGGTATGTCTGAAAAGTTCTGTTTACGAGTCGCAGTCGACGGATTTCTTTCTAACACCTTTACTGTTAACGCCGGTGTGCTCCAAGGCTCCATACTGTCTCCTACTCTCTTTCTTATTTACATTAACGATCTGCTGGAAAAGACCGGGAATCCAATCTACAGCTTTGCAGATGACAGTACGCTTATCTCTTCATTCACTTTGAACGCTCGGACATCGGCTGGACAGCAGGAAGTCATTCAACTTAACAAAGATCTGGAAGAAATTCTATCCTGGGGTGACAGTAACCAAGTGGAATTTAACGCTACAAAAACACAGGCGGCAGTTTTTTCTAAAAAAGTTAACATTGCTAAACTCGACATAGTTATATCGGGGCGCTCCATTCCCCTAGCATCGTCACTCAATTTGTTGGGCGTTAATTTGGGAGCAAATATGTCCTGGCATGAACATGTTGCAGGCATAGCAAGGAGAGCTTCTCAAAAGTTGGGAATATTATTTCGAACCAGAAAGCTTTACACTCCACAACAACTGTTAATTCTTTACAAAGCTCAAATTCTACTAACTATGGAAAACTGCTCCCATGTTTGGGGCTTCGCTCCCAAACATACACTGCATTCGTTGGATTCTGTGTAGAGAAGGGCTGTTCGTCTGATTGGAGATCCGGAACTGACCGGCGGCCTTGATTCGCTGGAACATCGAAGAACGGTTGGCGACTTGAGTCTATTCTACAAGTATTTTCATGGAGAGTGTTCGAAGGATGTAGCCCGCTTAATTCCTCCCCAGAGAGTGCATGTTAGAAGTACACGTCGCGCTGATACTTCACATCCGTATGAGGTTCAGCTTGTTACTCCTCGTACAACGCTTTTCAAGCAGTCTTTTATATGGAGAACATCATCTCTTTGGAATGGCTTACCCAGGACTGTGTTTCCCACCGAGTACAATTTACAGCGATTCAAGCGCACACGTGTCGCTCCTGTAGCGCTTTAGGGACTTCCCTGCAGCATGTGTTTCAGACCCAACACCTTGGGTAAACGCCTTGAATGTGCTTATATTTAAAAATGGAAACAAATTTAAATTGGAGAATTACAGACCCATCAGCCTGTTGCCGGTACTGTACAAAAGCCTCACTAGAATCATAACGTATAAATTAACGAAAAAACTAGACAGTTATCAACCACGTGAAATAAGCGGAGTGGGGGAAAAAAACAATTAGCAAATGAATATATGCTGGATAGCAATGGCTGACTACGAAAAAGCATTTGATTCGGTAGATATATGGACAGTCGTTAACGCCTTAAGTAATAGCAGAGTCGATGAAAGGTAGACAACTCTTCACAAATAATGCTTAAAGAAAAAACAAATAAAATCAAAATTAAAAGAGGAATTAGACAAGGCGACTCGATATCCCCAAAGCTGTTCAGTTTGACTCTAGAAGACATGTTCAAGTCACTAAAAAATGGGACGGTGAATGATTAAATCACTTAAGATTCACAGATGATATTACTTTGATCGCCAATACAAAAGAAGAATTACAAGAAATGCTGATGGAATTAAATAATAAGTTTCGAGAAATAGGCCTAAAAATAAACTTCATCAAAACCAAATATTTGAACAACGAAAGTTAAAATAACAACCAGGAACTAGTAATAGAAGGTGAAAGAATAGGAAAGGTATAAACATTCATATATTTAAGACAAAAAATCGAAATGTTAAAAAATAATTTAAAGGTTGACTTGGAGAGAAGAGTCTCGTTAGCTTGGTCTGTGTTCGAAAGATTACAATCTACATTTAAATTGGACATCCCAAATACAATAAAAGCCAGAGTATTCGATCAATATGTACTGCCGGTATTAACATATGGCATTGAAACGTGGCCTTTAAATAAAAGTATAATAAATAAACTCCAGGTAACCCAAAGAGCAATGGCGAGGAGAATGCTAAATATTGGACTCCAAGATCGTAATCCTATCATCGAGATACGAAGAAGATAAGAAGTGACAGATGTAATACAATGAATATGTATAATAAGGTGAAATTGGGCGGGGCATAACGCAAGGCTGATGGACACGCTGTATAGTTGAATGGAGGCCTAGAGAAGAAAGATGTAGAGGTAGACCACGGACAAGATGGATGGACGACTTAAAAAGAATAGCAGGACACGATTGGATGCAATGAACAAAGCTCATTGGAAACAACTTGGTGAGGCTTACATCCGACTATGGAAGGAATAAGCTAATGAAGATGATGATGACATCCATAGAACAGTTTCCGAGAAAGAATTTATAGAATAGGCTCAAGACGTCGACTGTTCTTCAATGTTTCAAGGAATATAAATTGGTGGTTCGTTACAGATCTCCAATCCGGCATACATTTTGGAGTAGAGCCTCAAACATGGGGGAAAAAAACAGAAGTATCTTATCGTTTGTTGCATTTATGTTTGTTACGGTTGTGATGAGGTATAAAGCTCTAGTACGAAATACAATTTCCAGCTTTTAAAAAACTCTCTTTTATATGTCTGCAGGACGTTCTTGCCAAGGTATATTTGCTTCCAAGTTGAGTGGCGATGTTAGACGAATAGAGTGTACCGACATGACTATGTCGGGTCACAGTAAACCCAATACAGTAGAGAAAATGAACTCCAATTTGGAGACGAGATTTTGACGGCGCGTGCGTCGACGGGTCTCTCTTTCAAAATGGCCGCTAAATGTTTACTTTTGATCTCGGAATGTACCTTTTGAATTGTCGATCGTTTCTTGATGTGATTGCAGTTTATATGAATTTAAAGACAGAAGGAAGAGAGAGTTTGTATAAAAAGAGAACTAAAAACGTTTGTAAGTGAAGAGAATCGAAAAGGTTGATTAACAATTTATAAAATCATGAGGAAAGGAGGTTATTGTTGTGCCGTTGACAATTGTAAAAATAATGAAAAAAGTACGCCGGGATCTTCTTCTTCTTTCCCAAAGATGTTATCATTACTAATGTATATTTTTTTTAGGCATATTTGATCAAGAGACGGCTACCAGGGAACCAATTTCTTTTAACTGATTTGAAAAAACGTTCGCATGGGTACAGTGATCTGGTCGTTAAAGCATGAAATTTAATTTCAAACTTAGTTTTGGATGGTTTTCACAAGTTTTTTTTAGGTTTTTTAGGTTTGAAGTTGAGGGAAATAACTAGATGCGAGGAGTTTAAGTACTTGGGAAGTGTAATTCCCAACGAAGGATCATCAGAGAGAGACATAAAGTATAGGATTCAACAGGGTAAAACATGTGTAGGGATTCTACTTTGATCAAATCTGATAAATATGAAAACAAAACTAACAATTTACAAGGCAATTGTAGAGCTGATATTGACGTATGGATCAGAATGCTGGTAAATGACAAAAGAAAGGAAAGCAAAGGATAGGCGCTGTAGAAACTGATTGTTTAAGGAGGTCATGTTGAATATCTAGACAGAAGCACGTCCAAAATGAAGAAATCAGAAGACGAACAGGAATAATACATACGATAGCAGAAATAATAGATAGTAGGGTTTTATTCAACAATTTGTAGATAAAATATGGTATACATTGGTGTGTATAATTTCTATAACAGATTATTTCCGTATTTTTGAATGCTAGAATTTATTCTTGTCTCTTATACCTAAACAGTTTTGATGCTTTCTTCAATTTACATATAATCTACTACTGAAAAAATATTTTTCTACTGAAATTAAGACAATATTTTACTTTCCTAGACAAGCAAGAACAATAACATTCTTTTCTACCCATTTCACCCTATCGACGAGTGAAGATCAAAGACTATTTCCCCTGTATATATTGAGGATTAAATAAGCCACGTACTGCAACATATTTTACATCTTAGTTAGTTCGGTGCTTTGATACCTCCGGCGTATAAGCTGTAAATATAGTTTGAGGGAGCGGAAAGACAAGGGGATGTTTAACATATTTGGGTGAGAGGATTCCCGAACATGGAAAATACGTATTAATTGAAGTGACACTGTTTAATTTACAGTAATTCTATAAAGCCGCTTAGTGTAACTGTGCAGTTAGCAATATTACTTTCATTTTTAAATGATTGATATGGGAACCAAAATAAGTATTTTTAGATAACTTCCCTGTTCGTCGGTTTGTATTACACAAAAATAGTTTTGCAAATCTTGACGAATCTTTGCAAGAAAATAAAATAGGTTCCAAATTAAGTTATAGACTATATTTTGTCTCGAAAACTTTTACATGGCATTTCACAAAAAGAAACTATTATTTTCAATGGATAAATTTGGAAAAATTTTGTCACTGACATAGCAAAACTTATCTGCATAAGTTATATACAGGGTGTGTTACAATAACGAACCGTTAATTTGATTGAGAAGATTTAAAGTATTTCTGCATCAACAGAATGATTATGTAAGGTAGTATAGGCACTGCTTATACCATTCATATGTATGACTCCCTTGCAGAAAGTGTTACATTAACGGGACATCTTGTTGTAGTAATTTTTTTGAAAACGATATGTATGAGGATGGATTGAAAAGTGTTGTGAAAACGAAGATAAATAACAGTTTTTTGTAAAAACCAAAATTTTATTTCTTAACAAAATCTCCATCCTCTCTAGAGGGATTCCAATTTTTTTTATTTCCTTAAAAAACAATGTTTCGAACTGTGCATAATACTGGTTTCTTCTCTCTAATCCAATTTTTAAGGTTAGGAAACAAAAAAGTCACTTGAAGCCAAATCTGGAGGAACCATTTCGAGGCTCTGCTCGTGCATTTTTTTGCTATTGTAACGGACGATGCGAGCGGGCTAATTGTCTTAGGTAAGGAGCATTTTTTGCGGGCTAATCTTAGTCGCTCTTGATTCAAGATACTATGCAAATGGTCCAATAACGGGGCGTAAATAAGAGCCAGTCACTGTTTTATCTTTTTTCATAATGATACAGCTGCCATCCTTTTTTCGTTGCTAGAATTGTTTTCGCTTTTTTGGTCCACTTTTACTTTCGTCAACCCACTGTTTTGACTGCTGTTTTGTCTCTGGAGTATAATCTTAGATTTACGTCTGTAGTCACAAAATAACACCAGAAATTCTTCGGATTATGCTACAACTTTTACAAACACTTTTTTGAAATACACTTCCTCGTCCGTTTTTGGCCTCGAGTGAATAAATGCACACAGCTTTTTCATTCTTATAACTACATATAGGATATTATGTACTGGTTCAGATGAGATATCTAACATCTCAGCAATCTCACAAAGCATAATGTGACGATCTTCCATCCCGATACTATGAATTTTATCTACCATTTCATCAAAAGAAACCTCAATCGTACAGCTCAGTGATTGTTTGTGACGTTTAAACTAATTTATCTTGTAATCTTGGGTGTTGGGTAGAGTTCCGATAAACTTTCTTTAGTTCAATTTCTATCTGGACCGAATTTTTTTAAATAAAAATGTATTATTACTGCACTATACTAGGCTTTATCCATTTCTATAAAATGTGTAATATCGATTACTTACAAGAATTAAGCTTACCAACAGTCATGTCGCTTAACAAAATTTTTCACCATTTCGTAGAAATTTACTAGATTTATCAATCCACCCATTTATTGTAACATTCATTTTGTCCTAGATTTTAAGATCATGTTACGACACTGTTTTCCCCCCCTATAATTTATATTTTATTACATTTTTATATTTTTTGCAGTGATTTCAATTTTTGAGTTTAATTTAAACCGGCAGAGTGTGTAACGCATGTTGCCGACTTGACTTATTTAGTTCACATTCAATGCGTCAAAATTTGCATGACCCAAGGAGAGGGGATGAAGATATTTAAGCGATCCGATGGAATTTTTAAGGGCTTTTTCCACATGAAGCAGTAGTGGTTTTTTTCCGCAGCCATGCCGAGCAGGCCGTAGTGGCTTTCTTCTCTAGCACGCCAGAAAGTGTTTTTTTCTCAGTGATGTAGTAGTGCAGTAACGGTTTCTAGCTCTCAAGTTTAAGGCCTGCTTCCTTGCTTGAAATATCCTGCTCATCCTAAGGCATTTCGGGTCAAAAAGTGTTTAGCAACCCAAATGAAACTAGGATGGTAATGGCTGAGACAATATTTTTATGAGGATCTCACCAGGAGAGACCAAGTAACTTATGGAAAACCCACGAGGAGAAACCAATCCGTAAGTCATAAGCACACCAGTCTAAATATCTCACTTCTTGTCTACAAGTGTGTTTCCAACGATTACTCAACACGTGTAATTAGCGGAGTTAATTCTACAAACTTTCGTGTTTTATCAAGCCTTTTATTAAAAACTTAATAATCCTAATTTAAAGACTCTATGCCATAGTGTACACTCTTCTAGCCTAAGGGGTTTCTTTATTTAGTAGATGTAATTTTAAGAGAGTAATAAAGGTAGGAATTTTTATTTTGTTAATAAATATACCCTTCTTTATTTAAATGTGTAGTGTCTCACTAAACTCCTGCTCTTTCAGGACGCCACGTTTGTACGTAAATTAATTTATTTCAACAACTAAATAACTCTTCAGTATTTTTTCATTTTTTGAGCTAAATTTATTCTTTTTATCTTAAAATTAATGTGTCCAAAAACTGTACAATCAAAATTTACTATAGAGACTATTTTCAAATGTAACATTCATTAAACTGAAACGGTGTCTACCACACCACCATAAGTCAAAAAAATTAATTAGTAGGGTGTCTCGAAAACACTACTGCCAACAGCCTGTCACCACTAATAGGCTAATTGGAGCTGAGGTCGACTACAGTAGCTAGGCCCCCCTTTGGTTCAAGTAGAAATAACCATTGAGTAACAAAACCTCTTAAAGGTCCCAAAGGTCAAACGTTCGCTCCTCATAGACTACCCTTCCAATCCATCTGTTCCTCAGGAAGACTAATCCCTGCCAAACGTCGTAACGGCATTGGTTAGCACCCGATATATCACAGCCTGTAAAAAAAAATAACTTATGGGATACAACCTAAAAGGTTGCAAGGTTAACTTAACCAAGCTTCAAACTGAAATTTTCCAAAAAGCGAAAATGAGCTTACAAAAATCTAATCGAAGGAAAAATTTCTTAACCTTTCTGTGGCAAAACAAAAAAAATAAAAAAATATTGAAGATGACTTTTTCCAACAGAATCAGGAACAAGAAGAAAACATCGTTGACAGTGAAAATATTCGATCATGGTGTTAATCGTCTCCCCAGATAATAGCCTCTAGACGAAACTGCTACAGGTATCAGGCATAACCGTTTTCTGTCAGCCCAAACTTCTAGAATTATCTAATGAAAATCTAAAAATTCGGTTAGGAATCTTCCTTCACTGCGCTTAGCCTCTCTTAATAAGGTACTCATCTCGGTATCAGATTTTGATCACTTCTTTGTGAAACGACTGTCTTACTTTGCTCTCATCTCCTGTAAATGATCAGCCTTTAGTTCTCCTGCAGGACTTCAATTTTCATCAGCCTGATAGTGAAGCAAAAAAATTTAACGTGTACGCCTATGAGTCTATGCAAAATAAAACCATAAAAAAATTAGTGACTCAGAGGTAACGTTTAAACGGCCCTAAAAAATAGAAAATACCCTCAGTTTGTCAATTCAGAAGAAGATCTAAATAAAAATAATCCGAGTTTTAGACTAACTGGATAAACCAAAATCGATTTACTCTTAATTGCACCCTAAATATACCATATAGGTAATAAAAAATACACCCACTCGGGTAACAAATTTTGAAATTGCTCATAAAATCTTTTGACTCAACATCATACCACACGAGGTACATCTTGCGCTTGTCCTAACTCAAGATCACCTTGGATTGCCTCTTATCAAGATTTCGCTTCCAAGTGTCAAGAACTGGATATTATTTGAGGTCATAAGCAAATCAAATCCCGCGACCACCGAGATACCAGTCTTATGATATATCCTGAGTGTGACTCCTTCGCAAGCTCGCCAAAACTGAGTCGATGCTAAACATCAACCACAATCAACCTAAGTTTGGATATGGCCAATACCCAAAACCTTAGCAATAAACAATAAAAGTAAGCTATTCTCTGCTCAACTTTTATAACAGTCAAAGAACGAGGTCGTCACCTCTACAGAGCAACATCAAAAAAAAATAAAATAAAAATCATATTGGGCAATTAAGATAATGTAAAGATAAATATAAGTCATTCTTCTGACAAACTTTCATTAGGATTAGGTCTATTGAATGGTTTTAAGTCTTTAATATGCCATTGTCCTACTTTAGTCTCATTTAAATTGACCAAACCATAAACTAAATCTGAAATCTTTTCTCTTATCACGCAATGCACATACTTAGGTACTAACTCAGATGTGAAATTATCAACTGCACTGGAAAGAATTTTATTTTTCCGCCAAACGTGATCACCTATATTAAAGGAAACATCCCTTTTTCTAAGGTTATACGACTTACTGTTTCGTTCATAAGCCTTATATATCCCACTACGCACGTCTGTGAAAATATCTCTTAAACCCTTTAAATTTTCCGCGTACGCATCCCTGTTACAAGGAATTATTTCGCTGTCAAAACTGACTTTCAAATCCAAAATTTTTATAATACGATCCAGATAGAGGTATCTGTCTGCCGTAAGACGGTGTAAACCCGGTCACTTCGTGTTTGAATCTTTGAAATTCCTTTATCCCGAATTATCACGTGAATCAATGATTATTACTTTCCACGAAATTATATTGTAGAGGGCACACGGGATTGAAACGGATGTTAAAACTATATGTCTCACTTAAGCTCTTAAAACTCTCAGAAGTAAACTGAGTACCGTTATCGCATATCGAAAGCGATGAAACTCCGTGGATTAGAAAAATATCGTTTTCTAAAATTTTCAAAAAGCATTCAGCTTTAGAGCTTTTCAAAGGAAATAACACGGTATACTTTGTAAACCTGCAAGAAATTACGAAAATCCATTTATTTCCTTGTTTTGAACGCGGAAATGGACCTACTAAATCGGCAACTATGACTTGAAAAGGGTAATTAACTGTAAAATTTATATGAGAATTAACCTCGCGTGACTGTGGATATCACGAGTTATCATTAAAATTTACTAAAATTCCGAATTTTTGTGCAAAATCACATCCTGAAAGAAACTTGTGTGATAAAGAAAGGTAAAAACTATAACCATTGCAGACCAGCGGCAACTCGACCGTACTTGAAACTCTTTGGGGTTGCCATCTGCTGTGGTAACACTTCTATTTTGGACATGGCATATTTTTATACCCAAACATTTTAAAAATTTTAAAACCATTCTGATCTATTACCGATGTATTTACGCCAGAGTCTAGTAATGAAGCAGTCAACACCTAACAGATTTATCTTTATATGCGGCTTGTTATCTAAATACTTATGCATGAATAAAAGAGAAATGTGACTATTTAGAGAGACAGAAATTTTAACTAGAGAAAGAGAAAATTTATTAGACTTAAAAAATTAGAAACTCTTCGCAACCATTTAGTCCAATCAGATTTATGGGAATATTTTTTGGTCGTCTACGTCTCTAGAACCCTCTAGACTAGTGACCTTACTGTGAAAAATTAGCTAGAAATGATTAATGCTTAATTCAGAGTTCATATTCCAACAGGTGATTGACTCTAAAATTGGAAGCTTCCATGCCAATGGATTTAAATAAAACATTTAAAAGAATTATTTAAAAATCGTAAAAGTATTTTTTCTGTGTTCCCTACCAGTCAAAATAAGAAATATGTAAAGGTAACTTAGATATGTAAACTTCTTTACTAAATATCTTGAAAATTTTTAACAATTTAGAAAAATTTCTAAGTACCTCTCTATATTAAAATTTCTTTACTAAATATTTTAAAAATTTTTAAACAAAAAATCTCTAAATAGCGTTCCGTATAAGCAAAGTATTTTCAACATTCATGCAAAAAATAAGTGACAAAAACGTATAGGTTTTTTTTGCCAACATCGCATTTATAAGGTAAATAAATTCCCAAGTGCAAAATTTGAATAGACCAGCGCATCCGCCAATCTGAACTATAAAGGTAGCTTTAAGAAAAGGAGGAATTTCTTAAATTAGGATCAATTAACAAAATTCAAATATCTATAACACCATCAAATAAACTGAAATAATTAATCCTTCAAATTTACTGCTTTTGTCTTATTACTATAGTGTAGTTTCGTTTAATCAACAGTATGAAATAAAGCTAAATTATATGGAAAGTTAGAACTTTTACTCTGTTCAAAAGCTAGTACACTGAACCTCGTAAAATCTAAAAGAGAATTCCAAAAGCCCCAAAACGATGGCAGCGCCATTTTGTACCGTTTGAAAATTGGTTGCCTCCCCATACTTGGGCGCAATTTTGTAACGTGTGCAAAGGATTGTCCCACGCTTGGGCGCAATTTTGTAACATGTTTACTTGCCCTCTCTTTGAGGCGCTATTTTGTACTCTGTGTAAAAATGTGTAATTGCGCCCCACGTAGACTGCGTCAATTTGTGGGATGTCAATTTTCACTTCGCTCGCACCTTTTACAGCCCCGTTTTAATTTCTGATAATGAATTGAGTGAATCCTGATTTTAAAAGAACTAAAGAAATTAAACATACACTAGCTCAGTTTTTCTTGGTAGAGTTATATGTGTAAGAGATAATTGTTGTACGTCTTTTTGGAATTAGTTTTTCGTTGTTAAAAAATTTCGGTTGTACTAAATTTTTGGGCACCATTCATTTTAAAATAAAAAGGATCTACTTTCAGCTAAAAAAATGGAAAAAAAATACTGAAGTGTTATGCAGTTGTTAATAAAAAGAATTTTTCTGGTACAACCCTTTTATCCTGAAAAGTAAGATAGGTATTCAGTGAGACACTAGCTTTAATCAACAAAAAAAAGGTTTATTAATGATTTAAATTAAAAATTCTAACTCTTTGCAGTTTAGTAAATACAAAAACTCTAGCCTTAAAGGTAGTTATTACTAAATAGAGTTCTGAAATCAGACATTTTACTTTCAAAATTTTGCTACACCCGATATTGAAAGTTCGTGACGTTCACTTCACGATTTATCAGTTCAATTCGATGCTAAATCACTTATATGCGGGAAATAGGTATACTGATGTGTATTTTGGTGACTTACGGTTTTCCTACGGGCTTCTAGGCCTTAAACTGAACACTTAAAAACGCTTTCACACATTCCATCACTAACTTATCGGTACTGCTTCACGACGAGAAGAGCCTACAACGGCCACTTCATGTTAAAAAAACAAAGCCCACTACGGCTTAATGATTTAAACTCGTACTCGACTTGGCTCTCGATAAAATTGAAAAAGCCTCCACTGCGGCTGGATGAACAAAGCCTGGCCGCGGCTTGATCGGAGAAAAAAACCAACTACGGCTACTGATTGCAGAACAGCCTTCTGCCACTACATGTTGGAAATAATTTCGGCGGCGGCTTCATGGGAAAAGCCTGATCTGCGGCTCGATGGAAAAAAGCCTTCTCGGCGGCTAGATGTAAAAAGCCATCTCGGCGGCTCGGTGGAAAAAAAGCCTCTTGGCGGCTCGGTGGAAAAAAGCCTCGATCTGTGTTCTCCGGACCCTTAAATAATCCGTGAGAACTACGTCTCTAAAATGGCTATGCCGGATACAAACATTTGACCAATCACGACGTACCACGAATTCGATAAATTCGGTCGGAAACCCGCACTGCACGCTGTACCATGAGCGGCTAGACATTCCAGTGTAATACACTGCTCGATACAAAAAATGAAAAGAAGTACACTATAAAGCCAAAAATCAGTAACATTTCATACTCTTAAAATCTAGGAAAAAATGAATGTTACAAGACGTACAAAAATTATCTCTTATCCATAATCTCTCTAAACAAAACGATAGCTGATATCTTAATTCTGTCCTTTATTAAGATATACATAAGGGGCAAATAACGGCTTTTATTTAATAAATAAAATATTTATTAAAATTAAAAAAGTTGGGGCTATACAAAATAGCGCTCTAACGTGAGGCTATAAAAATGGCCCCGCTTATAGACGCTATAATATATATACAGAATGTCGTGAAAATCATTTAATATTTTTCGATTGGAACTGTGCAAATTAGTAATAAATGATGCTTCCTCTGACTAATGAAAAAAACGATGCTGGAGATATGTAGATTTGTAGTATGTAGTATATAATATACAGTATATGATTGTAGCAAATAGCATTTATATAATAATTTTTTTGTTAATTATGTTTTTCTCTCTCAATCCTTTCACTCCAATAGGAGTATCGGTGACACTATCCAGTTGCTGCCTCAACACTCATTCTCGATCCTGCGCGACCGGACTTGACTCGTGCATACCCATACCAAGAAGAGATCTTACTTGGTAGGATCATCTTGTTGGAGACCGTCCCCTTGATCTTCTACTTTCTACCTTCCCTGTTACTACAAGCTTTTCCATGACATCCACTTTCCTCATAATGTGACCGAAATATTCCAGGTACTGTCTATTAATTCTATTTGAAAGTCGGTCAAAAGCTCTTCAAGAATAGATACATTAGATTTATGCTACTCTGAGGATTTTTCGATATGCCCACATCTCAAACGTATCGATTCGCCTTTTGCCAGCTTGTTTAATGGTCCATGTTTCCCTTGTATAAATTGCTATGAGAAATATAAGGCTGGAAAGCAATCTTAACTTTGTGTTTTTTGTGACAGCTGGATCTTTCCAGGCCTTAGTTTGATAGTCGAGTTTCTAGCCACAGCCAAACGTCTTCTTACTTCCGCTTCACAGCCACCATTGTTAGTTATGAGGGATCCTAATTAGTTGAAACCATCTAAAACAGTGAAACCAGCAATTTTATTTATGTATAACAGATCTTCATTACGACTAACAATCATTACTTTCGTTTTCGCTCTATTAATTGTCAATCCATAGTTTTGGCTGGTGACTTCAAGGCGATCCATAATTGATTCTAGGCCTTGTCTTGACGCTGCAAGTATAACAGTATCATCTGCATATCTAAGGTTACTTAGCTTTTTTCCACTGATGTGTCCTTTTAGGTTATGTAGAAGAGGCCTATTTTATATAAATATTTCACTTTCAAGAGGAAAAAAGTTTTGGTAAGTAAAAGTGTTTTCAGTGTATAAGTATTTTCTTCGGAAAATAAAGATATTACGAGGATGGAAGCAAAATAAAACACGTACAAAAATATTTTTATTTTTCGACGTAATCTCCACCTAGCTCTATGCACTTCTTCCACCTTCTTTCCGAGCTTCTACACCTGTTTAAAAAAAAGATTCCTCAAGGGCTTCAAAATACTGCTTAACTGCAGCTTCGACTTCTTCATTTGATGAACATTTCTATCCATCAAGGTGTTTTTTTAGGTTTGGAAACAGATATAAGTCCGAATGTACCAAATCAGGGGAATAAGCCGGGTGGGGCAGCAATTCAAAACCAAAATCACAAATTTGAGCCATGGACTCAACAGACGTCTAAACGTGAGCGTTGTCCTGATGGAACAAAACTTTCTTTTTCAGTAATCTTGGGTGCTTCTCTTTAATTTCTTGACCTAAAGGACGCAAATGGGTGCAATAGTAAGCCGAGTTTATTGTTTCGCCTTTCGGAAGGTAGTCGTCCATCATAATAATATTTTTAGCATCCCAAAAAAACTGACGACATCACTTTTCCAGTCGATAGAATTGCCTTCGCTTTCTTTGGGATCGGTTCATCAGATTTTTTCCACTGCTAGAGGGAGTATAGTGGTAAATCCAGGTTTCGTTCATTGTCGCAAACCAGTTAAGAAAATCTTGCAGATCAGCCTCAAACATCTCCAAACAGTCGCGAGAAATCGTGAGTCGAATTCTTTTCGGTTCAACTGAAAGCAATCTGGGAACCCACCTAGCGGAAACCTTAGAAAATCCGAGTTCGTTGGCAATGATATGTGTGATTCATACGAGAAGCCTATAGTGTCTGCAATCTCCCTGATAGTTAATCTACGGCACACTTTGCCGATGTTTTCTTCAATCGTAGACGTCATGGGACGGCCGGAGCGAGGGTCATCTTCGATGCTCTCTCGTCCACGTTGAAATTCTGCAACCCATTTTTTCACAGAGTATACGAGCAGATTCCCCTAGTGTTGTTTTTTATATTATCATGGATCTCCTTTGGTGTTAATCTTTTTTAAACAGGTACTTGATGACCGTTGTTCGACACGTTGTTAAATTTTTTCCATTTTTCCAAAAATGCTGCACTTGGTCTCACTAAACTTGTTCTAACCTAAAAACCAACAAATTCTACAGTAACAAAATTTGATACTGTGACAACCATAGAAAGTATGAACTTATTGAGAGTACTATCATAAAAATATATAATAAATTATAATTATTTTTTGGTGAGGCCGCAAACTTTTCAATTCATCTTCGTAAATACACAGTGTTGTCATAAAGATGTGAAATTTAGTAATAATATTGTAATTATTTATCAAATTATAATTGTAACAAATTTTTCGACAATTGTTTTCAACTTAAATTTTGACTTTTTTTCCGGCACTGAACGAAAGCAACACAGTCGTGATTAGACGCGAGACTGTTGTTTTTATGATTAGACTGTGTTAATTTAAAGTAACTTTTTGACGTTTAATCTTCGATCATTCCATATTCTAATCTCGAAGAAAGATAAAGTTCGTACAGTTGTAAGCAAAAAGCCAAAAAGTTAGTACAAATTAACACGGTATAATCCACGATAAAATTGACATTGTTAAATGATGAACATAATTTTCCGATTTTTAGACTTCAAGAGACCTAAACCCGGTATATGTTTGACTATAAATAATATTGCTATTATACTACTAGAACTATTGACCTCCATTCCTTTTCTTGAAGCGATATCGGGATAGGTTTTATTCCTATTTCAAGAATTATTTATGTACCAAATTTAAAATCCACTTTTTTTTTTGATTTTTGACTATAGTGTGACGCGTAAATTATGAAAGCTAGATACTGTTTCATTAAAATTCATAATTTTACGAGTATTTTAATAAATTTAAAAAATAAAAGTAGTAAGAGATTATAAAACGTGAATTTAATTATTCTCATTCTCAGCATTTCACTTTATTTTCAGAGGTTTTTCCCGTCTACTTGTAATTAAAAAATCGCCATAACATACTTCTAGGCATAAAGCGAGTTTTTTTGTGTTATTCTATGTTGTTGTTTAATTGTAAAATGAAATCTTTTTTAGATAGTCTATTACTGCATTTATAAAAAAAACTTGTACCTATAACCACAGATTCGTTGATTTCAAAAACAGCGTAAGTTCAAAATTATAAAAATTCGGATACTAGTGGCATCTAGTAGAGTTTCTAGCAAGCTATTCAATGGTCTAGGCAGGGCCTGCAAAAACCTCACTTGTACGGAGTTATCGCATTTCAAATTCCTGATTCGGCAAAGACTACATATATTCATAGTTTCTTTTAAAAAGAGAATTTTTTCAATACATATATTGTTTTCGTCGAAAATAAATCATGTTAATGTTCTTTGCTTGTTGCTTGTTCAGTAATATATTGTATTTGCTGCTGTTAACGTGTCAAGATAATAAAAAATTAATATCGTTAATGTTAATAATAATTATAATGGTCAAACGAATTGATCCAAAAGGAAGCGAAAAAAGTTAAAAAAATCTCCACAAATACGGGATGCAAAAGCAAAAGGTTTGGAACATACAAACCATAAAAACAAGCCGGTTCCAGCAAGTATAACTGGTGGTGTTTGCAGGTATGTAAATTTTATTATTCCTGTTGTATTTATATTTATTTTGCCTGACTGGCCGAAAATTGATCTTAAATAACCGGTCAAGTGCAAGTTGAACTTGCACAATTAGTGTTCCGTACGTTGATCGTTTTTAAAATAAAAAATTTTGTGCGGGTGGTATAAAATGATCAGTGACTTCACAAAACACACCCCCAAATGAGTTTTCAACAAAGTTTGCTTCCAATCTTTACTGAAAACTGGTGACCTTGAAATTTTGGTTTTTTTTCCTATACCAGATAAATTATTGAAGGTAATGATAATTTTCGTTCAATCTATACCCCGTGGAGAATATTCCAGGATTTTTTCAAAATTTTTTGATCAGTACTTTTCGAGATAAGGTAGGGAACAGCGATTGTTCACGATTTTTTAAAAGTAATACGAAGAAAAGTGTGCGCAAGTATTACATTATATATATATTTTTTACTCGTGTTTTCACAAGCTTTCATTTGACACCACACTCGATGACCTAGTAAAAAAATTTTTTTTTCACTTCCGATTTCACCCCTCAAAACGAATCCCTTAAGTCAAAATTTATGTTACAGTGATATAAAATGATCAGTGTGACTTTCACAAAACACACCCCAAATAAGTTTTCAACAAAGTTTATTCCAATCTTTACTGAAAATTGATGACCTTGAAATTCTGTTTTTTTTTTTATATAACAGATAAATTATTACAGGTAATGCACTCGTGATAATTTTCGTTCAATCTACACCCCGTGGAGAATATTCCAGAATTTTTTCAAAATTTTTTGATAAGGACTTTCCGAGATAAGGCGGGTGGACAGCGATTTTTCGCGATTTTTTAAAAATAATACAAAGAAAAGTGAGCGCAAGTATTACATTATATTGTAACATTCATTTTTTCCTAGATTTTAAGACCATGTAATGTTACTGATTTTTCCATTTCAAATTGTACTTATTTTCATTTTTGTTCCGAACGGTATATTAAACAGGGATTCCCAGACGTTCGGTATATAGTGAGTTGTACGGGTTCCTGACCGAACCTCTCGCTACGCCGCGATTGGTGGAATGTTTGATCGGCAGTTTTGATTGGAGCGTCGTGATATTACTGGCAAAAGTCGCACGATTATTTAAGGCTCCGCAGACCGTAAATCAGGGTCGTTTCCATCTAGCCGCCGACCAAGGCTGTTTTCCGCCAAGCCGCTGCCAGGTTGTTATTTTACCATCTAGCCGTCAGGCTAATTGTCATGAGAGTCGCCAAGTAGGCTTCCTTCAAATGAGCTAAAAAACAAAGGAAATAAAGCTCAGAACAACCAACAAAAAAGCACCAGTTTCTTCAATAAAAGCCGTAGTGGGCTTTCTAAGTGTTTGTTAAGAAAAAGTGTGAAATCGGGCGTAGTCGATCACTGCAGGAATAAAAAACAGTAAGTCAACAAAACTCCCTTCAATAGACTTATTCGAGAGTAGCGCCTTAACTGCAATGTAAAACAGACTAAAAAATGAAGTGTAAAGCACGATTTCTCGTCTTCGGGGGTTATAATAGTCTAAAATTTTAATGTAACAACTACTAGTTAGGCTAGAATTTGTTAGGTAAAACTGTAAAGGTTAGAACTTTTCATTTTAAAAACATGAATAAATTTTCTTTTTGTTGATTAAAGCTAGTGTCTCACTGAATACCTATTTTTCTTTTCCGGATAAGTTGTACTAGACTAATTCTTTTTAGTAATATCCATAAAACACTTCAGTTCTTTCTCATTTTTTTAGCTGAAGTTAAATCCTTTCTATTTTAAAATGAGTGGTGCCCAAAAGACTTGTACAACTGAAGCTTTTTAAAAAATAGAAAATAATTCCAAAAAGACGTAAGACAAATATCTCTTACCCATATCTCTCTACCAAAGAAAACTGAGCTAGTGTTTCTTTAATTTCTTTAGTTCCTTTAAAATCAGGTTTCACTCAATTCATTATCAGAAATTAAAGCGGGGCTGCAAGAAAATTGTGCTTAAGCTTGGGGCGTCCAATATTCAAACGGTACAAAATGACGCAGTGTACGTGGGGCGCAATTAAACACTTTTTCATAGGCTACAAAATGACACCACAACGTGCGGGCAAGTTCCAAAGTTACAAAATTGCGCTCAAGCGTGGGACAAACAACTTCTCACAGGGTACAAAAAAAGATGCCTCAAACTGAGGACAGTTTCACAGCTTACAATATATATATTTTTTACTCGTATTTTCACAAGCTTTTATTTGACACCACACTCGATTACCTAGTAAAAATTTTTTTTTTCATTTCCGATTTCACCCCCCAAAACTAACCCCTTAAGTCAAAATTTAATTTTCAAAACTATATGGCTCTGATGAGGCCATCAATTCCTATATTGCTACCAAATTTCAACTGTCTGTGACAAGTAGTTTCGGAGAAAATCAAGTGTGACAGACGGACAGACGGACAGACGGACAGACGGACAGACACGGACAGACACTGAAGTGATCTTATAAGTGTTCCGTACGGAACACTAAAAAGTCGATATCTTTCATTATTTTTTCCTATTAGTAAATAAAATGCAAAACTACGTGATTTCTTTTTCGGGTGGAGGTGAGAAAGTGTATTAAGATTGGAGACTGAATATTCTGCAGGATTTTAATAAAATGACATCAAAAAATGCACAGGACTCTTATTTGAGTGGTTTAATTACACTGAAACTTATTGTAAGGCGCAGAGCTAGACATGATCCTCCAGAAGAAAGGCAAAAACCACACACATCGTCCTTTTTATTCAATCTTAGATATGAAGGAGAAGAACTCTTGGTATGTAAACAGGCTTTTGTTAATTTACATGAAATTACCCTAGCTAAATTGCGGAGAATTCAAAACAGTTTAGTATCTCATAGTACCCCACCAACTGACTTAAGGGGACGTCATTCCAACCGCACATCTGCATATCCAGCGGAGGTACTTAAGGCAATCGAATATCATAATAACAGTTTTCAATCAAGATGATCTCATTATACTCGGCGAAAAAAACCCTGAGTGTATGATTTTGTGTATGCATAAACTCTTTCTGAGAGAATGTTTCTGGAATATTTTCTAGAAAATTTACTGGCACATTTTTAAAAGTAAATTCAATATAAGATTCGGATTTCCTAGATCTGATAATTTTAACGAGAGCGACTTGTTTATGAATAAATTTCTCGTCAAAGATATAACAGATGAAGAAAAGGGTACGCTTTTAGTCAAAAAGGACTTATACCTAAGAAAAGCCGAATCATGCAGGATCATGAAAAAAAATTATAAAAGAAAGGCTGAAGCTGGATTAGCAGTATGTTTTATCTTTGATTATATGTAGAATCTTCCGCAGCCTCATATTTCTACGAATCTTTTCTCGGCAACTGTCGGTCGGTCAATAATTAATTAGTTGAATACATTTATTTTTCAGTATAATTTCTCTTAAGCTCAATATATTTTTTCTAGCGATTTTTCAATTTATTTACCCCATCTTTGAAGCTGTTTACGGAAGACCTTCAAAATATCCATCTACGGATGTTATCACCTCATCATTTGTTGAAAAGCGCTTCCCACGTAGAAATCTTTTGAGGTTGGGAACAGATGAAAGTCAGACGGAGCCAGATCAGGCGAATAGGGTGGATGTACCAAAAATTCGTACTTTAATCTGACTAGTTTTGCCGTTGCCAAAGCACTTCTGTGAGCAGGTGCATTGTCATGATGAAATATGATTTTTTCTTCTGCAAATTGGACCTTTTTTCACGAATTTTTTTATCCGGCAGCAGATCAAAAGGTTGCAATAATATTCTTCTAATATTGCTTTACATACTCCAAATAAGTTTTTAAAAAAGTTATTTTCCGATCTTTGTTGAAACTGGTGACTGAAATTTTTGTTTTTTTTTGTAATACCAGATAAATTACGCTGGTCAACACTGAAATTTTTTCCTGAAATTTTATATGTATTATAGAGTATACCTGAGACACTGATTACGGAAAAAATACTGGTTTAATGCTATCAGCTCTACTTTTTTTATTTACATGAAATTACAATTTTCTTTAAAAATGGAACAAAAATACAACATTTTTTCTATGTTTGATCTAATTACACACTATGAAATGTTCTTTTATACGATTTTCCTGAATGTATGGCTTGAGGATCATCTCTTTGCAAACTCTAACATTAATCGGCTATCATATGGATGTCCCACCTTTCTTGATAACACTTTTCCATTGTGCGTATATCTTGGTGAAATCTTTCATCCTGCTCTTCACTGAAATCGCCAATATTTTCTGGGTACCGATCTAAACGAAATGTAAGTAATGAACCTTGATACTCATGTTTTAGCCTAGATCTTTTAAATTGGATAACGTGCACACATTTAACTCAGAATAGTTGTCGGACTTATTGTTCCCGACAAAATTTTTAATTTACAAACTTTGGGTCTTTCACAAGTTGTCTGATTTGTGGCCCATCAAAAATGCCCGGTTTTCAATTTTTCTGTGCTTAATCTTGGAAACTTGGTAAAAGAAAAGCAAAACATTCGCCGTTTTTGTCAAGGGCTTTTACAGACTGTTTCATAATGCCCAGTTTTATATCAAGTGGTGGCAGTATAATGCGATCTCGATTTACTAAGAGCAAATTAATAACATTTTTGGTAGCAACCATCAGTTCCTCACGTACTGGCCACTTCTTTTGAGATCGATGACGTTGTTTATCGCGGCTATCCCACGGACACATAAAACATGGGTATCTCGTGTATCCATCCTGTTGTCCGAGAAGAAAGTTAACCATCTTTAAGTCTACACAAATGAGCCAGTTATGGTCTTAATACTTATTTTTTTTTCCATTACTGAAGAAATAGCTGTATACTCTTCGTTCATAGTAGTAGAGTGTCCAATAAGTATAGAACCACACTTGTTGCCGTTATGAAGTAGCACACACGTTAAGCTTCTCTTGCTACTGTCTATAAAAAGACGCCAATCATTTGGTTGGTATCGTTGTGAACTCATCTTTTCCAAAATACCTCTGACTTTATTATAAAAAACTAAATCATTTTCTCTAGAAGAATATGGTAACAAATTCTTTTCTCGGGTCCGATATAAAGTAATTCTGGTTCCTGGTGCAAGTAAATTTTTTTCTTTTAAACGAGATGCCAAAATTTCAGAAGCTTCTTTTGACAAACTTAGATCCTTTATTAAGTCATTCCTTTTGGTTAAAAGGTTGAGGATCTGATGACTGACTACGTGTGAAATCCGAATCAGTATTGCCAGTTGTGTTGTCTTTAATTTCCTAAAATCTGGTTCTTTAGAGCATTTAGATGATGCTCCTTGTATCTCACCAGAGTATAGAAGAGGTCGTTGAGCGGATATGACCATTTATTTCGATTTCCAGAATCAATGTGGTCATGGCGATATTGAGGTTCCTGCCAAATCATCGGTCTTTTAAATCTGATAGCACTTCTTTTTCCATTTGACCATTGCCGCAGACACACGATACAATTCTGGCACACAATGTTATTTGAAAGTGGTTAAAATACGCAGATATATTAGCCACAAATATAACAAAAACAATCTGGATTGTGTAAATAACGTTTACGTGTCGAAGCTATATCTAAAATTAAAAAAATAATTATTCTGAGTCGGGTAGATCTTAAAAAACTGCGGGTGTCGTTAGGGTAGACCGAAAATATTAAAAAACATGAGAGTCAGAGAAAAACTAATATCGGATTCGAAATCAGAACACTACAATAAGCCCAAAACTGAAAAAAAATTATAGGAAAAAAACAAAAGAGAATTATTTGTTTACCAATGTTACTAAAGGTGATAATTTTCGTTGAATCTATCAGAATTTTTTCAAAATTTTTTGATCAGTACTTTTCGAGATAAGGGGGGACAGCGATTTTTCGAAATTTTTTAAAAATAATACAATGAAAAGTGTGCGCAAATATTTTTGAACTAGTGTATTTACAAGCTTTTATTTGATACCCTACTCGATGACCTGGTAAATTTTTTTTCACGTCCGAGTTCACCCCCCCCCCCCCCAAATCTAACCCCTTAAGTCAAAATTTAACTGTCAAAACTACATGGCTCTGATGATGATTTTCAACTTTCTATGTCAAATTGTTTCGGCGAAAATCGGGTGTGGCAGACGGACAGACACCGAAGTGATCTTGTAAGTGTTTCATATAGAACACTAAAAAGGGTAAAATGCGTACTCAAGCGGGGAGGTGAACGATAAAAAAGGTAATACAGGAGTTTTTTCTTATACCATATTTTGTTTCTGTTAAAAAATATATGTCCCTTTAATTTCGACAAAAACAGCATAATTCTAACTTTTTTTCTTTTTAAGTTTTCTGTTCAAAGAAAATTTTTTTAAATAAATAAGTAGCACAAACATTTGTTGAATAATTAATGGTCATTACGATAAACTGTTTTCTTTGATTTTCTCCAATCTCGATTTTTGGACTACTGTTTCTGAAATCAAAGTATTGTAATTTGTTTTCTAATTATTCTATTCGAAGCACATAAATCCAATAACCTAAAAAAAGTTCACAAGACTCTTTTCAAATAATACACTGACCCAAAATTTTTGGACAAGGTATTTCATAGACTTATTTACCCTTTTTCTTTTAGTCCAGCCTTTACACTTTCAGAGATTAAAAGGGCTACTCTTAAAAACCTTTTACTTCGTTACAGTCAAAAGATAAGTCCAAAATGAAGATAACTGATTTAGAAAGGAGATATTTATTTGTTAGCGTAATTTTGTTTCTCTTTGTGAGATTTCTCTATTTCTCTGGTCTTGATATTGAGTTGCCCGCATTTATACAAAGTAAATAACTTTTTTGCAGCACTTTTATCTTTGGCTTTAGGACATTTAAAAGAGACTCATGTTATTTTATAAAGTTTATTGGAAAAATGTCGTGATATTTATTATAAAAATAAAGGTAACTTTCTATATCCAGCATTAGCAGTTCAGAGGTTGAAAATTTGAAAAATCATGACTTTTAGAATCGAACTGTGTGAAATTGCACCCTCTTTCTGATGTTGCACCTACGATGTCACGAAACACTAAATGTGGCGACAACAAATAAAGAGGTTAAACCTAACCTGTTCAATGCTCCATATCATAAAAACGGTTTATAGGTGGGATCACAGATGGGACAGTAACAAGGAGCCCTCAGTTAATAGTGCAGTTTTACCTTACAACTGCGGTGGTTACGTCACTTATTATTTATTATTATTTATTATTATTTATTTATCTATGGGCAGACCCATTTTATACATAGTATTTACAGAAAAATTTCAATAATATAGTAAACTTATAACAATACAATACAATAACAACACCAGTAATTATCATTTCAAAAACTCAGTGGACTGTCAACAGTTTTTTCTTTTAAACGTTTTAAAGAGAGATTAAAAAAATCAAGATCCGCTTCACTGGCACCATTAGTGATTCTAGTGATCGGCGAGAATAGGCCATAGTTACATCTGTGGTACCTCGGGGCAAAGAGTACGTGGTCCCTTGTTGATCTTGGTGGAACATGAAAATTTATCAGACTCAAGAGATCAGAGCAGTCTATATGACCATTTACAAGTCGAAATAAGAAACATATATCAGCAACTTTCCTTCGTCTTGAAAGTGATTGCAGCTGAAGTCTTCGTAGCTGGTCCCCATAGGCAGTGATGTTCCACTTAAATTTGCAAGAGACATATCTAGCATACTTCCTCTGTACCCTTTCAACACCCTCAATATGCACAGCATACGATGGCGACCACACACATGACAGATACTCCAAAGAAGATCTCACCAAGGCCTTGTACAAAATATTCACGCTATCTACGGTCCGGAAAATCCTAGTATTCCTACAGACGAAGCCAAGGAGTTTCATACATTTGTTAGTAATAAAGTCATAATGAATATGAAAATCAAGCTTAGTGTCCAAATAAATACCCAAGTCACACAATGAGGAGACTCTTTCGAGAAGACAATTATTAATACTGTAATCATACAAAAGCGGAACTTTCACTCGAAAGAACGACATAATCTTACATTTTTGAATATTTAGTTTCATTTTGTTTCTCCTGCACCACTCACTCACCTTATGCAAGTCTCCCTGCAGTCTCATAGCATCGTCAACAGAATGAATTGCCGTAGACAATTTCAAGTCATCCGCAAAAAATAAGGGCTTTGAAAATAGAATCACCTTTCGTAGGTCGTTAATAAATATATTAAACAGCAACGGGCCCAGGTGGCTACCCTGCGGCACACCCGATGCAACAGACACCCTCACTCGACACTTCTTCATTCTTTAAGCATTGCACTTAATCTGCTGGGGGCGTTAATTTGGGAGCAAATATGTATTGGTACGAACATGTTGCAACTATAACAATACAGTTTCTCAAAAGCTGGAAATATTCTTTCAAACTAGAAAGCTTTACACTTCAAAAAACTGTTAATTCTGTACAAGGTGGCTCAACGATAGAGTAAAGTTCATTACCTCATTTGTTTCGGAATGATGAAAAAATGTTAAATAGAAGAAATAGTTTTAGGGAATGTTAAGGTGCAGAGTTTAAAATTATTTTTGAGTGTACAGAGTACTTCAAAAAAGTGTGGCCTATATAATATATGTTTTTTAAATGGAACATCCTATTTTCTAATTTATTTTTAAATTCTGGGTAAAATTCTATAATTTATTTTTATTAATAATGTTATATACCTAAACCTAGTAGTTTTTCTAGTATTTCAATTTTTTTTTTTTTTATGGGTCTAGCACACGTGCTACAGGGAAGTCCCTAAAGCGCTACAGGAGCGACACGTGTGAGGAGAAAGCGATTCACGTTGTTCTTGAATCGCTGTAGATTGTACTCGATGGGAAACACAGTCCTGGGCAAACTATTCCAAAGGTATGATGTTCTCCATATAAAAGACTGCTTGAAAAGCGTTGTACGAGGAGTAACAAGCTGAACCTCATACGGATGTGAAGTATTAGCGCGACGTGTACTTCTAATATGCACCGCTCTGGGAGGAATTAAACGGGCCACATCCTTCAAACACTTTCCATGAAAGTACTTGTAGAATAGGCTCAAGTCGCCAACCGTTCTTCGATGTTCCAGCGAATCGGTCAGTCAGTCCGGGTGTCCAATCAGACGAATAGCTCTTTTCTGGATATAATCCAACAAATGCAGTGTATGTTTGGGAGCGGAGCTCCAAACATGGAGCAGTATTCCATAGTTGGTCGAATTTGAGCTTTGTAAAGAATTAACAGTTGTTGTGGAGTGTAAAGCTTTCTGGTTCGAAACAATATTCCCAACTTTTGAGAAGCTCTCCTTGCTATGCCTGCAACATGTTCATGCCAGGATATATTTACTCCCAAGTTAACGCCTAACAGATTGAGTGACGATGTTAGAGGGATGGAGTGCCCCGACATAACTATGTCGGGTTCTGCAACGTTAACTTTTTTAGAAAAAACTGCCGCCTGGGTTTTTGTAGCGTTAAATTCCACTTGGTTACTGTCACCCCAAGATAGAATTTCTTCCAGGTCTTTGTTAAGTTGAATGACTTCCTGCTGTCTGCGGATATTCGTCTGAGTAGTCGATGTCCAAACGTTCAAAGTGAATGAAGAGCTAAGTGTACTGTCATCTGCAAAGCTGTAGATTGGACTCTCGGTCTTTTCCAGCAGATCGTTAATATAAATGAGGAAGAGAGTAGGAGACAGTATGGAACCTTGGGGCATACCGGCGTTGATAGTGAAGGTGTTAGAAAGAAATCCGTCGACTGCCACTCGTAAAGAACGCTCTCTAAGGAAACATGAGAGCCACAAACAGAACTTTTCAGACATACCATAAGAACGTAGCTTAGCCAACAGCCCATCGTGCCAAACACGGTCAAATGCATTGGATATGTCAAGAGCAACCGCTCGAGATTCTCCAAAGTGTTCAATTGCGTTTTTCCAAACATATGTTACATAAGTCAGAAGATCTCCTGTTGATCTATTTTTACGAAAGCCATATTGGTGATCACTAATAATGTTGAATCCTTCAAGATATTTTATAAGATGCTGATTGATAGCCTTTTCCATGAATTTCGATATTATTGAGAGTAGTGCGATTGGTCGGTAGTTATTTGGCAAGGTCTTCTTGTCTTTTTTAGGTATCGGCTGAACTGTGGCACATTTCCAGCAGGAAGGAAATATTCCCTTTCCGTAGGATAGGTTGAAAAGTCTACAGAAAACTGGTGTTAGTTGCCTCGCACAGTTCTTGAGAACTATGGCAGGTATTCCGTCAGCGCCTGAAGCCTTTTTGGTGTCTAGCTTCATCAAAATACGTTTTATGATACGCTGTCTAAAGACAATATCGGGCATCCTTGACTGCACTATGGGAATAGTAGGTGGTGTTTTTCCTTGGAAATCGACAGTAGAATGTGAAGCAAAGAGTTCAGCCAACAAGTTCGCTTTCTCAACAGGTGTCGTTGCAATAGAATTATCTGGCCGTGTGAGTCGTGGTATGGTGGATTTGGTGAAATTTTGACTAACTGCCTTAGCGACTGACCAAAAGGACCTGGAATTGCCGGGACAAGCGAGAAGTTTGTTTCTAATCCGTTGATTGTGTACCTCCTTGGTTTCGTCGATAATTTCTTTGCATCTGTTCCTGGCACGAATAAAGATGTTACGATTTATGGTGTTAGGATCTTCACGCCACTGTCGGTATGCAAGATGTTTAGAAGCAACAGCTTCTTTGCATTTTAGGTCAAACCAAGGCTTGCCGTTGGAAGGGCATTTCTTCGAAAAAGGGATGTAAGCCTCCATACCGGCCAAAATAACATCGGAAACCTCCCTGGCGCAGTCAGATGGGTCGTCGGATCGAAAACAAACGTCCAACCAAGGAAAAGTTCGAAAATATTCCATGAGATCTTCCCATTTAGCAGATTTGTAGTGCCAAATCTTGCGCGGTTTGGGCGCTTCTCTGTCACTGATTGGCAGAATACTCGATGTCGAAAGTAGTTTATGGTCGGAAGAACCTAACGGCGGATTTACGCTTAAAAAAAAAATACTAATTTTCAGTTTTGTAACAAGTTGTCAGTAGCGCCATTGTTTCTGAAGGTGGAATACTCATAATTGGCACGAGGGTTCTGTAGAGATGAAAAAAAAGATATATGTAAAGAACTTTGGGTTAGATGCTACAGGGTGTTCCAAATAAATTTATGCATATCGATTATTTTAAATTGAAAAATCTCAAACTTTTTAAATGGCCCACCCTGTATATTATTATTTTTTCTATTAGATTTTACAAAACCCTCCAACTTTTATTAAGTATGTCATATACCTATTTCTAATAGTTTCCTTAGCATGGTGTTATTGTCCTGTACGCATCCTGTATCCTATTTTCCATATCTACTGGTGTTGTAGGGGGATTCACATTAACACGATTTTTAATGTAGCCCCACAAAAAAAAGTCTAGACGTGTTAAATCACCTTATCGAGGGGGCCACTGAATGAATCCATCCCTATCGATTCATTTTTGTGGGTAACGGTAGTTTAAAAAATCTCGAACTTCCCGGTGGTAATGAGCAGGAGCTCCGTCTTGTTGAATCCACATTTGTTCCTTTTCAAAATTATCAACTTCTTCAAGAAGCTGGGATAATTCGTTTTGAAAAAAATTTAGATATCTAAGCCCATTAAGCGGTTCGCAAAAAAAATATGGACCAATAATTCGAAAATTTAATATTCCACACCATACATTAAGCGACCAATGATTTTGGTTTTGAACTTCCCGAACCCAAAATAGGTTAGCTGTTGAATAATAATGAAAGTTATGGCTGTTAACTACTCCATAATTACGAAAAGTAGCTTCATCAAAACACATTATTTTGGATCGGCCTCTATTGCTCAATTCATGGCGATACAAAAGTTTACTCGCCGTTCCTAATCACGGTATTGAAGTTCTTGGTAACTTTCTAGTTTACTACTTTCCGTTTCTCTTATACTCAACGCTACCACTACCATCAAACCGTTCCATTACGCACTGAAAAGATTTTCTAGATGATATACGTCTATTAGGGTACTTCGCTACGTAAAGCCTTACTGCCAAAAGACAATTTTTTCCCGCCTCGCCCAGTATATAAACCATATCAATTAATTTATTTTTAGGAAAATGCATAACTATTTTTTTACGTCACTTACTACAACAAATTAAATAATTTTTACTTGCTTAATAGACATGTCAAAATTTGACAACGCCTACATTTTTGTTTTGTCTTGGAAAATATGATGTTATAGCGTAAGTGTATTAAAAACAAGGGTAAAAATCGAAAAATTCAAAATAAATCAAAAACTATTAGATATAGGTATATGACATACTTAATAAAAGTTGGAGGGTTTTGTAAAATCTATCAGAAAAAATAACAATATACAATATTAAAAATTTTTAGAGTTTTCAATTTAAAGTAGTCGAAATACATAAATTTATTTTGAACACCCTGTAGCATCTAACTCAAATTTTTTACATATATCTTTTTTTTTCATCTCTATAGAACGCTCGAACCAATTATGAGCATTCTCTCTTCAGAAACAATGGCATTATTGGCAATTTTTTACAAAACTGACAACTAGTATTTTTTCAAAAAATTGAAATATTAGAAAAATCACTAGTTTTAGGTATACAACATTATTAATAAAAAAAAAAAGTTATAGAATTTTACGCAGAATTTAAAAATAAATTAGAAAACAGGATGTTCCATTTAAAAACACATATGTTATATCGGCCACACTTTTTTGAAGTACCCTGTATACTCAAAATATATGTTTTTTACTCGTGTTTTTACAAACTTTCATTTGACACCACACTCGATGACGTACTAAAAAAATTTTTTTTCACTTCCGATTTCACCCCCCAAAACTAACCCCTTAAGTCAAAATTTAACTTTCAAAACTAGATGGCTCTGATGAGGCCATCAATTCCTATATTGTTACCAAATTTCAATTTTCTATGACAAATAGTTTCGGAGAAAATCGGGTGTGTCAGACAGACAGACGGACAGACACCGAAGTCATCTTATAAGTGTTCCGTACGGAACACTAAAAAGGAAATAAAAACGACCCCGACAATTATAGAACCAATACCGTTCTAAATAGCACTAGTAAATTACTAACCAAGATCATGACTACAAAAATAACAAAAAAGATCAAAATGAGCTAGGAACAGCCAGGATTTAGAGAAAACAGATCGACAGTCAAAATTTGACTTTCAAAACTACACGGCCTTGATGAGGCCATCAATTCCTATATTATTACCAAATTTCAACTTTCTATGACAAATAATTTCGAAGAAAATCGGAGTGACAATCAGGACGTGGACAGTCAGACAGACAGACAGACAGACAGACAGACAGACAGACAGACACCGAAGTCATCTTATAAGTGTTCCGAACGGAATACTAAAAAGTACGTTGAATTGGGTCATTATTCTCTATTTATCTCAAATTATACGGTACAGTAAATTTTATATTAATTTCCTATATGGTCAGTTTGGAAAGCGACATCTATGGAGCATAACCCGAACCAAATATTGAACACCATTTTGAAGCGTTATCTGTCACCCTAAATTTCAAGTCCATCAAGTTGTTCATTGTTTATCAGCTGGTTAAAGTAGACGTGTTTGAGTATTTTTGTAAAAGTGGAAAAAATCGAATATCGTGTAGTGATAAATTTATTTATCTTGGAAGGTTTATCGGCAACTGAAATCCATTCAAGGTTAGTGAAAGTATTAAAGGAGTCTACTCCTTCATTTTCAACTGTTCATAGATGTACTGGAGTTTAAACGTGGTCGTACAAGCATCAATAATGAACCACGTTCAGGACGTTCAAAAACTGCAACAACTGAAGGAACTGTAGTGCAAGTACAGTAGGACTCCGTTACCCGGGTTAATGACGGGGAGGGGGTCCATGGATAATCGAAAACCCCGATAAACGAATCACAATTTTTTATTGATTAAATGTGCTAGGTAGGAATGTTAATTAAGAAAAACTGGGTAGAAGATATTTTTTTTTAATAAGAAACAAACGTTTTACATTATTATTAATTTTTAATATATATACAAATGTTCATAATACAAATGCCTTAAATTTTCCTTTAGACAAAAAAGTAATTTTAAATTGTTTTTTATTAAAGATTTCTTTTCTAATGTCTATTCTATGGCCCGTAACGCGATGATTCTGTTATAATGTTCTCCTGTTCAAAATAATCTAACAGAACTTCCGTCGCCTTTAACGCTTGGTTGCATTTAATTTTCTTCGTTTCCAAAACAATAAACGAGTCTTCATTGTCATCACTCTCGTTTCGATGGTCAATCAGCAAAGAGGTCGATGGCCTGTCTTTTCTGTGGAGATCTGCAATTTCGACTTCTGTTAGTTTTTCGAAACCCTCTTCGTTCATGTCACTTTCCAGCCAATTTATAATATCATCCCTGTCAACATGGATGAAATCCGAGAAAGCTTTAGCGATGTCGAGATATGAGTCAGTTTCAATATCTTCGGAAGTTTGCTGCATTAAATCTTCTTGTTCTAATATTTTCACCCATGAAAGTTTTAACGTTTTAGGGGGTAAATTTACCCAGGCATCACACACAGCAAAAATAGCGTCTTTTATTGACTACTTCTTTAGGATCTCTTTTATTGACTCGGTGCTACTATTTTTCGACGAATTGAAATCGAAGGAATATTTTTTTGTATTTTCGTTTTCAACTTGATATTACCCCTTGATTCATCGGCTGGATTGGTGACGTTACGTTCGCTGGAAGATAATGAACGAAATTTGTCAATCTTCGATGGCCAAGATTGATTCGGCTAGATAGGACGGAACATTATCTAGCAATAAAATAGCTCTAAGGGGTAGATCTTTCTCTTTCAAGTGTTGACGTACTGAAGGTACAAATTTGTCTTTAAACCATGACGTAAAAATTGCTTGATTCATCCAAGCTTTTGGATAATTATAATAATCGCAAGGAAGACTTCTAATTTCGGTTCCTTCAAACGATCGAGGTTTTTTTGCCGTCCCTATAAAAATTAATTTTAACTTGTGTTTTCCTGAAGCATTAGAACAAGTCATAATTGTGAGTCTTTTTTTGCTGGATTTGTAACCAGGAGCAGATTTTTCGGACTGAGCTGCTAAGGTTTTTGAAGGAAGCATTTTCTAAAACAATCCTGATTCATCCGCATTATAAATCTGATTGGGTGTTGAATTAGATTTTGTAACAAAAAAGTTAAAATTTTCAATAAATAATGGGGCTGCAACATAATCACCGCTAAGACTCTCACCTTGAATGTCCAACTGCCTAATACCGTGTCTTGTTTTAAACTTGTTAAGCTATCCATGAGAAGCGGAGAATGGCTCCTCAATTTTTAAATTTTCATGAAACCATAAAGCTTTTTCACTCACCATTAACCCGGAAACAGGAACTCCTCCGCGCATTTTTGCATGTTAGTTTCTTATAACTAATTTTTGTACAATTATTAATACGACACGTTTTCTTTTTTTGCGAAATTTTGGTTGTTTTAGGATGAAGAGCAAAGCACAACTGAGTAAATAATTTTCTTCAGTAGACAGCCCTATGGGAGTTTCATAGAAACGACTTTAATATTACCGTTCTTGGAACATGAATTGAATTGTGGTAGTTTCCGAAACATCTCATTCTCCCCCGATACCAGCTTGCCGTGTTTTTTCCATTCTCTCTTTATTTTATTTTTTTTTTTAAATAAAAATAATACATAGATATTTTTAAATACATAATAGTAATTAATAATAATCTAAATATGCAATATGAATTTTATACATTTTTTAATAAAAATAATACATAATTAAAGCGAAATAGTGTCAAAAAACACCTTAAAAAAATCGACCACACGGGAAACCGGTTGATTGGAACCCCGGATAATAGAGCCCCGGATAATGGAAGTCCCACTGTATAAGATATGGTAACGGAAGACCGTCGATTAACCGTGGATGATTTAGCTAAGGCCATATGCATCTCACATGGATCAGTACATGAGATCTTAACTAGTGTTTTGGGTATGAGAAAGCTATTCAGAAGATGGGTGCCGCATTTGATAACATTGGGACAAAAACGCACTCGAGAGAAACTTTCTAAACAATATTTGGCTCGTTTTACAAAGAATAAAACTGATTTTGTGCGTCGATTTGTATTGGAAGAGACTTGGGTTTAGCAGTATGATTTTGAATTGCGACAATAAAGCGCACATTGGATTGAGCCCGCTTGTTCAGCTCCGAAGGGGTCGAAGTCGTTCAAAAAAATTATGGCACCAGTTTCTTGGGATGCAAAAGGAATTTTGTTAATTGAATACCTTCAAACCGGTAAAACAATCTCAGGAAAGTATTACTGCAATCTTTTGAACCAGGTGGATGAAAAAATTTTTAAGAAAAGGCCCGGTTTACAGAAGGAAAAATCATCTTTCATCACGACGATGCGCCTGCTCACAGAGCTGCTTTAGAACGGCAAAAATAGTCGGATTAAAGTACGCACTGTTGAAACATGCACTTCATTCGCCAGATCTGGTTCCGTTTGACTTCCATCCGTTCCCAACTTCAAAAGATTTCTACGTGGGAAGCGTTTTTCAACAAATGATGAAGTGATAGCATCCGTAGATGGGTATTTTGAAGGTCTTCTGGAAAACCAACTCAGAGATGAGGTGAATGAATTGGAAAACCACTGGAAAAAATGTATTGAGCTGAAGGGAGATTATATTGAAGAATAAATGTATTTCAACTATTAATTCATCTTGTTTCATTTCCGGTTTCAAAACTTATTGACTGACCTATATTTTAAATGTATTTTCGAGGGCTTTCTATTTCCTCTGGACAAGTATTTGAATTTGTAAAATTTTTGCACTTCGAAATTTTTGCATATTTTCATGGCTCAGGAATCCTAGACAACGAAAAATATTTCCGACAGGTCTGCCTGATGATGACTCTCGAATTAACTGATCTGTCAAGTTCAAATTGAGTACACATATCATATTTGATTTATAGATAGAGTTTGTAGAATTTGGGAAATACCGTCTAAGGGGAAGGGGATATAAGGGGTATGAATATGTAAATTTTTTATTCTTGGCCTTTGCTTTTTTCAGACAAAATTTAACTTCGGGAAGCTATCTGCAATTCTTAAACACAGAAATATTTAATTTTTTACATGAACTTCCAGACGTTTGTTAGTGTTCCGTACGGAACACTTATAAGATCACTTCGGTGTCTGTCCGTCTGTCCGTCTGTCACACCCGATTTTCTCCGAAACTATTTGTCATAGAAAGTTGAAATTTGGTAGTAATATAGGAATTGATGGCCTCACAGAGCCATGTAGTTTTGAAAGTTAAATTTTGAACTTAAGGGGTTAGTTTTGGGGAGTGAAATCGGAAGTGAAAAAAAAATTTTTTTACTAGGTAATCGAGTGTGGTGTCAAATGAAAGCTTGTGAAAACACGAGTAAAAAATATATATATAATGTAATACTTGCACGCACTTTCCTTTGTATTATTTTTAAAAAAATCGCGAAAAATCGCTGTCCACCCGCCTTATCTCGGAAATTACTTATCAAAAAATTTTGAAAAAATTCTGGAATATTCTCCACGGGGTGTAGATTGAACGAAAATTATCACCAGTGCATTACCTGTAATAATTTATCTGGTATATAAAAAAACAGAAATTTCAATGTCATCAATTTTCAGTAAATATTGGAAATAAACTTTGTTGAAAACTTATTTGGGGTGTGTTTTGTGAAGTCACTGATCATTTTATATCACCGTAACATAAATTTTGACTTAAGGGATTCGTTTTGAGGGGTGAAATCGAGTGTGGTGTCAAATGAAAAAAGCTTGTGAAAACACGAGTAAAATATATATATATATATATATATATATATATATATATAATATATATATATATATATATATATAAAAATGTAATACTTGCGCGTATAGACTTTTCTTCGTATTACTTTTAAAAAATCGTGAAAAATCGCTGTCCCCTATCTTATCTCGAAAAGTACTGATCAAAAAATTTTGAAAAAAAATCCTGGAATATTCTCCACGGGGTATAGATTGAACGAAAATTATCATTACCTTTAATAATTTATCTGGTATAGAAAAAAAAAAAATTTCAAGGTCACCAGTTTTCAGTAAAGATTGGAAACAAACTTTGTTGAAAACTCATTTGGGGTGTGTTTTGTGAAGTCACTGATCATTTTATACCACCCTAACAAATTTTTTTTATTTTAAAAATAATCAACGTACGGAACACTAATTGTGCAAGTTCAACTTGCACTTGACCGGTTATTTTTTTAATAAGATGATGCATCCATTCACAATACGCTGCAAGTGCGAGAATGACTGAATGAACGATTGGAACACCAGTGGATTGGATATTATTCTGCTAAGCCTTTGGCAGCGAGATCTCCGAACTTAACACCGCTCGGTTTTTTATTGGGCTACCTCAAGAACAAAGTTTATGCTCAGAGACCTTTCAGAAATATTGAACATTCAGAAAATGTAATAAGGCAGTTCGTAAATAGCGTTACTCCACACTTAAGAAATGTTTTAAAAGAATTACATTTGCAAACAATTCGGTGCATAAAATTGGGCGGTGGGCACGGCTAGATAATTTTATAATATTTAATTTGTAAAGTGGCTGTAATTTAAATCGATATTCCGAAATAAAATTTCGGAATATGGTTTGTTACTTGATTGGTCACTACAACATAAAGTCGAGAAATTTGCACATGCAAAATGACCAACAAAGGTCCCATGAATGCTATATTCCATGCCTTTCCTCCTACGACTATAGTTTCTGAGCCTATACTCTTCATCAGGTAGGCTTTAGGCAGCGGTATCGATCGTGAAGATCCGAGTACCGTGGAGAATCAAGTGGGAATGACTGTCGCTGGCTTATAGCAATCATGGTACCTTAAATAAACAGATGGTGCAAGGGTCTGTATCTTGCCCAACGAGTAGTATCTCGCCATAAAATATAATTCTAAACACTTCTAACAAGTGGTCTCGATATTTTAACAGAGTGCCTTTTGGACTTTAAACTTTAGAAAATTCAAATTTCCGGCCAAACGACATATGACAATCGGTCCTGCCAAATCATTTTTTGAGTTTCCAGTGAAGCACTTTTCTTCTAAAGGATCCCGCACTTTTCTTAGGGAAAAGTGGTTTCGGTAAAATTGGCTGAATTTTTGATATTTTGTAGTTCTTTCTGAACAAAAGTGTCCATGGACACAATTTTCAAAAATTGGCAGCTTTCGAGTTATTTTCAATTAACATAAGTACAAAAATTAAATTAAAGACACAAATTCGAATTCTATTTCAACACCGCAAAAATACACCAATTCTACTACTTGTTAAAATCTTTAATTTTTTTTTTAATACAATTCTAGTTGGGTTTTACTTGTTTTTCAAGGAAGGGTCAAAATTATGTAATAAGTTAATTTAGATCTCGATTTGGGTTTTAACGCCCCAAAATACATATAGATATGATGGTTAGTAAGTTAGTGCGAGACTTTTTTTTGTGTCTTTAGTTTAATAATTATTAAACTATATATTATATTGGGAGATAAGGGGAAATAATGCAGATATTTTATTACGTTAGGTAACATAAGGAATAAGCAGCGACGATAGTAGTGAATCAAGTCCACGCGAGCGGAGCCGCGGGCACGGCTAGTATATATATATATATATATATATATATATATATATATATATATATATATAATATATATATAAATATATATATATATATATATATATATATATATATATATATATATATATATATATATATATATATATATATATATATATATATATATATATATTATATATATATATATATATATATATATATATATATATATATATATATATATATATATATATATATATATATATATATATATATATATATATATATATATATATATATATATATATATATATATATATATTAAAATATTAAAAATTTAAAAATTCTGTTTTACCATTCTTTACTTGTTATGTATCGATTTTTTAATAAATTAAAATTTATAGAATCTGATCATCTCATTAGTGAAAAGTAGGACTTTGCCACAATAAGTTGTGGTAAGTTGCTGATGAATATTTTATAATTTGCTTAACCCACATCAAGTTTTAGACAAGTATGAAGGGTGGTTTAATTGGGGACATTACGAAGTGTGATGCAATAGATAATAAATATATTAACAGAATGTTGCTGAAACTTTTTGTAATAAGCAAAGAGCAATTATAGGAAATTTATAAAGAAGTTTTAGTGGTAGATTAATAACTGTTCAAAACTAATGATATAATTTGCTTACTGATTTCTAGTCATAAGCAACATCACATCACAGGCATTAAAGAATTTTAAAAATAGATCAATAAAATGAGATTGATTTTATTGTTTTGTTCTTTGTTCTAGGGACTAAAATAAAATAGAAGAATATTAAAACGTATTCTAACATTTTATTCATTTTAATTTTATTTACACCCTTCCCCTTCTTCTTTTATTGCCGTGACGCTACCGGTCGTTGACTCTCATGTTGGCTAACTTATTGACTATCATGGTTTTATTTACTGCTGCTCGGAACAGTTGCTGGCATGTTTTTCCAAACCATTGCCTCAGGTTTTTGAGCCATGAAGTCGTTCTTCTTCCGACACTTCTTTTCCCCTGTATTTTGCCTTGAATTGTTAGGTGTAAGGTAGCATACTTTCCAGGGTTTCTCATTACGTGTCTTACGTATTTCAGTTTTCTGCTCTTTATTGTATTCACTATTTCTGTTGTTTTATTTAAGCGCAGTAAATCTGATTCATTGGTTATTCGGTTAGTCCACTTGATTTTCAACATCCGTCAGTTAGTCCACATTTCAAAGCACTCCAAAGCACTTTGAAACGTCAAGCGTCTAAGTAGCGTGTTCGTGATCGTTCAAGCTTCTACTCCGTACAGTACAGGAAAAACATAAGATCTAATCGTCCTTATTCTGAGGTCTATGTTTAGGTCGTGGTTACATAGAACTTGTTTCATTTTTACAAAGGTTGCTCGTGCCCTTCACTATTTTGCTCTTAACTTCGAAACTTGGGTCCCATTGGTCGTTAATTATAGTTCCGAGATAAGTTAATTTATTTACTCGTTCGAGGTTAGTGCCATCAATTTTTATTACATTATCCTGGGCAACACCTTGTTTGCTTACGATGATATATTTAGTTTTGCCTGTGTTGAGTCTCAGCCTATATTCTTTTCATGAGTTCGTTATTTTGTTCATTAGATATTGTAGTTGCTTGCTGGAATTTAAATTAATATATCATCAGCGTATCAGATATTATTGAGCTCTTGTCCATTGATTATTATACCGGCGTCAGTATTATCAAGAGCTTCTTTGCAGATTGGTTCAGAATATAAGTTGAATGGTAAGGGAGATAAAATGATGTATTTTCTATCTCATCTGATTTCTCACTCGGATATTTGTTGACTTATGCTAATATAAGTTGGCTATTATTCGGACATTCTTGTCATTTATTTCAGTCGTTTTAAAAATCTGCATCATATTGTGATGTTGTACTCGATCAAATTCCTTCTCCAAATCAATTGAGCACATACACACGTTGTAGTTAACGTCTCGACATCTCTGTATCAGGATTTGACTGGTAAACAGTGCTTCACGTGTGCCTAGGCCGTTTTTGAATCCAAATTGCGTTTCTTCAACTTTGCAATCAATTTATTTATAAATTCTGGCGTGGATAACCCTTAAAAATCCTTTTTTTACATGGCTTATTAGGTTAATCGTTCTGTGATCGCTACATTTTGTGACTTTATTTCTGTTTAGTAAGATCACAAAGGTTGATTTGAGCCAGTCTGCTGGAATTATATGCTGTATTATATATTGGATTGAACAGTTTTATTACTCCGTTCACAAAATAGTTTTAATATTTCAGCGCAGATTTGATCTGGGCCAGCCGCTTTTCCATTTCTTGTTACATCATTGTCCTTTCTACTTCGTCGTGTGTTATTGGAGACCCATAACTGTCATTGAACCCTCCTATTCGACTTCTGTTTTCATCCTCGAATAACTCAGATACATATTCTTTTCATTTTCCCAATTACCCTTCTATATCAGGTATTCTATTTCCAACTTTTTCTTTGTTAAGATGGCAACTCCTCCCAATACTTTTTTTAACTTGTTATTTAAATCAAAGTATTTACTTTCATAACTTTCTATTGCTTGACAATCTCGACGATGCCATTCAGTTTTTACTTCTAGAATTTTTAGTCTGATTAACCTGTGTATGTTTTTGACTGTTGTTCTTTTTATATGTATAATGCCTCCTTTCTTCCATCAGGGTCACGATATCTTTTCTCATCCAAGATTGTTTGGTTCAGTTTTTTTTTTGCCGCTGGTTTACATTGGGTTTTTTGAATTACCATCTTATAATTATACGAGAGATTTCTGAATTATTATACCCCCGAGTTGATGTCAACCATTCATGGATCGCACTTGTTACTTCTTGGCAAAGTTCTCTAATCTATAGCTTTTCACGGTCCATCTTTATCGTTGTTCTGCTATGTTTCTTGACTTGTTTGAAGCTCGTCCGTATTTTTCCAAAAAGTAAATTATTATCTGATGACACGTCAGCACCGGAATAGGATTTTACAGATAGTATTGAGTTTCTGTACCTTTTGCATATATTGTCTGTTTGGTTTCTAGATATCTTTTGTTGTATGTGTGCAGGCGAAGTCCATATATATATAAACGTCGCTTCAGGGGCTGAAAAAATGTATTAGCTATTACCAATTCCCTTTCCCCTGCACCAAACCCTGAAAACCCATCACCTCGGTCCGGTTCCGGGTTCAAAGTTTCCAACTATAGAGCCTTCCTTAACTTTCTTAATCTTGACATTCGTGTGATCCATGAGAATCGTTATTTCATGTCTATTCGTCAAGTTCCTGATTTGTTCAAGATCTCGATAGACTTCCTCCACCACTTCATCATTGTAGTCTTGTCGTCTTAGACTTGAATACTATTTAGAATTATTTTTTTAGTTGTTAATATACTACCTTCAGGTAGAGCAGGCCATCGAGTGGGTTGTCTTGACACCCCACTCGATGCTCTCGTATTTTTTTTCACTTCCGATTTCACCCCCCAAAATTCACCCCTTAAGTCAAAATTTAACTTTTAAAACTACACGGCTCTGATAGGGCCATCAATTCCTCTATTTGTGCCAAATTTCAACTTTCTATGTGAAATAGTTTCGGAGAAAATCGGGTGTGACAGACGTGCAAAAAATGGTTGTGGGGGGACCACTTATCTCGAAAAGTATTCATCAAAAAATTTGGAAAAAATTCTGGAATATTCTCCACAAGGTGTAGACTGAAAGAAAATTATCATGAGTGTATTACCTTTAATAATTTATCTGGTGGTGGTGTGGTATCTGGTGGATTTTTTTTTCCTAAAACCTATTCAACCAACGGCAATTTTTTTCTATTAAGACAATTCTCTGTTAAAAATATAATCCACCACAATATACAAACAGAGAGTATGGTTTAACATTGGCGAATTAAGTTTTTTATGACAATTAATAAATCAGTAGCAGATAAATAAAAAATTTACATTCTTAAACTAAAGGCCCACCCATCACGTGAGTGCTTGACTATCTATTTAAAGCGATTAGAAGCTAAGAAAAGATTGTATAAAAGAATTTGGATAAAAACTTTTAAAAATAATTTAAAAATTAAAAGTTTAACAAACACCTTTTTCTGTCCTTTCTAACACCCATTCTAAATTATTTATTTATAGTTCCTTAAATAAAGCTACCCTAAACCCTTGTCAGAAACTTGCTTCCGGTCTAATGACGATATAAGGTATTTACAAAGAAAACCACAGGGGTTCGAGGATCAATTCTACACTATAAATTCACAATCTTGAAAATCAATAAGATTTTGTCAATTTTAAATATACCGCCAGGCAAAATTGGGGAATATTTGGAGAATTTATATGGGGAACCTTTTTCTTGTTCCTTAAACGCGACATGTGCCTCAATAAATAACAAATACGTTAATACATACATATATATATATATATATATATATATATATATATATATATATATATATATATATATATATATATATATAAAATTAAATAGTTATCATCCATAAAAAATATAATGAAAAGCAAAAAATGGGTTTCAGCTTTAGCGGACGAACACTATGTTCTTTGTTCGTGCATCAAAAGTACGGGGATTCAAGGTTATGAACTACCGGACTTGCCATCTATAAAACCAGCAAACTAGAATATGCATGTTTCGCTCCATATTAGAGCTTCGTCCGGCCGCCTAAATTACCTAAGCGTTTTGCTGTTGAATTAAAAGTTTATGCGGTTTCACACCGGATTTGTTGACTACTGACTTTTAAATCTTTCCTGCTGCTACTGGTTGTCTACGATTTGCTTCTTCAGTTAAAGTGGTTGACGAGCTGATATGGAGCGAAACATGCATGTTTTAGTTTGGTGATTTTACAGGTAGTACGTCCTGATAATCCAGAGCTTTAAAAGTTTATTGCGAAAATCATGTAACATTTCATTGTATGAAACGGTTCTTTTTCGTGCAATACCTCCGCTCCCGGTTATTGATTTTTAAATTAGGTTTTAGCTATTAAAGTTTCACTGTAGGAAAGGTTTTTTTTTATGAGCAATCTACCCTCCTAGTATCGATTTTCAAATTGAATGTCAGTTATAAAGTTTCACTGTATGGAAGGGCTCTGTTTTGTAAAAATCTCTTACCTGGCCTGGATAAGGTGCAAACTAATCGGTCAAATGTATAATGTTATCATACTTCTAAAGTTTAAAAAATTCATTGATTCAATGGTTTTCTCAAAGCCGTTAAAAATCTAGTCTAATAAGGGCTGTAAGTTTAGATAATAGAAAAGAAAGTAAGTACACTCTGAGAAGTAAGAACGTGACGGCTCATATTCTTGAAAAAATATATTTCGAGAACATTTTTTGCCATCAATGTATTCTTTAGTGTACTAAGAACGACGCAATTACCTTAGTAAGTTGTCCAATCGCCTCCTGCATCGATAACACAGGGGAACAGCTGTTTTGGTGTCGAGGTTTTTTTGAGCTGATTCTATATCAATTTGATGTCCTGAATTCAAATAACGTATTCATTTGTACCTAGGAGCTCAAATTTTTAAGATATACAATTTTAGAGAAATATAAGTTACATTATTGTAACTTAAATCCGTAAGTGTAGTAAACAAAAGTAGATACTTCTTTTCCGCGACATTCTTGAATGTTTTTTTAAACAGTCCCTTTTTAAACTCCAGCAGTAATCTGCCATCATGTGCATGTCCCATCTTCCTTGGTAGCGGTCCTCCATAACTTTAATATCTTGGTGAAATCTTTCACCTTGTTCCTCACTCATGTCTCCTAAATTTTCTGGAAAACGGTCTAAGTGGCTGTGTAAATAGTGTATTTTAATACTCATATTGCACCCTAAGGATTTGAAACTATTAAGCATCTTGTTAATCATTTCAACATAGTTTTGAGCTTTATGTTTGCCTAGAAAATTTTCTACAACTGCAACAAATGATGTCCAAGCTTCTCGTTCAACTTGATTCATTGAATTTATGAAGGCAGGATCCTTAATTAATTGTCTTATTTGTGGGCCGTCAAATATCCCTGCTTTGAGTTTTTCTGTGCTCAACTGATGCATTTTTACCCCTATATATGCAAAACAAGACCCATTCTTATCAAGAGCCTTTACAATTTGCTTCATTAAGCCCAACTTTATATGTAACGGAGGAAGTATGATTTTTTCTCTTTCAACCAAAGCGTCGTTAATGACATTCCTTTCCCCAACGTCCATGTTTTCTCTCTGAGGCCAATCTTTTCTAACCCAGTGGTGTGTTTTGTCCCTACTATCCCAGAGGCACAAGAAACACGGATATTTCGTGTAACCACTTTGCTGCCCAAGAAGAAAGTTTACCATTTTTAAGTCTACACAAATCATCCATTGATGTTCGTAATACTTTATTTTCTGCAAGACCAAAGCTATGGTATTATATTCTTCTTTCAGTTTCGTTGAGTGAGCTAGTGGTATTGAACCATATTTATTCCCATTATGTAGAAGGACACATTTTAAACTTCGCTTTGAACTGTCAATAAATAGGCGCCAATCATCTGGAATATATTCAGAAGTCCCCTAATTTCATGACAAAATACAAGATTGTCTTCTTGAGAAAAGAATGGTAGCAGATCTTTTTCTCTTGTACGGTAAAAGGTAATTTTGGTTCCTTGTTCCAGTAAATTTTTGTCGTTCAACCTAGAAGCCAGTACTTCTGAAGCTTTTTTCGATAAATTAAGATCCCTGGTGAGATCATTTAATTCATTTTGATTGAAGCGTTGAGGAACTGATGACGTCCCCTCATAGTCACTGTTAATTTCATTAGCATCAGAACTTTTATTAGCATCAGAAGAGCGATCAGAGGGAAAATATTCGTCATCAGAGATATGTGGTAGCTGATGAAATGTTGGAATCGGTATTTCATCTGAGTGCGGGATAGGGCGTATTGCCGAGTCTAAATTGGGATAAGTCCACTTACTGCGGTTATTTCGATTGATTCCATTAGTATTTACTAAACAGAAATAACAATCATTGAAGTGGTTTTTTGGTTCTCTCCAAACCATTGGTACGCCGAATTTTAGACATTTTCTTTTCCCGGTAGTCCACTGCCGTAAATGCTCTGTACAAGTTTTACATACGAGATGCGGGGCCCACGTTTTGTCCTGATCACCAAGCTTAACTCCAAAGTATCCAAGATACGCTCGCTTTACAAAGTCAGTAATAGTTTGTCTGTTTTGTTGAAACATGTATTCTCCGCATATATAGCAAAACACATCAGGTTGATTTACACAATTTCTTCTTGAACTGGAACCTGAACTCATTTTAATTCTGTTCAATAACACAAAAACACTCTTTTCTTAACATAAAATAACACGCCGAATTCGATCTACTCTCATTAGTAAGAACGCACAAACTGACGAGACTTACCCGAGTTAGGTGATTAAAAGGATCAGTTCAGGTACCTGATAGGCAATGGTTCCACTATTTATAGATTTACCTGGAATTTACTCAATTACAGACTGACAATAAAACCATTGTACCTACATTAATGAATATATAATAATTTTAGAACTCTCATAAACGAATATACTGAATAAAAACCACATTGGTAGATAAGTTGATGTATCTAAAAAAGTAGAGCTGATAGAGAAAAACGGATTGCATGTATAGATTTAGCGTCCCAAATATAGTTAAAATCAGCTCTAAAATCCCAGGCACCAAAACAAAAATATTTTTTTTGTTGCCCTGTGTAATCGTCTGGCATCTTCGAGGCATGTTGTCGACAAGATTTTCTGCATACTCTGCAACTTTTTCGAATCTCCTGAGAGAACTGAGTCAAAGACGTCAGAGTCTTTCCTCTGAGCTTTCTCTTTACAAGGAACCAAACATTTTGAATAGGGTTGACATTCGGCAATTGTAAGGGCCACTCTAGTATCTTATCGTCGGCCCAAGCGAGCCGCTTCGCGACGTAATTTTCGCCCAGGAAGGGTTCTTCAACATGCTTCGGAATTTCACGTCATGAGCACGAAGATGTTGTTGAATGGTTTCTTGGGACACAAGCAAACCTATTTTCTTAATTTTGCCGCTCCTTGACGCAGCGTCAATTGCTGGTCCCGTGAAAACAAAGACACGATTAATTTTTCAACTTTTGGAGTAACTTTGCCTACCAGGGCACGTTTTGGCAAGTTGTTGACATTTTTCTTCTCGTTAAAATGATTTACTCACTTCTTTACAAACGTTTTAATATATTTAGCGGCCACGGATTGTGCCATTTTAGGATTATATCGTTTTAGGCCCTTTCGGATGAGAACAAAGAAAGACTGCCTCGAACTGACGTGCAAACAAGTGACTCATTTTGGATTTTACGTGATTTCGACGAAAGTTCGGAATCGACTGATACTTTTACTAAAATGTGTCGTAGATAAAGGTTCCCTCTACCGATTTTTTGTTAAATCGCTAAAATCGCATTTATTAAAAATGAATTATAGCGGATACGTTCTTACTTGACAGACTGTAACATTATATTTATAAGAAACAGCGGAATACATTCTAAATCTCTCCTTTAATAAGTTACATATAACCACATAAAAATGCCATTACAATTAACAAATATAAAGAACAACACTGATCCAGACCACGATTATTCAGTTTTTTACACGGAAATATAGCAAGGATTGCAATTCTGTCTAGTATTTTGTATTTGTCCTTATCCCAATCATGGAGGTTTCTAATGGATCATCGATTCAGCGGGAAGCGATTTTAACAATGACATAACTTGTCTACTAGTAAGATGTTTTTGCCTAAACCCAAAATCATGTAAATTTTTGGATATTTATTTTCTATGAGTAATTTTAGACATTAATGCACGAAAATTGATTTTTTTCATATTTCAGTAAACTCTATCGACCAAAAGCTACATTTTACAGTAAAATAAAAGAGCTAAAGAACTGGCTTATTATAACCAAAACCCAGAACAAGTGTAGTTTTAGACAAAGAAGTTTACCCTTCTTTTAAATGAGAGGTAGCTGAGAAGTTGTTTTAAATAAACTTTCAATTCAAAATTAGGAACAACTGTACAATGGAAAGTTTGAAAAAGTACCTTCTTTGTTTCTAAATTATATATAATTATTGGAGCTCCCTGAATACTTGTCGGAAACTGGCTGATGTTAAGTCAATATTAGGTATTGGAAAAGAAAATTAAAGGGGGCTTAATTTCCATTCTTTGTATTAACAACCTGTGAGATCAGTATAAATTCGATAATTTCAAATATTTAAATTATCTTTGTATAAACTGCCTTCTAAGTATTAAATAAATAATTCTGATAATGTAACTTTCTTTATTCAACGTAATTGTTCTTTAAGAGCAGTCTTCGTAATTTATATTCGATTATACGCAAATGAACATAACCTGTTTTATCCATGGGCTCCGTTTTATCGTATATTAGGTAGACGAAAAACTATAACTAATAAAACTATAACCAAAAAAAACGGTCGGGAGCAAGTTGGACTTACGCAATTAGTGCTCCGTACTGTGATTGCTTTTAGAATAAAAATTTTTGTTGCGGAGGTATAAAATAATCAGTGACTTCACAAAACACACCCTAAATGAGTTTTCAATAAAATTATTAGGAGTTCAGATTACAAACATCTCTACTCAGATACTGACTCAGCAGGCTAATCAGACTAACTAGAATAAGACAAAAAGTTCCGTTTACGTTTTTTCTTAGTCAATAATGTATAATAGTTCTAGCATCTTAGCTACCTAATAGCCAATAAATCAATCTAACTCAATTTGGAGTCTAGTGGCCAAAGTTTAAAACAAATATTTACTACTTAAATATTTGTTTAATTACGAGTACAAAAAAAAACAAAAATTAGTCAAAATTTAACTTTCACAACTACACGGTTCTGACTGGGCCATCAATTTCTATATTTGTGCCAAATTTCAACTTCCTATGTTAAATAGTTTTGGAGAAAATCGGGTGTGACAGACGGCAGACAGACGGACACACAGACGGACACCAAAGGGGTTTATAAGTGTTCCGTACGGAATACTAAAAACAAAAGAATCACTTTAAACATGGAGATTGAAGAAAAATCTAAATGTATTTCATTAATGAAAAAATAACCGGTCAAGTGCAAGTTGAACCTGCGCAATTAGTGTTCCGTACGTTGATTGCTTTTCAAATAAAAAAATTTTGTCACAGAGGTATAAAATAATCAGTGACTTCACAAAACACACCCCAAATGAGTTTTCAACAAAGTTTGTTTCCAATCATTACTGAAATCTGATGACCTTAAAATTTTTGTTTTTTTTATATACCAAATAAATTATTAAAGGTAATGCACTCGTGATAATTTTCGTTCAATCTACACCCCGTGGAGAATATTCCAAATTTTTTTCAAAATTTTTTGATGAGTACTTTTCGAAATAAGGCGGGTGGACAGCGATTTTTCGCGATTTTTTAAAAATAATACAAAGAAAAGTGCCCGCAAGTATTACATTATATATATATTTTTTAATCGTGTTTTTACAAGCTTTCATTTGACACCACACTCGATTACCTAGTAAAAAAATTTTTTTTTCACTTCCGATTTCACCCCTCAAAATTGACCCCTTAAGTCAAAATTTAACTTTCAAAACTACATGGCTCTGATGAAGCCATCAATTCCTATATTATTACCAAATTTCAACTTTCTATGACAAATAGTTTCGGAGAAAATCGGGTGTGACAGACGGACAGAGACCGAAGTGATCTTATAAGTGTTCCGTACGGAACACTAAAAATTTATTATTTCAGATGAAGCTGAAGTTTGTTGTAATATATTTTGAGACTGGGTTCTTAAATCTTTGGTGCTGTGGTGATTTTATTGTAAAGTGACTAGCATTATAATCTTCACCTAGGTTAGCTGACAAGATCTTAAATGAAGAGAAATCTGGCATGTTCTGGTATGATAATTAATAGACAACGCGTCCGGATTGTCCATAATTCAATGTAAAGGTAAAATTAACTGACGATATTGTCCGATAAGCTACTATATATTTTTCTGATTATTTAGGATTTTAAATGCGACCTCCAGAACTGGAAAACTATAATAAAATAGTTAGTCTGCAAGATTTGTATATTAACTACTTTGCTAGGGTAATGAACTGATGATCGCTTGAACATTATTTAACAAAGAAAAAGAAAAATTCCATAAAAATATAGGAAGATCATAAATGACATCCCTGGGATAAGGAGGTCAAGATATCTATAAAACTATTACGAAATTAATTAATAAAACCGGTCAAGTGCAAGTTGAACTTGCACAATTAGTATTCCGTACGTCGATTGCTTTTAAAATAAAAAATATTGTTACGGTGGTACAAAATGATCAGTGACTTCACAAAAAACACCCAAATGAGTTTTCAACAAGGTTTTGTTTCCAATCTTTACTGAAAATTGATAACCTTGGAATTTTTGTTTTTTTTTATATACCAGATAAATTATTAAAGGTAATGCATCCGTGATAATTTTCGTTCAATCTACACCCCCTAGAGAATATTCCAGAATTTTTTCAAAATTTCTTGATCAGTACTTTTCGAGATAAGGTGGGGGGACAGCGATTTTTTCACGATTTTTTAAAAATAATACACAGAAAAGTGCACGTAAGTATTACATTATATATATATATATATATATATATATATATATATATATATATATATATATATGTATATATATATATATATATATATATATATATATATATATATATTATATATATATATATATATTTTACTCGTGTTTTCACAAGCTTTCATTTGACACCACACGCGATGACCTACTAAAAAAATTTTTTTTTCACTTCCGATTTCACCCCCCCAAAACTAACCCCTTATGTCAAAATTTGACTTTCAAAACTACACGGCTTTGATGAGGCCATCAATTCCTATATTAATACCAAATTTGGACGTGACAGACAGACAGACATCGAAGTCATCTTATGTTCCGTACGGAACACTAAAAATGTAGATAAATGTGACAAAACAAAAAACCTAAAATGTTAAAGTTAAACAGTCAATAAGGTATAACAGCAATGTCGGGTTCACAAGGAGACTTTACAGTTTCGCTTGTGTCGTTGAAAATTGCCTGTGCACCTTGTATGGCAAATATGTATATGCTGAGGCATGGGTAGACTATTTTGGGTTAACAATAGATAACGAGATTTTCTTGAACTCTACTCCTTCAATGATGCAAAGCAAGTAGGTCATGTGAGCATAACTACAGGTGTATATGATCGATTTAATAAAAATTGATTTAGCAAAAAAAAATTGTTATAACCAAATTTAAATTATCAAAATAAAAATTAATAATAAAAGTTGTTAAATATTGTAAAAGGCAAACAATATTTGTGTGAATTGCAAAAACAATGAAAAATGATCAAACATATTTGCTTGGATATTGATTTCTATTATTTAAAATTGGAATATAGAGCTCTTTTTATATATATTCTATGCCAAATTTTTTCGATATTCGATAAAATGATATTTATATTGCTATTTTTAATTTCTGTAAAATGTTTTCAAATTTACAGATTAACTAAAAAATTGTTCCACAAATGGCATTAGATAAAATAGAAATAAAAATATGCAAAAATCATCAGGCCGTACCTTTTTTTTTGTTTTATTGTGTTTTATAGCTTTGGCGTATACCAATTAGCCAGCTTTCCCACTTTATTTTTCATACACACAAATCTACACATACATACATGGGACAAATCACAAACACCCAGCCGAAACACGGAATCGAACCGCTCACCTCTTGATCAATAGCAGACACCTTAACCCATTGCGCCAATCGGTCCGGCCCTGGCCGTACCTTGAAAAGGTATAAGTAATATTATATTTTACTTACGTTCTCGTTTCAAAGCAAATTTTTTAGAAACTCGTAAGTTTTTAGGCATAGAAAATATTTCGCTCGCATTAACGATTAATTTTAATTCAGAATGGCTTTATGTTTCACAAAACAACGTCTACGTTATGTTCTTACATTAGTTGTACAAAAGAATTTACTTATTTTCGCAATATCTTTCAGATTTGCTTAATTTTTTTAACGCTGTATCTTGACATGCTGACATTTACCGACAAAATCATATTTTCAAGAACATTAGCAGACTAGGCGTTTATTCCCCCCAAAAAATTGTCTTCTTCTTTTTTTTCTTTCTATAAGACAAGGCCTTGGCTCGTCTGTTTTTAAGCCTCTTGTGACGTAGATGCCCAGCTTTCGTGCCATTTTTTTGGTGGTAGTTGATATTGCGCAGCGTTCATGAGGCTTTTTGTTTCAGATGTTTCTGCTCTTGCTTTTGCTGCATACGTTAGAATCGGTCTTATTACGGTTCTATATATACACACTTTGCCTTCTGTAGACATGTAGGTATTTTTCCGTATTAAGTCCCTCAAACAACTAAATATTCTCGATGCTTTATTTGCCTGATTGAGTACTTCTTGACATAGCTTTTTTGAGCTCGATAGCTGTACTCTCAGGTATGTGCGGTGCATGTTCTGTGCTACTGTTTTGTTATAGACGACTAATTTAAATCTAATGGGGTTTTCAGCAATAACCATTGATTCTGTTTTTTTTTTCACTGATATTCTCATGGTGTAAGTTTCTGCTTTGGTTTGGAAACGATTCATTAGTCGCTGATCTCAATTTTCTACTGTTAATGTTACATCGTCAGCAACGCACAATATTTTTTGAATTTTTCGTCCCATTTTGTATCCGCACCTTATTGACACTATTTATTATTTTGTCCATTATTAAATAAAAAAGTGTTGGACTCATGTTATCTCTTTGTCGAATTCCAGATGATATTGGTACTTCTTCAGTTAGTCCTTGCTGTGTCTTTATACGTGTCTTATTGTTTTCAATGAGCTGTTCTATCACTCTAATGTAGTTGTTGTTGAAGTCATGATCTCGTAAAATTTGTCGTCTCTCAACCGTACCCTATCGAATGCTTTTTTTAGATCAACTGAACATAGAAATAGAGGTTTATTGAATTCGGATTGTAAATATAGCGTCCACTGTCGATCTATTTTCTCTAAATCCTGGCTGTTCCTAGCTTATTTTGATCTGTTTTTGTTATTTGTGCTATTGAGCACGGTAATGGTTATATAATTGTCGGGGTCGTTTTTATTTCCTTTTTAGTGTTCCATACGGAACACTTATAAGATGACTTCGGTGTCTGTCCGTCTGTTAAGTTAAAATTTGATAACAATATAGGATTTGATGGCCTCATCAGAGCCATCTAGTTTTAAAAGTTAAATTTTGACTTAAGGGGTTAGTTTTTGGGGGGTGAAATCGGAAGTGAAAAACAAATTTTTTTACTAGGTCATCGAGTGTGGTGTCAAATGAAAGCTTGTGAAAACACGAGTAATATATATATATATATATATATATATATATATATATATATATATATATATATATAATATAATATTTGCGCGCACTTGTCTTTGTATTATTTTTAAAAAATCGCGAAAAATCGCTGTCCACCCGCCTTATTTCGAAAACTACTCATTAAAAAATTTTGAAAAAATTCTGGAATATTCTCCACGGGGTGTAGATTGAACGAAAATTATCACGAGTGCATTACCTTTAATAATTTATCTGGTATATATAAAAAACAAAAATTTCAAAGTCATCAGTTTTCAGTAAAATTGGAAACAAACTTTGCTGAAAATTCATTTGGGGTGTGTTTTGTAAAGTCACTAATCATCTTATACCTCCGTAACAAAAATTTTTATTTTAATAGCAATCAATGTACGGAACACTAATTGCGCAAGTTCAACTTGCACTTGACCGGTTATTTGAATATTGGGACCGTAATATTGTTCCTTCAGTCTTTAGAAAAATTGTCCTAATTTGAATATAAAAAAATAGACTTTAGGTGATCTCCGAGAACTTGTTGGATAGATACAGAGTCAACCTCAATATCGAATAACTATTTGGGAATCCGCTGAAGATTGTAAACAAGTTCTCACGCTGATGATGCTGATGTTTTCTAGTCTAGTGTGTCATTCATAAAAGTATTTTTCTTTAGATTAGTCATCCATTTGAAATTTTAGTAGACTAAATTGCAACCCTGCCCGACCTTCAGCGCGTCACGATTACATGAAAAAAGTTGCATTATTTTACGCCCATTTAATAGTGCAAGAGACTTGGTTGGTTTCTTTTTCTCGTTGTTAAATATTAGCAATAGTACTGAAGAGAAACATCATCTTACTACTGTGTAAACAAGAAAGCGTAGAGAAGGCGTTTATAGTAAGCAGAATTTAGCAGAATTAACAATACTCATTAATGTTTACAATTAATCTCAACATATTTTAGTTGCTGTAAACATCTTCTCAGTGATTTTTTATTTACAGTGTTGTAAAATGGTTGACCTTCTTAAAAATCAAATCGGAATTTTCTAAAAAAAAATGTAGAAAAAAGAGAGAAGTTAATAAATTATAAATGAAGCTCTTGTGAAAACATTTGTCGTTAATGGCGTAAATGTTGTGTAGAAAATATGCCTTTATTTTGAAACTACTACATTTCCTAAAATGTGTTGATATTATTGTCGATTTCAATTTATATAGAACTCGTCGTACGTTTGCTTCAATATTGATTCCTATTATAAAAATTGTAATATAGGTGATCTCAGCCAACTTGTCAAAAATATGATATAGGGCCGACCGCAATATCAAGTGCCTATACGAAAAACCACTAGGGATATTCAGCCAACTCCAACGCCTTGAGGATAGAATCTTTTGAAATATGTAGTCCTTTAATTTAAAAAGAAGTATTATTACTCTCGTGTAAATAAACAACTTTTCAAGCCCTTTTTTCTAACAAAGAAATTAAATGATTTTGATTTCAGTAAATCAATTCTTTTAATAAAGTTTATTAAAAACTCAAAATTGTTAATAAACTGTTTACTAATTACCTGTATACTTGAACATTTCTTGAGTAAAACTGAAATTTAATAAATAAACTGACTACAAAACAATAAAATAAAGTATGACATAATATGTTCTTTTAAGGTTGAAATGCTAAAATCAACTTGTTCATGAAAGAAAATATAACTAGCGAACTAAATTATCGCCATTGTCCCTCTAAGTGAAAAACACAAAATATGAATGAAATGTAAATATGATTTAATATGCAAAATAAGATATGTATATACACGAAATTAAGCAAGATTTTGAAATTGGCTTAAATAATACTCGTTTATTATATGTATGGAAAATTGCATGAATTGAAGTTCGAATTGCTTCTTCATCCACCGTATTCCCCAGATTTGGCCACCAGCCACTATTATCTATTCGCAGACCTCAAAAAAAAATGCTCGCGGGAAAGAGATTTGGTTCTAACGAAGAAGTTGTGGCCGAAACTGAGGCCTATTTTGAAGTCACAGATAAATTCTTCTTCAAGAAAGGTACAGAAATGTTAGAAAAGCGTTGGACTGATTGTATCGTTCTTGAAGGTGACTATATTGATGAATAAAGTCGAATTTTGCAAAAAAAATGTGTTGGAAGTAGCTAGACCAAAAACTTTTCAGCCTAAGTGTTATATATTACAACCCTGCCCAGCCGATATGTTCATGACTAATTCGGTGCCCTCTAGAAACCCTAAAATTTTTGATGAAGAGATCAGCCAAATTGACAAGTACATATATTTGGCCCACGAAATAAGGATCCTCGACCAAAACCCAACATCTGAAATTAAAAGAAGAATCGGTCTAGTTTAGGGAGCGTGTGGAGCCCTAAAGGATATATTTAAGGATATTCTAATTAGTCTCAAGAGAAAAACATTCAACCAGAGCGTCCTTCCGATCTTTACCTATGGAACTCATTGATGACATGATATTAGACGTCTAGACTTACTATAGAATCTGCATATAAACTTCTTGCAATGCTGGGTGTGACTCTTAATGAGATAATATGCAACGAAGGTCTGCATGGACGCACTGGAGCCATAGCTGTCATCACGCGCATAGTTACTTTAAAATGGAAATGGGCAACACACATTGATAGACACATGAGATGGACGCGCAAAATATTAGAATGGAGACCAAGGACAGATAAGCTCAGCAGAGGGGTTAAAATATTAAAGAGACGTTAGCAACTGATTGCAGATTGCGCAAGGGTAGACAGAGAGGGAATTCTATAGGAGTGGACGCAGAGGGCTGGTTGATTATATATATATATATATATATATATATATATATATATATATATATTGAATATATATTGAGTATATGAGAAATAAGAACAACTTGGATCGCTTTTTTCGCACACATGCCGCTCCTGGAGCGCTTTAGGGACTTCCCTGTAGCACGTGTGCTAGACCCATAAAAAAAAAATTGAGTACTGACTGAGTTTTTCTCAAAGACAGCTTTAGCGTCACATATCTCGCGTAATATAAATCTCATTGGGACATACTTAGCATCAATTGAAAGTTGACATTTGACAGTAATAGACTTGCAAGAATCGTTAGAATTAATTAATTCAGACTTGATTTAAAGCGCCTTGAAGATGAGGGAAATTTCTGTAAAAGTTCGCTACATTTTACAATTTTATTTCGATAAAGTCACAAATGCTGCACTGGCCTATGAAGAAATTTGTGTTGTTTGTGGTCAAGATATGTTACCAAAGTAAAGAAGATGGTTCAGTTGTTTTTGTTCTGGAAATATCGATGTTAAAGATGCTCCTCGCACTGGTTGACCAATGACGGAAAAAGTTTATAAAATTTTGGCAAAAGTTGATCAAGACCGTCATGTAAGTAGCCATGATAACTAAATATTCATCTCCCAAAAAATTAAGAAATATTAAGAGAGCTTGGCTGGGAAGCTTCAATGCATCCATTGTACACTCCCGATCTGGCACCGTAACACTTGTTTCGGTCTCTGCAGAACTCCCTGAATGGTATTAAATTAGTCTTAAAAGACTTGTCCCAGCTTTTTACTCAGAAACCACAGAAGTTCTACAGTGGCGGGATTATGATTTTGCCCGAAAATTGGGAGATATTATCGAACAAAGTAGTAAAGCACACAACACTGAACTTTCTTAAAATACCCACCTATTCCCAAGAATAGTTGCAAGTGATGAAACTTAAAGCTTCTAGTATTTCCTCGAAATAAAATGTCAGAGCATGCAGTAGAAATTTCCAGGGTCACTGTATCATAAAGAGGCACGCAAGTCGCTTTCAAAATAAGGCCATACTGGTGAGTCTTTTTGGTTATAAAGATACAGGTAACCATGATATTGAGATGTACTCTGAAGATTACGATATTATGTACGAAGGAAAAAATTTGAATCGTCACCTTTAAAAGAGATTATTGATCATGATAGCGTGACAGACTTTCTGACAAAAAAAAAAGCGATTAACCAATTATCACCTGACACTATGTGATTTCTAGCTATTTCTAAAATAAGGCTGCCCTTAAATGGTAAATATGTTTTAATATAACTTGAATACAATAGAATGTGAGACAACAAAAAATATTCCGTAAAATAACTTCCAGAAATGGAATTGCCGCACTAAGAGGTATTAGGAGGAGGTCAAAATTCGAATTAAAATATACTTGTGTACAAGTAAATGAACATTTCCGGCATGAAGTTAGATGTATGTGATATTATCTGCTCCCATATATTATTACTTTTTTCTTTGTCTTCGGAATAATTACTTTGAATGTAACGGTTATCAACATGCATGTCTTAGCCCTAGTTACGTCTTTGAGAATTATTATTTACTTTGAAAATTTGTGTTATCAGAGTGTCTGAAGGTAGTTAAATTCGTTATAAATGTGGAAGTAAATGGTATATACTTTATTTTGAATATTTTTTATTTGTCTCAGTTTTAAATAGCCGTGTGAATAATATACATTTTGGATTCGTTTAAATCATTGTGTTTTGGTAATATTATCAGCCGGCGTAAAGGAAAAATTATTGCATATAACTATAAGCAAGGCTATCCATATCACAAAAAATATCTCCGCCATGTACACGCCATATTGTTTCCTTTGTTTTTAATTTATTGACAACGTCATTATTTAAATCAAAGAATTTCATTTTTTTTTTCCGAAATTGACTTAGAGACAAGTAGAAAAACTCGCTTTAATTATATTAAGCAATATTTTCACTGTTTAATAACATTAAACCCAAATTAGGACGTTTTAAGTGCGAATCGAAAAGTAAATGGATAGCAGCACTAAGCAAAGAAGATTGATTCATTAAAATGGCTTTTCGATTCCTTGAAGTTACTATTGTCAACAAAACTAGATCCGAGACAACTACGAACGATTTTGAATAAAGTAGTAATCGTGCTACTGTTAAACTACGAAAATCACAGCGATTAAAGAAATGGTTATCTAATTTGGAATTAATGTTTCCTACTTAAATGTATATGAGGATTGCCGTTAAAAGCGACGGTCTTTCGGTTTTTCAAGAGAAAACCAGATTTCTCAGAAGACCCTCTAGGTTCGCAAAGTAATAGCTAGACCAAAATAAAAAGGTATTCAGCAATTAACTTCAATGGAAGCTCACGCAATGTTTACGGATGTCAACTTATCTGGCACACAACATAACGCAACAAGAACATAATTTCAAGAACATGCAAAAAATATTATCCTTTTTACTTATTGCCACAGAAAGCGAAAACTGAATGTTGATCATAGTCGGAATCGCATCAAATAACATACCCATGGGGTCAAATTAGGCCAGCTAGCGATCGTATAATATAGATGAAATAAATGGTTTATTATTCACCAGGGAAGCTTTACTTTAAATACCGGTGAGGTACTTGATGCCTATGAAGAGTATATATATATATATATATATATATATATATATATATATATATATATATATATATATATATATATATATATATCCGAACTAACATGAGTAAACACAGTAGAACGGAAATAGAAGTAGAGAGTAGCATAAGTAAAGGAAAGGCGCCGAAGAACATAACATAACAGAGAAAGTACCTCATTTATAATGCAGTATTTAGGAGCATCATGTTATATGGTTGTGAAACTTGGCAACTGACGAAACGATTGGTACAGAAACTAATGGCATTTGAAATGTATTACTGGCGAAGATCGTCTGGAGTGTCAAGAATGGATAGAGTTAGATTGATTATTTTAGTTTGGCGCGTGGATATCGATGGTTATTTAGCACCATATGTAGGATATTTAAATCTTTGAAAATAATTGTGTTTCTTTGAAGAATTTGATCAAATTGGAGATATTTGTAACATTTGAAATCAATCTTTGATCAAGAGGTTTTAATAGATCTAACCTTGTCTTGGTGTCCATATATTCATTTGAAGTTAAAATATGGTTGATAGTTAGAATATTGCCGCAATTTGGACATCTGGGTGGCGATCACCTTTCAACAAATAAGAAAGAGTAAGGTAAGTGTGCCCGAGGGGGACCCTTCTCCATATTGTATTCTCTCTACGTGACAAAGCATAGAGCTGGAGGAGCAGGATCTAGCAGATCCCACTTTAGCTGAAATAGATTATCAATAGTCTGTCTGAAAAAGTTTTTTAGATCCTTTGGAGCGAGGATTGTGGTTAATTGGATGGCAACTCTAGCTTGTATGTCGGCCCTTTCATGATGGGTTTATATGAGGCAATTGAAAAGTATAACATGAGTGATCTTTATCTTGAAAGGTTGAGAGATGGAGTAGCAGAAACACACTGCAAACTAGGGATAAGCGAAGTACGAAAAGCTCCTGTAGCCAGTCTGAGAGCTTGATTCTGGATGTAGGGGATGGATGTAGAGGAAGGGATATAATGAAAGTAAAAACCACGATTATTGGGAAAATTTAACAACGACACGTGGAAAGAATAGAAGAACACCGAATACCAATCTAAAGTGAGTATCAGGCGAAAGGAGGAAAAGACAGAGACCAAGAGTGACATGGTTTCGAGGTGTTTAGAGGGCAAGATCGATCGGAGAGGATGGAAACTGGGAACCGGAAGGCGAAGAAGGCTATAAAAAAATGATGAATCTTCCCAAGATTTACTACTTTCATTTATGTAAACCTCTATCAATTTAAAAAAGCAACGCAGTCAGAAGACGTATGAATTTTTTTTACGAACTGTAACACAGGGCCGGGAAATGATAAAAGCGACAGAAAAGAGTTTAATGGTGACAAACGGGTTTGGACTTCTGATGAAGATGATGTTTTCTAATTATAAGTAAATAATAAAATCTTCGCGAAATTGCTAAATTTTGTTTTTTATACCTTATAACTCAATATAATAAACAGCACAGAAACCTAGTAAACAGATGTTAGATGGTTATTTTAAGGAAGTTACTAATATTATTATACCATTATAGAATAACATTCATGATGTAATAAGAAAGTAGATGCGACAATATGCTGTTAGTGTTTCCAATCTGTATTTATATATATACTTTCTAATAAAATACCAATCAGAAGATACTAGGAACAAAAATTTAAACAACTGTTTATGATCACCACATATGTTTGTTGTATTAGAGTTGAAAATTGTTTCGACACACTGTGTTTTTCTTCTGGAGCAAGATGTAAAAGAACTACAAAATATGTCACACAACATGTAATTTACCTGGTTATAATGGTTAAATTAATTAACAGTATTCACAATAATAACTAAAACAAGTTCAATAAACAATGAATACAGCAGTGACTTAGTAGATAATATTTTAATGAGAAAATAATTTAAAGAAGCAATAGGTCTAGTGTATCGGTAGAAACAACTAAAAAAGTTAAGTTTTATAAACTCACTTCTACCGGTAAATAGACAATTAAAATTATATGTTTTTTCCATAAATATTATGTAAACATTGCCTTCCGGACTAATAACACGTCAGCTCGACATGTTAAAAATAATAAAAGTGAAACAAAAAAAAATAAAACAGGAGATTATAAATTATGCTATGGCTCTTGTAATAAAATAAATATAGTACAAACAGGCAGATCTTTTTATAAAAGAATAAAGGAACATAAACTAAGTTATAGAATAAAAATAACATATCTCACTACGAAAATCGTACTTTCAATGAAGATTTCAGAATTTTACACAATGAAAAAAAGGGACAATAATGAATTTAGAGCAGGTAGAGATTAACGGGAAATAATCCTCATGTTTATTACTCAATGATCAATTGGATGGCGGTGGGTTTCCTTTATTGAGCTTGTTTTAGTTATTATAGTGAATACTGTTAATTAATTTAACCTTTATAAGCAGGTAAATTATGTGTTTTGTAACATACTTTGCAGTTTTTACATCTTTCTCCAGAAAAAGACACGGTGTGTCGAAACAATTGTCAGCTCTAATACCGTAAAGATGATCTTAAACAGTTATTTAAATTTTTGCTCCTAGTTATTATGGATCTCCATCAAGTAACGGCTAAGTCAGTGCAGTAATCAGAAGTTGTCATTTTAGTTTTCTATATCCACAAATCTACAGCAGCTGGTCCCTAATGCTGACTGCAAAATAATAACGTCAAAAAATTTGATGATCGATCTAGAAAACAACTGGAAATAACCAACGTAAACAATTAAATTTATTTGAAATGCAAATACGAGGCTGGTTTGAAAAGTCCGTGCAAAAATAAAAACTACTTATGTGTTTGGGGTAAACCTTTTTTATTTTTCGACATAGTCTCCTTTTAGGCTTATACACTTCGTCCAACGATGTTCTAGTTTGTTGATCCCTTCCGAATAATAGGATTTGTCCAAGTCTGCAAAATATCCATTAGTGTCTGCAATCACCTCCTCGTTTGAATAAAATCTTTGTCCCGCCAGCCATTTCTTCAAATTGGGGAACAAATAGTAGTCCGAGGGAGCCAAGTCTGGAGAATAGGGGGGATGTGAAACGTTCAGTCGAGATGCCCACAGCACTAGCAATCTCACGCACCTTAACTCTTCTGTCATCCATCACCATACCATGGATTTGATCAATGATTTCTGGAGTCGTAACCTCCACAGGCCGTCCAGAACGTTCAGTGTCACTTGTGCCCATATGGCCAATCCGAAAATTTTGAAACCACTTATAAACTGTTCTAATCGAAGGGGCAGAGTCACCATAATGTTTATCAAGCTTCTCTTTAGTCTCCTGAGGCGTTTTGCCTTTCATAAAGTAATGTTTAATCACCACACGAAATTCTTTTTCCTCCATTTCTTGAAAATCACTCGACTTCCTTGATTCACACGAATGCCAAACACAAAGAAATATACCAATATGGCTGAAACTTGGTGTGCGTTCATTCAAGAGATGCTACTAACTAAACATGACCTCGATACGCGCCGGTGGTGCCATCTCTCGGACTTTGCACGGACTTTTCAAACCAGCCTCGTATATTCCGGTTTCGTAAAAATATTTCACAAAATGTTTACTTTAACAGGCCTAGACTAGGTCGTTATAGATGATCTTATCGGTCTTAGGGCGCCTCCCTTGATCTTGCCCGTTCTAATGAGTTTTGTTTACTTTTGCTCATGGTTGTCGTAGGACTATATGTGCTTATGACGAAACGGCACGTGTGCACAATTCCTTAAGGTGAGAACGTGCTTACTTTATGTAAGCATAAAACTGCCTAGTTTCTTTGAGATAAAACTATAAGGAGACTAACTAACAATGGTGGCTGCGAAGCGGAAGTAAGAAGACGTTTGGCTATAACTAGAAACTCCACAATCAAACTCACTAAGGTTTGGAAAGACCTGTTTCAAAAAACACAAAGTTAAGATTACTATCCAGCCTTATATTTCTCATAGCAACTAACGCATCGGAAACATGGTCCATTAAATAAGCTGACAAAAGATAAATCAATGCGTTTGAGATGTGGGAATATCAAGGAATCCTATACCGAACACCCTAGTAATGAAGTACTCTTGAAGAGCTTAGTATAAATGACTGACTTTTAAATAGAATTAATAGACAATACCCGAAATATTTTGGTCACATTATGAGGAAAGTGGATGCCAAGGAAAAGCATGTAGTAAAGGGGAACGTAGAAGGTAGAAGATCAAGGGGACGGTCTTCAACAAAATGGCCCAACCAAGTAAGATCTCTCCTTGGTATGGGAGTGAAGTCAGGTCGCGCAGGATCGAAATGCCTCGAGAATAACTGTTAATGTCATAATGTCACCGATACTTCTATTGGGGAGAAAGGATTTAGAGAGAGAGAGAGAGAGAGACAAGGAGAGAAAACTGTCAAAAAAGTTAATCTATAATATATATAAAATGCAACGTCTCTCCGTCTGTCTGTCTGTCTGTCCGTTAGTGCGCCTATCACTGAAGAACCACTTATCCGATTCACGTACTTTTTTTTTAAAACATACATATGTTCTCTGGCCAGGTTATAGGCTATATTTTACTACGATAGGTAGCATAAGGAATGAGCAGTGGCGTAAAATAGTGAATGATGTCGGAAATAAGTTTGCCGCTAGCGCGTGCCTTTGCAATACACAGCCTAAACCATTAAATATGGAACAATATTATGTAGCAAAGAATATCTGTAATGTATAATCTATAATATATATAAAATGCAATGTCTCTCTGTCGGTCTGTCTGTCCATTAGTGCGTTTATCACGCGGGAACCACTTATCCGATTTACCTGTCTTTTTTTAAATTCATACATATATTCTTTGGCCAGGTTATATAATAATAATAATAATCTATGTCTATAACATATATATAAAATGCAATGTTTGTCTGTCTGTCTGTTCGTTAATGCGCTTATCCCTCGAGAACCACTTATCCGATTTACGTGATTTTTTAAATTCATACATATGTTTCTCCGACCAGGTAATAGGTATATATTTTATTACATCTATAATATATATAAAATGCAACGTATATCTGTCTGTATGTCTGTCCATTAGTGCGTTTATCACTGGAGAACCACTTATCCGATTTTCGTACTTTTTTTTTAAAAAACATACATATGTTCTCCGGCCAGGTTATAGGCTATATTTTATTACGATAGGTAGCATAAGGAATGAGCAGTGACAATAATAGTAAATGAAGTCGCTAGCGCGTTCTCTTGCAATACACAGTCCAAACCATTAAATATGGAACACTATTATGTAGCAGAGAATATATATAATATATATAAAAATGCAATGTCTCTCTGTCCGTCTGTCTGTCTGTCTGTCTGTCCGTTCGTTAGTGTGCTTATTACTGGAGAACCACTTATCCGATTTACGTGCTTTTTTTTAAAACATACGTATGTTCTCTGGCCAGGTTATAGGATATATTTTATTAGGTGACATAAGGAATAAGCAGTGGCGATAATAGTGAATCAAGTCGGAGAAAAGTTTGCATTAAATATGGAACAATATCATGTAGCAAAGAATACAATATATATAAAATGCAACGTCTCTCTGTCTGTCTGTCTGTCCGTTAGTGCGCAACATTCTATATAATTCGATATAAGCCTAGATAATGGGAGATAAGGTGAGATAATGGGAGATAATGGGAGATAAGGAGAAATAATGGGAGATAAGGCGAGATAATGGGAGATAAGGAGAAATAATGGGAGATAAGGAGAAATAATGGGAGATAAGTATAAATAATGGGAGACAAGGAGAGATAATGGGAGATAAGCAGAGATAAGTCTAGATAATGGGAGTTATGGTGAGATACTGGGAGATAAGGAGAAATAATGGGAGATAAGAAGAAATAATGGGAGATAAGTCAAGATAAGCCTAGATAATGAGAAATAAGGTGAGATAATGGGAGATAAGGAGAAATAATGGGAGATAAGGAGAAATAATGGGAGATGAGCAGAGATAAGCCTAAATAATGGAAATTATGTAGAGATAATGGGAAATAAGGAGAAATATTGGGAGATAAGGAGAAATAATGGCAGATATTTTATTACGTTGGGTAACATAAGGAATAAGCAGTGACGATAGTAGTGAATCAAGTCCACGCGAGCGGAGCCCCGGGCCCGGCTAGTGTTTAATAAAATTTTGCAATTATTGTCACAGACGATTTTATTCATATCCTCTTCATATAATTGACTCTATTACAATACTTAATATTATTTAAAGCCGGACATCCAGAATACAAAACTTTATTGTTAACAGACGTCGGTCCAATACATTGTGCCTTTAAAAAACTTCCGGAATTTAACTGTATAAAGTGTGTGTCATTTATATTCTGTGAATTTAAACGATCCAATCGCTCTTTGATCTCGGAACAACTAATGGACTGCAAAATATTCGCCTAATGGTTAGTGCTATGTAGATCGATTTAGTAGCGCGCAAATAACGAAAAAATAAAACAATCAAGAGAAAAGAGCATAGATTGTTTCTTTTTAATTTAATTTTGCAAGGAGTATAAATTGGTTTGCAAAAGTTAAGTGGGAGGGTAAGAACTAAAAGAATGTTTACTTATATTCTTGTATATACAGTTTGTCAAGTAAGAAAGAGACCAGTCATATTCCTGAAAAAATGTATTTCGAGAACATTTTTTGCCATCAATGTATTCTTTATTGTGTTAATAATGGCGCAATTATCTTAGTAAAGTGTCCAATCGCCTCCTATATCAATAATCGCCTTACATCTTCGAGGCATGCTGTCGACGAGATTTTCTGCATTCTACGGCAACGATCTCCAAATTTTTCGAATCTCGCGAGACACCTGAGTCAAAGTCCTCAGAGTCTTTCCTCTGAGCTTTCTCTTGACAAGGTATCAAACGTTTTCAATAAGGTTGGCATCCGGCGATTGTAAGGGTTATTCTAGTATCTTATCGTGGGCCCAAGTGAGCAGCTGCGGGACGTGATTTTCGCCCAGCAAAGGTTTCTTTAACGTGCTTCAGAATTTGAGATCATGAGCACGAAGATGTTGTCGAATGGTCTCATGCAACATATTCCAACCCAATTTTCCTAATTTTGCCGCTCCTTCATGCAGAATCAATTTCAGGTCCCCTGAAAAGAAAGACATGATTCGTTTTTGGACTTTAGGAGAGACTTTGCCTACCGAGCCATGTTTTGGCAAATCGATGACATTTTTCGTCTCGTTAAACTGATTTATCCACTTTTTTACAAACGCTGCCGAGTTTTTAATATATTTAGTGGACGCGGATTGTGCGACGAGCAAACAAGTGACTCATTTTGGATTTTACCATATGTGTTTTCGACGAAAGTTCGGAATCGACTGATTCTTTTACTAACATGCGTCGTAGACAAAGGTTCTTTCTACCGATTTTTTGTTGAATCCTAGGAACGCATTTAACAAAAATGAATTATCGCGGACACGTTCTTACTTGACAGACTGTACATTAGCCTATAATATATATACAAGGCTTTTATCATAGACTAACGAACTGATATAGATTATTCACTTCAACAGCGTTACTCAACGGAACATACAAATTTCTATAAGGCGAGGGCCCTTATTTTATTAATACATCTTCTGGTTAATTCTATATACTATATATTACAACCTGTGTTAAGGGGTAAAACCACTCTAGATTCCAGGAAAAAAGGGTAATTTCGGTAACTTTTTTAAAGAGTATAATAAAAGCAGTCCAAAATTTATATGAAGTACTTTATTAAACAAATATTTAAGGTACAAAATTTATCTTTTTAATTCAAAATGGCTGCTTCAGAATCCAAGACGACAAGACACCCTTTATGCGAGGTCTGAAACGGATGAAACGATTGCTCCCGTAGAATTCAACAAAAAACCAAAAAAATAAAAATTATAATTAATGAATGCCAAAAACTGGTTAATAACGTAAGGAAATTTTAAAATATCGTTTTTTTAGAAAAATGGTGCACGTTTAAAAAAAATGTTCATTTTTGACCCAATAATTTCATGAAAAATTGTTTATAAAAAAAGGAAGTTTAAAACTACACCTAAATATTTGTATAATAAAGCACGAATAAATTTTCAACTGCTTTTATTATACTCTCGAAAAAAAATTCCCGAAATTAGCCTTTTTTCCTGGGACTTGAAGTAGCCTTACCCCTTAAATGCAATCCAACAATAAAAGTAAACTTTAACCAGGCGACTATATCAAGCCTGATACTGACGCGTAAGGATTTGGTGAAACGTAACTGTTGTCAGATTTCTAAAATTTAAAATAATCAGTGGTTCACGGCTTTAGCAAAATTGTTAAAACTCTAATCTAACGAAGTAAGTTATCGTGCATGATTTTAGCTAAAAGAGAAGAAAATAAATAAAATTAATTTTTTATCTCAAACAAGTAAATATTTTTTAAATTTGTACCTTAATAAGTTATGTATATTCACATATAACCCGCTGAGTGACAACATCGATGCACATCCACAGCTAGTTTTACCAGCAGAACGCGTGCTATTATTCAGGTCTTTAGTGGCGTTAATGGTTTCTTCTTGTCCTTCCCGAACTCATTGCAGTTTCTTATGCATTACTGATTTGGCGGGAAACGATGTTATGAATGCAGTTTCAAAAATAGACAGTATTTTAAGTTTCTCATAATAAAGAAAAAAAAAAACCAAACTTTGTAAATGGATATTTTAAATATACGAGGGGGGGCATGGGAAGCATTAACCACAAAGAAAGTTGAAGATTCGTAACTGAAACCTCACATTTTCGGGACTATTTTTGCCAAAATTGAAGATAATCAAAAAACCCGTAAAAAAACGCATCACACAATAAACAGGAAGATCATCTCCTACCTCCAAATATTGAAAAAAAATGACATAATTTTTGGATTTGTCGACTTTAAGACCCCTGAAATGGACGTATAACACAAGCAATCCACTCCTAGGACATTAAGTCCGATCTGTTTGACCAAATTGGAAATAATAAAAAAAGATCATTTTCAGATTTTTTGACTCCAAGAGCCCTGGAATGGATATATAACACGATATATATGAAGCAGACAGACGGTCGTGATCCTGACTGATAATATTTTCCTTTTAATAGGGGAAGTAAAAAGTTGAATAGAGAAGAGACTTCAAAGGTATTTACAACCCCATCCTATTAGCCTTTCATATTTGACCATAAATAATTTTGCATAAGATTTGTTAATTCCTATTAATTAATAATACAGGCCGACAATTTTTTTACTCAGAAACCAGAATATACTTTTCCGAAGGTTTTTGACGGTCTAAATTAGAATCCGAGGTCAAAATTTCTCTGATGGCTCCGGTTTTTGAGATATTCTAACCTAAAAGTTCGAAAATCACGGATTTTCGAGATATTTTTTTTTTTTTATGAAACCATTAATGGGATCCGAAAGAACTACTCTTCCTTTTCAAAACGCATTTGGATTTGTCTGGATAACTTTTTTTATCTTTGAGAAATCGTATGTTGAAATTAA
>CM032446.1:215084061-215118519 GCA_019049505.1 Pachyrhynchus sulphureomaculatus
CAATATGGCACTGGTAAGATAGTGACCACACTACCGAAGCATACTCCAAACCAGAGCGGACCATTCAAAAAATACAACACTCCAAACGTGCTAGCCGACAATTGCTTACTATATCTGGTAACAAAACCAAGATTTCTGAGACCCAGTTTCAGAATATTATTAATATGGCCACGAAAATTAAGTTGACTGTCCAAAAGCACACCCAAGTCACGAATCTCCGACACCGACTCAAGCAGAGCGCCGTTCAAACTATACCAATGACGCTCAATACTCCGCTTCCTACCAAAGGAAATGCAGAAACACTTTTTAATATTTAAGCCATTTCTTTCTGACCAGTGATAGAGTCAATTCAGATCTTCCTGCAGACGCGTAACATCGTTTACACATTCTATTCCTCTGTACAATTTGAGGTCATCCGCAAATAAAAGATTTTCAGAATGGTTGAACATCTCACCAATATCATTAATGAACACATTAAAAAGGAGAGGCCCACAGTGTGAACCCTGCGGGACACCTGAACATACTGATATGTTTCTTGAAATATGATTTAATATACGTATACACTGGCTACGTTCAGTCAAAAAACTCTTGATCCACCCAGTCACGCTCGTGCCGAATCCCAGGGCTCGAAGCTTTCCCACTAAATGCTCATGATTAACCCTGTCAAACGCCTTCGAGAAATCAGTGTATACAGCATTAACCTGCATACCTCTCTCAAACACGCCCAACACATACTGCTCGTAACTTAGTAAGTTTGTGACTGTGGATCTTCCCCGAGAAAAGCCGTGCTGCTCGTATCTCAGAAAGTTCCTACAAATCCATGAAATCCTTAATAATGAAGGAAGTGTTCCCTGGCAAAAAAATGTGTAATTTAGAATAAAGTGAATTTTTATCGTACTATCAACTAAATATAAGTTAATAGTTAATAAGTAATACAAATTTATTTTAATTTTGTACGTGAATAAAAAGTCTACAGCATACTTATTATTTTTTTTTACCTGTGACCCTTCGTCAAATTTTGAAATCATTGAACGAGGACTGTCTTGGTCAATTACAAATTGAAGCTTATCGTAGTACCACAGTGCAGGTACATAAACAGTGCCGGCTCCTAACCTCTCTGAATCGGTTATTTTTTTTCTTTCTTTGCGATGAGAACTGCGTACCGAGTGTTTTTTTTTTTCACCATATCTCTATCTGCTTCTGGCTCTACCTGTGCAATTTATTATTTATTACATTTGAATTAAATTTATATAAAAATAAGTCAAGTTAAAACCAGAATTTAGTACCTACCTCTTTTAACTTCCCAATCTTTTTATCATAAGCAACAGTTTTCTTATTGCGGTCGGAATATTCCTTGATTTTTACCTTCCATAAGGCCGGTAAGAATTTATCAAGTTCAATAAATTCTGTAATAAATTATTTTGAATAGGACCGTGTATCAGATATGCTTGCGCAAATATGAACAAAAGAAAACATGAGACAGGCACTGACTCAATACTACTCACAAAACTGTAGGCACGGCTCGAGCCCCCTCCACACGACACAACCAATGCCATGCAAACCTAGTTTGTGCAGTTACTCTTTAATTTTTTCCACAGTCCACAAGGCGCGCTTATAGGACTGCACGGTATATAGTTTTTCTCTTTCACACACACGGGTTTCGGTATACAAACCGGTTTGTGAAGGCCTTCAGTAAAGCATGCGCGAGTGGATAGAAATAGGTTTGGGGGGACCGAAATTTTTGGCAATTTTTAGCCCTCATTTAACACTCCACTAGATGAATTTGAATGTTTTTTTCCATATGTCAGCTAAATTACACAGGTATACAAAAAAAAATAATTCTCTCTCTTTTAAATGAGACAGATATTTTCTTTAAGTAAAAACTTAAAAATATTAGATTTTAGTTTTCATATTTAACAAAAAACACGCATACACCACCTTTAACTAATCTATGTAGCAAAATGCTGTTTAAAATAAATATATACAACCGCTAAATTAAAAAATTGTTTTTAATTCTAATTAATATTGAACAAAACTATTATTTCATTACATTTATTTACTTAAAAAACCATTTTACCAACAACATAACACCCTTGTAAGTATTAAAAGCGAGTTTTTTGTTGAAACTGAACATAAAACTTTAGTTTCTGATGTCAAGTCAGAATTAAGAACTTCAAAAAACACTGGAAATAATAGTTTTGTTCAATATTAATAAAAATTAAAAACAATTTTTTTTAATTTAGCAGTTGCACATATTCATTTTAAACAGCATTTTGCTACATAGCTTAGTTAAAGGTGACGTATGCGTGTTTTTTGTTAAACATGAACACTAAAACCTAATATTTTTTAAGTTTTTATGATAAAAGTAGATTCAGAACATCTAAAGATGTCCGAAATAATAGTTGTATTCCATAATTTTAAATTGTACAATTTTACATTAATTATTAAAATTAATTTTTTTCAATTTAATTATTTTCTGGCAACTTTAAGTGTGTTTTTTGAAAAAAACCTCATGGTGGCATGTCTTTTTTTATGATTTTTTTGGATTCAGCATAAGAAAATACTTAAAAAAACACGTGTCTCACTTAAAAGACTGAGAATTTTTTTTTTGCATACCTGTGTTATTAGTGATAATTTTCGTTCAATCTGCACCTTATGTAGAATATTCCAGAATTTGGAGATAAGTGGAAAGACAGCGATTTTTAATTGTTTTTTAAAAATAATATCAAGAAAAGTTTGCGCGAGTATTACATCATATATATTTTTGAACTTGTATTTTCACAAACTTTCATCTGACACCCCACTCGATGACCTGGCAAAAAAAAAATTCCACTTCCTATTTCACCTCCAAAACAAGCCCCTTTAGTTCAAATTAAGTTTCAAAACTACACTGCTCTAATTAGGCCATCAATTCCTATATTTATGACAAATTTCAACTTTCGATGTTAAATAGTTTCAGAGAAAATCGGACAGAAAGTCAGACGGACGGACACCAAAGTGATCCCATAAGTGTTTCATGCGGAACACTAAAAATACCTAAAATAATTAAAATGTTTTTATTAGTAATTGTAAACAATAAAATAAAAAAAATTCTGTATATGCAACTTAAAAAAAAAATAAAAATAAAATCTTTTTATTCGACAGGACATTTATAGTATTTTTTCTTTCACTCTATATAGGTTAATATTATATAAAAAATTCATCAAATTTGTCATATACTTACCTTCTATAAGGTTTCATTTATAATTTCAAATTTGTTTGTTATTATCATGAGGAGAGAAATGCTTTCACCTTCACGGCCACGTCAGTAAAGAGAATTATCAATAATAGAGTCTAATAACACCAAAATTAAACATCAATAGCCTTAACATCCTCCTAAAGCCACGACTTTGATTGCAATGTCGGCACGGAGAATAATCGGCTTCTACTTTGAGGATGACCACGGTCGCACAACAATTTAATTCGAAGCAATATGTGGAGATGATTGAGAACTTCTTTATACCTACTTTATTATTCTCACAGAGCTTAGTTTCACCATGCATTTGAAACACCGTTCGAGATATTTTCCCGAACTTAATTTTCAATAGAGGGAACTTAGAGGGGCTTCTACGTAGCCCTGATTTGCTTTTGTGAGTATATCTCAGAACAATTCTCGCTCCCAGGAACTATTAAATGAACTTGCCGAGCAAAAAAAACAATAATTTCACGACTCGCTTAGATGAGTGCCGAGAACCTAACTTACATTTAGATGATAATACTTTTAACAAATAATTTTCCATAGACTGTACTTTAATATAAAATAGTATAAATACTGTAAAATATATTGATTTTGAAGTAGATTTCATAAGAATTAGATTGGGTCCTTTAATATCCAGTTAAATTACTGTAATTTTTATTAGTCTATACAGGAATCATAATTTTTTTTTTTGAAACAGCTAATATAGTGTTATTTCCTATTGTAATTAAGTACTGATATTACGACTTTATTTTATAAATTACAGATCCTTATAGATATTTCCTATTAATTACTTATTGATTTACAAGAACAATATTTAACAAGATTCTAAATTAGAAAAAGTTAATTAATTAAAAACACAAAGGAAACAACCAAGTTGTTTTTTACGATCTTTTTTATATTTTATGAAACAATGATCAAGATAATTAGAAAACTTTGGAAGTGCCAATTTAATCGACTAAGGCACCTAATTATATATAATACTTCGAAAATTGTCTGAATTTGTCAGGATATTATGTAAAAAAAGTTCTAAAATAATTTTTAGCCGAACTAAAGAATATCTATGAGGGTCGTTCGAAAATTGCTCGACACAGATATGGTGACAAGATGACCAAATTATATATCTATTATGTGCTTATCTACTAGATGGCGTGCTCTAAGTTTCAGACACGTGTGCTAGTGGTTTTTTTGTAGCGATAATATAAACAAAGAAGTTTTACCATTTTTTAAAAAATGGATAAAATTTAAGTGCGAGATGTTATAAAATACTTCTTATCAAAAAGCTTATCTACTCCGGACTTCCGAAAAGAGTTAAATGTTACATTAAAGGATTCTTTCTCTTCGTTTTCGACTACTAAAGAGTGAGCTGCTGAATTTAAGCCTGATTGTACATTCATCCTTTACGGCTGGTGTCAGAAATTCACAGTAGCGTACTAAATGATCGAAGACTGAAGAAACGCTCCGGGATATTGTACATATCTCGATAGGCCATGTGCATCACATTTTACACGATGTTTTGGAAATGAGAAATATTGAGTGTCGCGTTTGTTAACCATTGACCAAAAACGCATTCGAATAAACATTTACCAAGAGTGTTTAAACTTGTTTAAACTTACTTTCAGTGAATGATGTAGTAGATGAAATATGAATTCATCATTAGACGCTAGAAACGCAAAAGCAGTCGAAACAGTGGATGGGAGTAGGTAAAAGTACGCCTAAGAAAGCAAAACCGGTTCCATATGTAGGAAAGTCATGGCTACGGTTTCTAAGGTGATCATAGACTACCTGAAGAAAGCTCGCACTATTGGACCACCTGAAGGGGGCTATTTAGACGAAACGTCCACATCTCGCAAAAAAGAAAGTGCTTTTTCATCATGATACTACGTCTTCACACACATCTCGGATTGTTGTTGCAAAACTGCATGGCCTTTGCTTCGAAATAGTTTCACATCCACCATATTTGCCAGATTTAGTTCCCAGCGATTAATTATTGTTTTTAAACATGAAAAAAGGCTGACTGGATGAAGATTCACTTAAAATAATGAAATTGAAGCTGAGACGAACGCTTACTTTGCACAGTTGGATAAATCTGATAATGACGACCCTCGTATGCATATACATATATGTATATATATATATATATATATATATATATATATATATATATATATGTATGTATATGTACATATATATAATACCTTAAAATTTCGGGTTTCAATCCGTTCGTCTAACAATGAATTTGCACGATGTTTCGCCAAAATCTCATTTGGCATATTCAAGTGCTCTTGTTGCTGCTGCTGCATTATTAGACGAACGGATTAAAACCCGGAATTTTAATGTATTACATTCCACCATCCGTGAAAACCTGTAATATATATATATATATATATATATATATATATATATATATATATATATATATATATATATTTTTATTTTTTTTTTTTATTGGTCTAGCACACGTGCTGCAGGGAAGTCCCTAAAGCGCTCCAGGAGCGGCACGAGTGCGGAAAATGCGATTCACGTTGTTCTTGAATCGCTGTAAATTGTACTCGGTGGGAAAACACAGCGCTGGGCAAATTATTCCAAAGGGATGACGTTCTCCATATAAAAGATTGCTTGAAAAGCGTCGTACGCGGAGTAACAAGCTGAACCTCATACGGATGCGAAGCACCAGCGCGACGTGTATTTCTAACATGCACCGCTTTGGGAGGAATTAAGCGGGCTACATCCTTCGAACACTTTCCATGAAAATACTTGTTGAACAGACTCAAGTCGCCAACCGTTCTTCGATGTTCCAGCGAATCAAGGCCGCCGGTCAATTCCGGGTCCCCAATCAAACGGACCGCTCTTCTCTGAACAAGCCCCAAACGTGGGAGCAGTATTCCATAGTTGGTCGAATTTGGGCTTTGTAAAGAATTAACAGTTGCTGTGGGGTGTAAAGCTTTCTGGTTTTAAATAATATTCCCAATTTTTGAGAAGCTCTCCTTGCTATGCCTGCAAACATGTTCATGCCAAGACATATTTGCTCCCAAACTAACGCCCAACAAATTGAGCGACGATGCTAGGGGAATGGAGTGCCCCGACATAACTATGTCGGGTTCAGCAACGTTAACTTTTTTAGAAAAAACTGCCGCTTGGGTTTTTGTAGCGTTAAATTCCACTTGGTTACTGTCACCCAAGATAGAATTTCTTCCAGGTCTTGGTTAAGTTGAACGACCTCCTGCTGTCTGCGGATATTCGCCTGAGCAGCCGATGTCCGAGCGTTCAAGGTGAATGAAGAGACAAGCGTACCGTCATCTGCAAAGCTATAGATTGGATTCCCGGTCTTTTCCAGCAGATCGTTAATGTAAATGAGAAAGAGAGTAGGAGACAGTATGGAGCCCTGGGGCACACCGGCGTTGATAGTGAGGGTGTTAGAAAGAAATCCGTCGACCGCCACTCGTAAAGAACGCTCTCTGAGGAAACATGAGAGCCACAAACAGAACCTTTCAGACATACCATAAGAGCGCAACTTAGCCAACAGTCCATCGTGCCAAACACGGTCGAATGCCCTGGATATGTCAAGAGCAACCGCTCATGTGTTACATAAGTCAGAAGATCTCCTGTTGATCTATGTTTACGAAAACCATATTGGTGATCGCTAATAATATTGAATCGTTCAAGATATTTTAGAAGATGCTCATTGATAACCTTTTCCATGACTTTCGATATTATTGAAAGCAGTGCAACTGGTCGGTAGTTATTTGGCAAGGTCTTCTTACCTTTTTTAGGTATCGGCTGAACCGTGGCACATTTCCAGCAGGACGGAAATATTCCCTTTCTGTAGGATAGGTTAAAAAGTCTACAGAAAACTGGTGTTAGTTCCCTTGCGCAGTTTTTGAGAACTATGGCAGGTATTCCGTCAGCGCCAGAAGCCTTCTTGGTCTCTAGCTTCATTAAAATACGCTTTATGATGCGCTGTCTGAAGACAACATCGGGCATCCTTGACTGCAATATGGGAATAGTAGGTGGTGTTTTTCCTTGGAAATCGACAGTAGAATGTGAAGCAAAGAGTTCAGCCAACAAGTTCGCTCTCTCAACAGGTGTGGTTGCAATGGAATTATCTGGCCGTGTGAGTGGTGGTATCGTGGATTTGGTAAAGTTTTGACTAACTGCCTTAGCGACTGCCCAAAAGGACCTAGAATTGTTGGGACAAGCGAGAAGTTTGTTTTTAATTCGTTGATTGTGTGCCTCCTTGGTTTCGTCGATAATTCCCTTGCATCTGTTCCGGGCATGAACAAAGATGTTTCGATTTAAGGTGTTAGGATTTTCACGCCATTGTCGGTAGGCAATATGTTTAGAAGCAACAGCTTCTTTGCATTTTCGGTCGAACCAAGGCTTGCCGTTGGAGGAGCATTTCTTCGAAAAAGGGATGTAAGCTTCCATACCATCCAAAATAACATCGGAGACCTCCCTGGCGCAGTCAGCTGGGTTATCGGATCGAAAACAAACGTCCATCCAAGGGAAAGTTCGAAAGTATTCCATGAGATCTTCCCATTTAGCAGATTTGTAGTGCCAAATCTTGCGCGGCCTAGGCGCCTCTCTGTCACTGATTGGCAGGATACTCGGTGTCGAAAGCAGTTTATGGTCGGAAGAACCTAACGGCGGATTTACGGTGACCGTGTAAATCTCCGGATTGGTGGTTAAAAACAGATCAAGAAGACTGTCGAACTCCCCGTCTCGATCAGGGATCCGTGTTGGTTCGTCAATAAGCTGAGTTAAGCCATAACTGATTGAGAATGATTCAGCTTCACGACCTTGTTCGTCGGTAGTATTTGAATATTTGAGCCAGTTGATATTGTGGACATTAAAGTCGCCCAGGATGGCAATTTCGGCACTTGGATAGTTACTTTGTAAATGATCGATGGTGTCTGCAAGAGAAGCGAAAATATATATATATATATATATATATATATATATATATATATATATATATATATATATATCACCGATAACATATTCTGGATTAAAAGAAAGATTCATCTCTATCTCACGCAAGATAGTCTTAGCTGATCGCGGAGAGAGAAAGGTTTTGGTTGTTTTTAGAGCTGCACGTTAAATTTAGGTTTACACCATCGCATTTAATGTTAAATTAATCTAATTAATTTTTTAATAAGACTTATTTTGACCCTGTTGTTTATTTACAGAGAAAGGGTAAAAAACACATGAAAGTGAAAATTCTTACAAATATTCTTTGATCAAAAGTCAACAGAAGAATACCCAGCTTTAATATAGTGATTTATTTGAATAATCTTCTACATCATTTTCCCTTACATCAACTTATAGAAGCTAAGTTCGTCCCTTATTTTAGTCTAATTAGAACCACAGATTACGATGTTTTATCAAAAAAAGGGACTTGGATACTTAAGCTTCTTCTTGTTAATGTATTTTTTATGGGTAAAGGACACGTGGTTCAGAGTTGCTAAATCTCAATAAGAGCAGCAAAACGATTTACGTTAGTCTTGAACATCTCTCTAGTGCAAAATATAATCCTGTGGAGTTCATTCCGAAGAGCTGCAATTATCCTTACAAAAAATTCTTGAATACAAGCTGAACATCGACATATTGTTTTTGTTCAATTTTAACATTTATTGGCATGAGGAAATTCAAGCGGACTACATCCATCAAATTCTTCCTAGCATTTGATGGATGTAAGTTTTGAAGACGTATCTGTACTGGTGAAGAGCTAGGAAACGGCGAAGCACATCTTAAGATGAATTGATGGATGAGAGAATAGTCAAAAACTACTAAAGAATGGACTTTGTTCAATTTAAGTAATTTATATTGCATTTTATATACTTGGGGTAAAACTGTATAAACCGCTGCCAAGCGGTAATTATTAGTAACCTGTTGAACATTTCATCTATCGTTCTGTTGCCTTGAACAGCTCCCGACAGAGATTAGGTACGCTTTCAGAATTAGGATTACCTTAGTCAGATTGAGATCAGATAAGAGAACAGTGAGAACTGTTGAAAATGGACTTTATCCAATTTAAATAATTTGCATTGAAATCTACATTTATTTTACTTACGAATCCATATATACAAAAATTGTTTAAAACTTTACGAGACAGTCCTTATATATTAGGGTTCACAACAGGAGAAATAACGCAAGACGAGACTGAAGCTCTAATAATGTTCGAGACGAGAAATCTCTGCCTCCAAACTCTTGTATTTCTTGCAAAAACAAAATACTGATTTTATTGTCTTAAAATGAATGAAATTCTCATTTATTTGGAACAATTGGAGGTATAACAATGTACTATTATTCTTTTTGTGCTTTCGAAACCAAAGACTATATACAGTAAAGCGTATTTTTTAGAGTTCTATTTAATCAAAAAGTTAAGAACTTTTGTTAGTCATTTTGCTTCTTCTCTTCACGCTTAATAATTCAGTTATTTACGTTGGTAATATATTTTAGTTAAGATAACGAAAGAAATAATACAAGTAATATTGGATTTCCCAACAAATGTAATTCCGCATGCTACTGTACTTAATTGAACGATTGGGAATCAAGCAGTTAGGTGCGGTGATACTATAGTATTCCTAATATGTAGTTAAGCATGAACACACACGTTGCCATAACGAAATTCGTGTAAAGTAAATCCCAAGATATAAGATCCTCCTTTTTGCTTTTTTCAATGGAGCAATAAACGACCCTATTAAGGTTATGTGCATAGTTGCCAGGTATTACGATAAACGTATTTTTATTTTACCTGCTTTGTATACCGTCCTCACTTGCAGCTGCAATCATATTGGATCTATTTTTACCTATATATTTACTACCTGGCAACCCGGTTTACAGCCCTTTAAGTATTTGATAATAGATACTTTTTATTATTTTTATTTTTACTTACATAACGGTTCTATTTTAATTATGTGGCGTCCGTGGGAAAATTGCAATAGTGGATATCGCAAGAGAAAACATTTATCACTTGACGCTAAACAAATATTGAAAAATGTTTACGACAGTTTGGTAAAAAAAAAATTTGAATAAAAAAAGTGCTTTGCAAGATATATATATATATATATATATATATATATATATATATATATATATATATATATATATATATATATATATATATATATATATATATATATATATATATATATATATATATATATATATATATTCTGTGTATGAAGAGCAGTTGGTGCTAACACTAGACAAAATAAAATTAATACCATTGTAGGACGGGACCAATATACATTGTGGCCGATCAACCCTTCACAGAATTCTCTTAAGAATGGGATTCAGGTTCCGAAATATCAACAATAGGCAAGTAGTGATGGAATCACAAAAATTAAGAATCTTGCGACATACTTATTTACAAGAAATTAAAAAGTATCGATCAGAGAACTGGCCAATAATTTACCTTGACAAAACATGGTTCGATACCCATGACACTGTGTGCAAAAAGGGTGGGTTGACAGCAGTACAAAATGTCAAAGTAACGCACCTTCAAATAAAGATAAACGAGTAACCATTTTGCATGCTGGATCTGAAAAGGGCTGGGTTTCAAATTATCTACTATTATCTGCAAAAAACATAAAAGATTCTAGTTTGGTCTATCATGAAGACATGACCGCAGAACTTTTTAAAATTGATTTCAAAATTCCCTTTTGTGAAATGTTCCCGAACAGAGTGTTATAGTTATGGACAATGCAAGTTACCATAGTCGCCTACTAAATAAGGTTCCTAATGCAGCCACCAAGTCGGAAATACAGGAATATATGTTAGAAAATGACATTTATTTTGACTTTATTTATAAAAAAAAGTGATCTTTTGGAAGTTTTGAAAGACTATAAATTGAAAAAGAAATATGTTTGTGATGGTATGGCTGAGAAAATGGGGCACACTGTTTTGCGGCTTCCTCCATATTATTGTGTGTTTAATCCAATTGAACATATTTGGCATCAAGTTAAATCAAAAATAAGGGCACAAAATGTTTCTTCTACTTTAAGCGTGTCAGTGGTTGAATTAGTAAAAAAAGTTATAAATGATTTACCTTGTGAAAGCTGGAAGAATTCCATTCAGCACGTTGTTAAAGTTGAAGATTCATATATTTATGTAAATAATATAAAACCACTGATAATTACCTCAGCTGATGACAGTGATATTGAAACCGAATTAGGCTTAAGTTAAGTTAAAATATATTTTTATTTATACAATATGTCCCCTCTTGTAAACCCCATTCATTCAAACTGTATATTTGTACTTCTTATCCATTTGTTTTTACATGCGTCTATAAATAAACATCTCCAAAAAACTTATAATTTTATTTATTTGCATGAATAAAATTCTTAAGTCCATCTCTGCAACCTATCATAAACAAAAGGTCAGAATTTTTATACTGCCTACTTAAAACCGCAAAAATCAGGATCTTATATTTTGGGACAGGCTTTAATTTAATGTATTAAATCTTACACCGAGCATTCCAGTTTGCGCGATAGTTCTTTAAACTGGGAAGCGAGTACTCAAGCACTACAAGAATTTTATTATAAAAGCATCTGAGAAAAATTAATGCCGGAATTTCTTAGTGACAATCCTGTCGTGATTATTTCAAGAATTTTAACATTAGCAAGAATTTACATTTTTAAAATATGTGTGTGTATCTTTATAAAAAGCCTCATTTTTCAGAATGGCATTCAGCTCATAAATATAACACGAAAAATACAGAGTTGTTTTATCTAATAACTACTGTTCCCCTTTTCTCAAAACAATATATTGTGTGTATTGAATGTAAATATTTAACTCTTTGGACACTAACATTAAAATCTCGCGAAATGTAAATTCTTTTGAAATTAGATTAAAGCACGTTAAGTGAAAATGTTTCAAAATAAAATAGTTCTTTTATGCATTATCCTATAATGATAGTAATTGTAAACTTTACGATATCTTAATTAAAAAAATAACCGCGATTAAACTGATAACGAATATTGGTAACAATTTTCACCATAATAATTGCAGATGTAAGAAAGATCGACTTCCGTCAAGCATGCTTATTAACTAAACCCTAATCCGAAATACGTTTCGGCCGATTGGATCATGTCAGCTAGTTGTAGATCAGATACTGTTGTACGTTCTAGAGCGATATCAGGGTAACACTGAACACTGCAAATACAAGTCAACCACTTGCCGACGTGGCTACAACAAGAAGCCCATTTCAGTACTGTAAAAGATAATGCCAACCGAAGCTGCTATATGTAGGAACTTCATCATCAGATGACAAAAGTCATAAAAAATGAATAGGAATCTCATGTAATCAAATAACTCATGAGCCTATGGAAAGATCGAAATTAGTAATTATTAGTAATTCAACTCTTAACTCGCAATTTTGTAAATTCAAAACAAAGATTCTGTCCTTTTCCTCACTAGGGATCGGAATATTTTACATTATGTCAAAATATCGAATAACGGTAGGTAAATTCAGTTAGTTACCGATATGTAGATATTTACGGATATATCGAGAGTTATCATTATATCGATAGTCATCTGAATGTCCCTAGTTATCTATATACCAACGATTGTGGTTATGTCGACACATATCGACGAATTTCGACGGTTATCGGTATATCGATGGTTTGGGATTTCTAAAGGTTACGTAATAAATATAAGAAAGTAATATTTATTTGAAACAGTGTACTTAAATCCGTTGTAAAAGTTTAATTTACTTTTTAGAAGTGAAAAAAAAAACATATAGCTAGGCCACTTTGGGAAACAGTGTACATTTTGAAATGATTATATATATATATATATATATATATATATATATATATATATATATATATATATATATATATATATATATGTATGTATATATGTATGTATATATATATATATATATATATATATATATATATATATATATATATATAGGGTGTTATAAAATTCACTGCATATATTAAAATGGGCGACCCGTGGGACCATGTAGAAACACATTCAGTACTTTTTATTTAATTCGAAAATTTTTTAGATATTAAAAAAGGGCCAATCTCCTTTTTATATATTATATATTTACAACATTAAGCTGCCCATGAAAAAACGACCTTAGCCTTGGTAAGTCGCTGGAGCGTCGATTTTTTCTCCTTTAAGATCCACTATTTAAGTTGAATTTTCCTCAATCGGTCTTGTTATAAAGATTCACCAGTTTTAATATATGCAGTCAAATCCACCGGTATACATTTAGTATAGGTAAATCCCATTTTCCCTATATTTAGTCTTGACAGCTAACCCAATCTAGTCTAGTTCTGCTTTCAAATTTACTGGGCACTGATATAACTAAATAAAATTTTAAACAATAACTAAGAAGCGCATATTTTATTGATATTATCTTCGTAATTATTGATCATTTTATTTACTGTAATAGACGAAAGTCACATACGTTGCGCATTTATTTTAGTAATTGTGAATATGGACCTGTTCTAAATTTTATCCACCAGTTTGTGGACGGTCTCAGATAGCTGTCATGTATGCTTTCTGTAGTAGACTTATATCATCAGCCAGAAATACAACTAGTTGAACCTTGGTGCCAAAGATATAACTTGCTTTGTCTTACTTATTTGTAAAAAAATACATGACTAATACAAAATATTGTCAAAATAAGTATTTGTCTTGGTGGAAGAACTACTATTTTAATTCATATTTAATTTTTATTAACTTTTCTAATCCCATACTATGCCGAAATCGTACGAAAAAAAAACATATTATGATTTAAAAATTGATTAGAAACTGGTAATTTTCCGAACAAATGCACAGAAAAAATATATTCTAAATTGAACTTCGAAGAAAGTTACTTGTTCACAAAACATATGCAAATTTCCTTATAAATATACTTATCGTCAAATAACGAGAAACTCAAAAAGATTAGAAAAAAATAAATAAATAAATTCTTCTTTTTATCTTGAAAGATAATTTTGTCCCAAAATTAAAAAATAACCAATGGCAGTAATGTACAGGTCTACGCTAATAAAATTATAAAAAAATATAATAAATTTAATATAAAACGAACAAACACTAGTGTATGGAAAGAATAAGAAAGTATATTTTTGAAAAAATAATTCATCATCTCATTCACAACTTCATTATTTCTTGGCTAGGCACAAAAACAGGTCGTTCATCACGGTATTGATCATTGATGGCTGTTCTTCCTCTCTTGAAATCCGAAACCGAACTTTTGATAGCAGCACAGGAAGGTCATTGTTCCTTCAGTGTACTAAGTATATGTCGTCCTAAATTTCTTTCACATATAACCCTTTCAAAAAGAAATACTTTATCACAGATCGACATTCGATTTTACTAAATTCATAGGGTTTTTAACCATCCCCAAAAAACATAATCCTAGACTTTGTAAAGATTTCAGACCTGTAAGCCTAATGATTCACGCCCACAAATCTTTTTTGAGAATAATTCATTCCAGAATTGTCAATAAGTGCGAAGAAGTAAGTGGGGACACATAGTTTGGATTTATGACAGGTTTAGGAGCAAGGAAAGCATTATTTTCAATGAAACTTCTTGTACAAAAATGTTATAACCAACTACAGGATGTACTTAGATGTTTTATTGACTATCAACGATCATTTGACTACATAAAGCATGACTTTCGGATGCAGCGGCTTCATGAGATTGGTATAGACGACAAGGATGTACGAATAATAAGACAGGTATACTGGAATCAATCTGTAGAAATCAAAATTAATAGGGACATTTCAACAAAACCTTTCCAACGTTTAAAGGGTGTTAGGCAGGGGTGCATACTGTCGCCAGTATTATTTAATATCTACGTAGAGAAAATATTTCAGCTTACTCTAGAAGATGAATGCAGAGGGGTAAAAGTTGATGGTAAGCCTATAAATAATATTCGGTATGTAGACGATACCGCTATAGCTGCCAATAACATGGAAGATATGCAAATTCTAATCAATAAACTGAACCATATTGCCGAGGAATATGGTCTACGTATAAATATTCGGAAAAACAAAATTGGTTGGTGATTAGCAGACAGCCCCAAGAGGATATATCTCTCTTTATAAAGGATCGAGAGATTGAGAGGGTTACTAAATTCAAATATCTTGGCTCTGTCGTCAACGAACGATGGGGAGGTTAAACTGCCGATTGGCATTCTAAAGTTGAAAAATATGCTGCTTCAAAGAAAATTGCAACTCGCCCTGCGCCTAGGAGTAATAAAATTCTGTCTGGCCGCTTCTCTTATATAGTGACGAGACATAATCGTTAAAAGTAAGATCATGGAATCGTATCGAAGCTTTCGAGCTATGAATACTGCGATGTTGGCTACGAATTTCTTGGACAGAATACCTAACCAATGAAGAAGTTTGTCAAAGGGCCGGGGTGAGCAGGCAACTACTTAATATCGAAAAACAAAGAAAAGTGTGTGTTATTTGAGGTGACTGCTACTCGATTCTAAAACTTATTCTTCAGAGAAAAATGGAGGGTCGGCGAGGACCCGGTAGTAAACAGCACTCAGGACTCCGGACTGGTATGGAGTTCCGGATGCTGCGTTCATTTGTCAACTAGCAGGGAATAACAACCTCAATATAGATTGAAAAAATGGTACAGAGATCCCGACGTATGTGAATACATGGAACAGGAAAAAAAATCCAGTCTATAGCTTCGTAGATGGCAAAAATTTTGAAAAATTCTATCTTATGGTGACAATAACCAATTAGAATTTAATGTTACAGAAACCTAGGTAGCAGTAGTGTCTAAAAAAGTAAATGTTACAAAAGATGATATAATTCTATTCCATTAGCATCGTCACTTAGCTTGCTAGGCACTAACTTGAGAGTTAATACGTTTTGCCAAGATAATTTTGAATTTACGGCAAGGAAGCCTTCTTAAATTCTCAAAATAGTATTCCTTACTAGAAAACAGTAAACCCCACAACAGTTTTTGATTCTATACAGAGGAGAGCTGTTCGATTAATTGTTTACGCGAGGCTTACCCGAAACTTTGATTATGTTGAACATCGAATAAAAGTTGGTGACTTTAATGTATTCTACAAATGCTTCCAAGGACAGTTGTTTTCGTTCAGAATCCGTTGATAGAAATTTTGCAAGAATTCGATTTTTTTTTCCGTTTCCTCACATTTTTATTAACCCCAGATCCCCTACTATTTTTTGTTCATTTATGAAGCACTTTTTTAAAATACAGAATACAATGCGGCAGACTTTTCTATGCGCTATTTAATCAAAAAGTCAAAAACTTTTATTAGCCATTGTACTTTTCCCCTTTTATACTCAGTCATTCAGCTGTTTACTTTTCGACCGTTCTCAATATTTGTAATGTCTTTTGGTTAAGGCAACAACGGGAACGAATTGGCTTTTATCATCATCGAATTTCTCGTTTATTTTGTCTGATACGGCAAAACCTCGAATTCGTTTGTGTTAGGGCAAAAAAATAGAAAAACACGAGAATTGTGGAAAACGAGAAACTGAAAGGCATCTGTGTTTTTGTTGAGTTAGTTACCGAGTCTTATGGTATTAATCACTTTATTTTCCTTGTATTTTAGTTTGAAGTTAATTAGAAATGTTGGAAGATAAACTACGGCTCTTGTTAAAGACAAGAAATGTGAACTAAATTATAGTTATAATAAATATTGCCTTCTCGATTCGATCTTTAATTTCTAAGAATGTCTGAAGTTTTCAAAAGGAAGTGTAATAAATAAAATCCACTCTTAGTGGCGCTACATAACAAGTAGAAAGTTTAAAATAATCCATTAGCTGATAAATGAAACTGTTTTTCATAAACGTGGCTTATCCTCATTCACGCAATCATGCAACCAACAAAACATCCACTTAACTCATATCAAACGTATTACTAGCATCTGACAGTGATTTGTCCCAATGTACGTCAAGCCTCCACATATTTACATAAACACACTATCACACATGTAATGTGTCCTGAAAACTGGCTGACTGGAGCGACTGCTAATAAATCGAATAAATGTACAGTATTATCAGCTTCCCAAATTTTAAAAATTTCTGGATTCACTGGCTTTCACAACATGGTTAAAGCCTAATTTAATGAACTGTATGGTTTTCGCTAGTAGGGTAGAAAGTAAATAACATTATAATTAATAGCTGAATACTTTTAAATTCGTATTTTAATAATATGTATATCTAAAATTTATAGATAAGTGGCGACATCGGTATGTATTCGGGGTAGGTTTTACTACCAGAGAGTAAGTTACGATTTATTTTTCTTAGCGGTGTTACACGAAAGCCGTGTAAAGTGATTTTTACATAAAACATGGTTGCAATTTATTCCACTGCATTCTACTTCTCCTTATTGAAATTTTGAAATGATGTTTGTTTTTGGGTTTATTGGATTTTAATCTGCTAGAATTGTTATTAAGAGGTGGTGATCTTTATGGCTAACAGTTATTTCAAAAATATTCTGAAGTTTTCAGGGTGCGACGATATTTAAGGCAGTGACATAGAGTTTTTGTTTTTAATGTTCCGTATAGAATACTTACGGGATCACGTCGGTATCCGTCTGTCTGCCCATCTGTCCGTCTCTTCGCCTGTCCCTCTATTACATCCGATTTTCTTCGAAACTGTTTGACAAAGAAAGTTGAAATTTCACATAAATATAGGAATTGATGGCCTAATTAGAGTTGTGAAGTTTTGACAGTTAAATTTTGATTAAAGGATTGGTTTTTGGGGGGGTAAAATCGGAAATGAAAAAAAATACTTTACCAAGTCATCGAGTGGGGTGTCAAATAAAAGCTTATGAAAACACGAGTTTAAAAATATACTTGCGCATACTTTTCTTTGTATTATTTTAAAAAAGTAGCCAAAATTCTCTAACCTGACCACAGAAATTTTAAAATAATTCTGGAATAATCTAAATAAAGTGTAGATTGAGCAAAAATTATTATGACTGCATTACGTCTGATAATTTTTCTGGCATAAAAAAACAATGGACATGACAGAATGGTGGCGGTTTGAAAAGTTTAGAATTCATCCGAGACTATGAGCTACATCAATACGTATTAGGTGCAATCAGTAATATTATAATGACTGGTCGGATAGGTACCAAAGACCATCAGTCAGGTAGCCAACGTATAGATACAGAAGACAAAATAATTTTATTTTATTTCTTTATAATTAAACAAATATTTAGGTAGTAAATATTTGTTTTAAATTTTTACTACTAGATTCTAGATTGAGCTAGATTTATTTATTGGCTATTAGGTATCTTTTATTTTAAAGATAATAACGGTCACAACATTAATTGCGCAAATCCAACTTGCTCTTGATCGGCTTTTTTTAAAAAAATTGCTAGGTTAGGAGATCAGGTATTATAATATTTGTGATTTCAGTTTCTGAAAATAGTACTGAGATTTTTCTGATTATTTATTTTGAGACTGTTTTAAAGCTCTCTGGCGGAATTCTGGATCAGCCAGTTTTACGCTGCATTCTAATATATCTTTAACTACTGAAATTTTTTTGAGATAATAGATGTTGAGAATTACAATGTAAATATCTAGAAGACTGTGTATATTTGTTACACCTTTCAATCTCAGTTGTGTTATTTGTGTAGTACGAGGTATAATTATTATATTAAAGTTTCAACAGATTTTAAAAGTAATGTAAAAAATGTAATCATTTCACACGACGGTAAACTATTGTAAATATATATATATATATATATATATATATATATATATATATATATATATATATATATATATATATATATATATATATATATATACCAGGTGTACAAGTATGAAATGCGAGTTTCAGACAACAGATGGTGCACCAATGCAGTTTGTGCTATAAAGATTTGACACTGCGCTATTTTGTTGTGTCATCAACAAGTGTCAGACGCGCATGAGTGATAAATTGGAAAAGCGTGTATATGGTGTTGTGTTGTTGTGTTCAATATGTCGAAATTTATACCGAAAAAAGAGCATCCGCGGACAGCATTAATTTTTGTTTTCATTTGAAGAAAACTGCTGTTGAATCATACCGATTACGTCGAGAAGCTTATGGTGATCATGCTCCATAGTAAAATATGTGTGAACGATGGTTTCGGTGTTTCAAAAGTAGTGACTTCGATGTTGCAGACAAGGAACGTGGAAAACCGCCCAAAAAATACAAAGATGTGGAATTGCAAGCATTGTAGGGTGAAGATGATTCGCAAACACAAAAACAACTCGCCGTGCAATTGGGCGTTAGTCAACAAGCTGTTTTCAATCGGCTAGAGAGAGATGGGAAAGATTCAGAAGACCGGTAGATGGGTATCACATGAATTGAACGACAGGCAAATGGAAAAGCGCAAAAACACGTGTGACGTTTTGCTTGCTCTGTACAAAAGGAGGTCGTTTTTGCATCGTATAGTTATAGGGGATGAAAAGTGGATTTATTTTGAGAATCCCAAGCGCAAAAAATCATGGGTAGACCCAGGCGCACCATCCACATCGACCGCACGACCCGAATCGCTTTGGCCGAAAGACGTATATATATATATATATATATATATATATATATATATATATATATATATATATATATATATATATATATATATATATATATATATATATATATATATATATATATATATATATATATATATATATATATATATATACATATACATATACATATACATATACATATACATATACATATACATATACATATACATATACATATACATATACATATACATATACATATACATATACATATACATATACATATACATATACATATACATATACATATACATATACATATACATATTACATATACATATACATATACATATACATATACATATACATATACATATACATATACATATACATATACATATACATATACATATACATATACATATACATATACATATACATATACATATACATATACATATACATATACATATACATATACATATACATATACATATACATATACATATACATATACATATACATATACATATACATATACATATACATACATATACATATACATATACATATACATATACATATACATATACATATACATATACATATACATATACATATACATATACATATACATATACATATACATATACATATACATATACATATACATATACATATACATATACATATACATATACATATACATATACATATACATATACATATACCTGGGCGACTTTAATGTCCACAATATCAACTGGCTTAAATATTCCAATACTACCGACGAACAAGGTCGTGAAGCTGAATCATTCTCAATCAGTTATGGCTTAACTCAGCTTATTGACGAACCAACACGGATCCCTGATCGAGACGGGGAGTTCGCCAGTCTTCTTGATCTGTTTTTAACCACCAATCCGGAGATTTACACGGTTACCGTAAATCCGCCGTTAGGTTCTTCCGACCATAAACTGCTTTCGACATCGAGTATCCTGCCAATCAGTGACAGAGAGGCGCCTAGGCCGCGCAAGATTTGGCACTACAAATCTGCTAAATGGGAAGATCTTATGGAATACTTTCGAACTTTCCCTTGGATGGACATTTGTTTTCGATCCGATAACCCATCTGACTGCGCCAGGGAGGTCTCCGATGTTATTTTGGCTGGTATGGAAGCTTACATCCCTTTTTCGAAGAAATGCTCCTCCAACGGCAAGCCTTGGTTCGATCGAAAATGCAAAGAAGCTGTTGCTTCTAAACATATTGCCTATCGACAATGGCGTGAAAATCCTAACACTGTAAATCGTAACATCTTTGTTCATGCCCGGAACAGATGCAAGGGAATTATCGACGAAACCAAGGAAGCACACAATCAACGAATTAGAAACAAACTTCTCGCTTGTCCCAACAATTCCAGGTCCTTTTGGACAGTCGCTAAGGCAGTTAGTCAAAATTTTACCAAATCCACCATACCACCACTCACACGGCTAGATAATTCCATTGCAACCACACCTGTTGAGAGAGCGAACTTGTTGGCTGAACTCTTTGCTTCACATTCTACTGTCGATTTCCAAGGAAAAACACCACCTACTATTCCCATATTGCAGGCAAGGATGCCCGATGTTGTCTTCAGACAGCGCATCATAGAGCGTATTTTAATGAAGCTAGACACCAAGAAGGCTTCTGGCGCTGACGGAATACCTGCCATAGTTCTCAAAAACTGTGCAAGGGAACTAACACCAGTTTTCTGTAGACTTTTTAACCTATCCTACAGAAAGGGAATATTTCCGTCCTGCTGGAAATGTGCCACGGTTCAGCCGATACCTAAAAAAGGTAAGAAGACCTTGCCAAATAACTACCGACCGGTCGCACTGCTTTCAATAATATCGAAGGTCATGGAAAAGGTTATCAATGAGCATCTTCTAAAATATCTAGAACGATGCAATATTATTAGCGATCACCAATATGGTTTTCGTAAACATAGATCAACAGGAGATCTTCTGACTTATGTAACACATGTTTGGAACAACGCAATTGAACATTTTGGAGAATCTCGAGCGGTTGCTCTTGACATATCCAAGGCATTCGACCGTGTTTGGCACGATGGACTGTTGGCTAAGTTACGCTCTTATGGTATGTCTGAAAGGTTCTGTTTGTGGCTCTCATGTTTCCTCAGAGAGCGTTCTTTACGAGTGGCGGTCGACGGATTTCTTTCTAACACCCTCACTATCAACGCCGGTGTGCCCCAGGGCTCCATACTGTCTCCTACTCTCTTTCTCATTTACATTAACGATCTGCTGGAAAAGACCGGGAATCCAGTCTATAGCTTTGCAGATGACAGTACGCTTGTCTCTTCATTCACCTTGAACGCTCGGACATCGGCTGCACAGGCGAGTATCCGCAGACAGCAGGAGGTCGTTCAACTTAACAAAGACCTGGAAGAAATTCTATCTTGGGGTGACAGTAACCAAGTGGAATTTAACGCTACAAAAACCCAAGCGGCAGTTTTTTCTAAAAAAGTTAACGTTGCTGAACCCGACATAGTTATGTCGGGGCACTCCATTCCCCTAGCATCGTCGCTCAATTTGTTGGGCGTTAGTTTGGGAGCAAATATGTCTTGGCATGAACATGTTGCAGGCATAGCAAGGAGAGCTTCTCAAAAGTTGGGGATATTATTTAGAACCAGAAAGCTTTACACCCCACAGCAACTGTTAATTCTTTACAAAGCCCAAATTCGACCAACTATGGAATACTGCTCCCACGTTTGGGGCTCCGCTCCCAAACATACACTGCATTTGTTGGATTCTGTTCAGAGAAGAGCGGTCCGTCTGATTGGGGACCCGGAATTGACCGGCGGCCTTGATTCGCTGGAACATCGAAGAACGGTTGGCGACTTGAGTCTGTTCTACAAGTATTTTCATGGAAGGTGTTCGAAGGATGTAGCCCGCTTAATTCCTCCCAAAGCGGTGCATGTTAGAAATACACGTCGCGCTGGTGCTTCGCATCCGTATGAGGTTCAGCTTGTTACTCCGCGTACAACGCTTTTCAAGCAATCTTTTATATGGAGAACGTCATCCCTTTGGAATAATTTGCCCAGCGCTGTGTTTCCCACCGAGTACAATTTACAGCGATTCAAGAACAACGTGAATCGCTTTTTCCGCACTCGTGCCGCTCCTGGAGCGCTTTAGGGACTTCCCTGCAGCACGTGTGCTAGATCCATAAAAAAAAAAAAAAAAAAAAAAAAATACATATACATATACATATACATATACATATATATATATATATATATATATATATATATATATATATATATATATATATATATATATATATATAATTACCAGATATATGCGAGTGGGCACCCGTTGATTAGTGTTGTTTTGACTGCTAAATTACAGACGTTTCACCAAAATTTCATTTGACATTATCAGTGCTTATAGACTGCTGGCCGTCTATAAACTTTACCGTCGATCACCGACAGGAAGTCTTGGTAATGCTAAATGAGATTTTGTGAAACGGAATGGTGGAATGTAATTCGTTCGTCTAACAATGAATCTGCACGACGTTTCGCCAAAATCCCATTTGGCATTTTGAAGTGCTCCTGCGGCCCCATACTGTTATCTTGCTGCTGCTGCTGCTGAAGTTAATTTCGAGCAGCAGCAACAGGAGCACTTGGAAATGCCAAATGGAATTTTCGCGAAACGTCGTTCAAATTCATTGTTAGACGAACGGATTAAAACCCGGAATTTTAATGTATTACATTCCACCATCCGTGAAAACCTCTATTGTAACATATATATATATATATATATATATATATATATATATATATATATATATATATATATATATATATATATATATATATATATATATATATATATATATATATATATATATATATATATATATATATTATATGTACATATATACATTATATGTTTACGAATATTTTCGAACTTCCCTTAGTAAGACGTTTGTTTTCGATCCGACGACCCATCTGACTGCGCCAGGGAGGTTTCCGACGTTATTTTGGTCGGTATGGAGGTTAACATCCCTTTTTCGAAGAAATGCCCTTCAACGGCAAGCCTTGGTTTGACCGAAAATGCAAAGAGGCTGTTGCTTCTAAACATCTTGCCTACCGACAATGGCGTGAAAATCCTAACACCATAAATCGTAACACCTTTGTTCGTGCCAGGAACAGATGCAAAGAAATTATTCACGAAACCAAGAAGTCACACAATCAACGAATTAGAAACAAACTTCTCGCTTGTCCCAGCAATTCCAGGTCCTTTTGGTCAGTCGCTAAAGCAGTTAGTCAAAATTTCACCAAACCCACCATACCACCACTCACACGGCCAGATAATTCTATTGCAACGACACCTGTTGAGAAAGCGAACTTGTTGGCTGAACTCTTTGCTTCACATTCTACTGTCGATTTCCAAGGAAAAACACCACCTATTATTCCCATAGTGCAGTCAAGGATGCCCGATATTGTCTTCAGACAGCGTATCATAAAACGTATTTTAATGAAGCTAGACACCAAAAAAGCTTCTGGCGCTGACGGAATTCTCAAAAACTGTGCTAGGGAACTAACACCAGTTTTCTGTAGACTTTTCAACCTATCCTACAGAAAGGGAATGTTTCCTTCCTGCTGGAAATGTGCCACAGTTCATCCGATACCTAAAAAAGGCAAGAAGACCTTGCCAAATAACTACCGATCAATCGCACTGCTTTCAATAATACCGAAAATGGAAAAGGCTATCAATCAGCATCTTCTAAAATATCTTGAAGGATTCAACATTATTAGCGATCACCAATATGGCTTTCGTAAAACTAGATCAACAGGAGATCTTCTGACTTATGTAACACACGTTTGGAACAACGCAATTGAACACTTTGGAGAATCTCGAGCTGTTGCTTTTGACATATCCAAATCATTCGACCGTATTTAGCACGATGGGCTGTTGGCTAAGCTACGCTCTTATGGTATGTCTGAAAAGTTCTGTTTGTGGCTCTCATGTTTCCTCAGAGAGCGTTCTTTACGAGTGGCAGTCGACGGATTTCTTCACTATCAACGCCGGTGTACCTCAAGGCTTCATATTGTCTCCTACGCTCTTTCTCATTTACATTAACGATCTGTTGGAAAAGACCGAGAATCCAATCTACAGCTTTGCGGATGACAGTACACTTATCTCTTCAATCACTTTGAACGCTCGGACATCGGCTACTCAGACGAATATCCGCAGACAGCAGGAAGTCATTCAACTTAACAAAGACCGGGAAGAAATTCTATCTTGGGGTGACAGTAACCAAGTGGAATTTAACGCTACAAAAACCCAGGCGGCAGTTTTTTTTCTAAAAAGTTAACGTTGCTGAACCCGACATAGTTATGTCGGGGACTCCATTCCTCTAACATCGTCACTCAATTTGGTGGACGTTAACTTGGGAGCAAATATGTCCTGGCATGAACAGGTTGCACGCATAGCAAGGAGAGCTTCTCAAAAGTTGGGAATATTATTTCGAACCAGAAAGCTTTACACTCCACAACAACTGTTAATTCTTTACAAAGCTTAAATTCGACCAACTATGGAATACTGCTCCCATGTTTGGGCTCCGCTCCCAAACATACACTGCATTTGTTGGATTATATTCAGAGAAGAGCTGTTCGTCTGATTGGAGACCCGGAACTGACCGCCGGCCTGGATTCGATGGAACATCGAAGAACCGTTGGCGCCTTGAGCCTATTCTAAAAGTATTTTCGTGGAAAGTGTTCGAAGGAGGTGGCCCGCTTAATTCCTCCCAGAGCGGTGCATGTTAGAAGTACACGTCGCGCTAATACTTCACATCCGTATAAGGTTCACCTTGTTACTCCTCGTACAACGCTTTTCAAGCAGTCTTTTATATGAAGAACATCATCCCTTTGGAATAATTTGCCCAGGACTGTGTTTCCCACCGAGTACAATTTACATCGATTCAAGAACAACGTGAATCGCTTTCTCCGCACACGTGTCGCTCCTATAGCGCTTTAGGGACTTCCCTGCAGCACGTGTACTTGACTCATAATATATATATATATATATATATATATATATATATATATATATATATATTTATATATATATATATATATATATATATATATATATATATTTATATATATATATATATATATATATATATATATATATATATAATATATATATATATATATATATATATATATATTATATATATATATATATAATATATATATATATATATAATAATAATAAATATGCTTTATTTTGGAAAAAAATCAAATTACACCTAGATGCACAATTAATTCCGAGAATTTGTGCGTGCACCTACTGAAGAAATTTATAATTTACATTCTTTTACATACACAAGAATATATGAAACAAATTACAAACAAGTCAGATAACAAATCAAGTCAACTGTACTAAAGTCAAGAACAAGTCTTCCCTTAATTGAAGTAACCATGTGGTGACTGGTCCCTTTATTTTTGAAATTGGTTTAATATTCTAGGAGCTGTAAAAAGTTTTTTTTGTACTGAAGTAAATGTTATCCTAGCTGTACTTATGGAAAGCTTTTCCTTATATCTTGTGTTTATTGGAGTATTCAACGATATTCTTCGCGATATTGTTATTACAAAACAACCGTATCACGGATTTTATATATAGCCTAGAAACATTTAGAATTTGTGCGCCTTGAAATAAAGTTTCTGTAGGAAACCGTTTATTCTTGAATAAAGCTATTTTTAAGATTTTCTTTTGTGTTAACTCAAGAGTATTTAAGATGGTATGATAGGCAGTCCCCAAAATACACACGCCATAATTAACAGTGGATTCCACGAGAGCTTTATAGATATTTATGATAGATTTCTGCGATAAACTTTGCCTTAATATGCTGAACTTATACATTAACTTTCTAATTTTATTACAGACATAATCTATGTGAAAGTCCCACTTTAAACGTCTGTCAAAATAAACACCAAGATACCAAACTTTTTCCACAAAACTTATGTTTTTAGTTGGCAATCATAGTTACTATAATTCTTACAATCATTATAATGCACTTTGATGGCCTCCACATCAACCATCCCCGGCCTGGTCATAGAATAGCAAATAAAATGTGACTTCTCGATATTTAATGACATATATATATATATATATATATATATATATATATATATATATATATATATATATATATATATATATATATAGATATATTGGTCATTGGCTAACTGTTTTGTTTGTGACTGCAACATCACTAAATTACTATTTTTCTTTCTCACTAGTCAGTCACGACTACTTTCAAAAAAGTAATATATATATATATATATATATATATATATATATATATATATATATATATATATATATATATATATACTACTTGTGTATATACGATGTTTTATAAATATATTAACACTAGCAGTGCCCGCGGCTCCGCTCGCGTGGACTTGATTCATTACTATCGTCACTGCTTATTCCTTATGTTACCTAACATAATAAAATATCTGCCATTATTTCCCCTTATCTCCATTATTTCTCCTTATCTCCCAATATCTCTACATAATTTCCATTATCTAGGCTTATCTCTGCTCATCTCCCATTATTCTCCTTATCTCCCATTATTTCCCCTTATGTTCCATTATCTCACCTTATCTCCCATTATCTAAGCTTATCTCCCATTATCTAAGCTTATCTCGACTTATCTCGCTATTTCTCCTTATCTGCCATTATTTCTCCTTATCTCTTATCTCCCATTATCTCTGCTTATATCACATTATCTCCCTCGCATTATTATCTCACCTTATCTCCTCCCATTATCTAGGCTTATATCGAATTATATAGAACATATGTATAAATTTATAAAAACACGTAGGATAAGTGGTTCTCGAGTGATAAGCGCACTAACGGACAGACAGACAGATAGAGAGACGTTGCATTTTATACATATTATATTCTTTGCTACATGATATTGTTCCATATTTAATGCTTTAGGCAGTGTATTTCAAGAGAACGCGTTAGCAGGCAAACTTTTCTCTGACTTGATTCACTATTATCGTCACTGCTTATTTCTTATGTCACCTAACGTAATAAAATATATCCTATAACCTGGCTAGCGAACATATGTATATTTAAAAAAAAGCACGTAAATCGGATAAGTGGTTCTCCAGTGATAAGCGCACTAACGGACAGACAGACAGAGAAACTTTGCATTTTATATATATTATAGATATTCTTTGCTACATTATATTGTTCCATATTTAATGGTTTAGCATGTTTTAAAAAAAGCACGTAAATCGGATAAGTGGTTCTCCAGTGATAAGCGCACAAACGGACAAACAGACAGAGAGACGTTGCATTTTATATATATTATAGATGTAATAAAATATATATCTATAACCTGGAGAACATATATATGAATTTAAAAAATCACGTAAATCGATAAGCGCCCTCGAAGGATAAGCGCCCTAACAGACAGACAGACAGACAGACAGAGAGACGTTGCATTTTATATATTATAGATATAGATTATTACTGTATATAACCTGGCCAAAGAATATATGTGTGAATTTAAAAAAATACACGTAAATCGGATAAGTGATTCTCGCGTGATAAATGCACTAATGGACAGACAGATAGACAGAGAGACATTGCATTTTATATATATTATAGATTATAAATTATAGATATTCTCTGCTACATAATATTGTTCCATATTTAATGGTTTAGGCTGTGTATTGCAAGGGAACGCGCTAGTGGCAAACTTTTTTCCGACTTCATTCACTATTATCGTCACTGCTCATTTCTTATGCTACCTATCGTAATAAAATATAGCCTATAACCTGGCCAGAGAAGATATGTATGTTTTAAAAAAAAAAGTACGTAAATCGGATAAGTGGTTCTCCAGTGATAAGCGCACTAACGGACAGACAGACAGACAGAGAGACAGCAGATATATATATTGCATTTAATATATATATATTATACATATATATAGAATTTACACCTTTTAGTATTCCTAGTTTTAATACATGCAATATACAAGGAAGTATAAATTCAGTCAGGGAAATTTGCAGCCCTATTTTCTATTTTAAATTAAAAATTTCCGTTAGTAAGAACATAAAAGCAGTAAAGTTAAGCAGGTATTTTGTACTAAAACAGAAGTCAAAGGCAGCCCCTGTTTGCCCTGGGGTCATCAGTCAGCCTGGTAGCTGTCAGCTGCAGAGGTTTAGTTCCGGGAACTTTTCTATTTAAACACTTTGAGGACGACGTACCCCGAGGCACTGCGTAAAAAGCTCAGGGAATTTAAATTGACTTTAAGTATATATGGTCTCTCAATCTTTTTAAAGTACTAAATTCGAAATAAAAGAAAATGTATTTTAAAATTAAACAATAAAAATCCTAGAAAAATGATTTTGTAGAATTAGATTCAATAGTTCTGGCTTATGAATTGGGCAAGTTTTCTTCTTATAATTGTTTAATATACATGGTCTCTAAGTTGAAGTATTTTTAGTAAGTACGTAGTTGTTTCTTGAAGTAACATTCAAGGCTGACCCCTTCTTCAAGTCTCTGTTTTAAAGACAGTTTTACGACTCTTATTCAGAAAGAAATTCTAAAGTGATTAGTGAACAGCAATATCATATTGACGAACTGTTTTAACTGGTATCTTTTGTTGTCTCCTAAATTTGTGATGGTGATTGATTTTGTGAATTTACTATTGATATTGATGGGGTTTTTGAAATAACAATTATAAATATTTTCAAGATAACTTAAAAATCCAAAAGCTCATTATAGCACTCAACAAAATAAGTCACTTTGCTAAACGTAATCTATATAAATTTGAATAATCAAAGAGGTACAATCGTTTGAAATTTTAAATATTAAATAACACGGTCTTTTATAATACCATTCTTCATCAGGCATCTCCCGTATTAATTATACCATTTGCATATGTCAACTACTTTAAGAGATTGTTTTATTGAACTCCGACATACACCGTACTCTTTGTCTTTTATTTACATTATATATAAAATTATATAAAAACAACACTTTTTTGTAAATTTCCAATATATTTAAAATGACTTGACAATTGTTTCACCATACAATGGCTTCTTCAGAAGTGAGTTAAAAAAGAAAAATTTCTAATTCACTTCTGAAAAAGCCATTGTATGGTGAAACAATTGTCAAATCATTTTAAATATATTGAAAATTTAAAACATAGTGTTGTTTTTATATAATTTTATTATGAATTTCCAACAAGTATCGGCTAACACAATCAAAGAATACATTATATTATTTTTTTTTATATTTTAAATGTTAACATTTTTTTACCGAGTTAAATGGACCATTGATGAAAACTATGATGCTTCCTTGTCTCCAGAAAAACTTCACAAAAAATAAAAAAATACGGTGTTTTAAGTTTTTTTCACCAAAAAATTTATGTTTAATTATTTATAAAAAAATTATCTATTAGAAAAATTTAAAAAAACCTCTCGACATTTTGTAGAAAAAGTAGTTATTAAGATTAAAAAAAAAAGTTAAAAAATATTTAAAACTGACTGAGTAATATTGCATACAGTGTCTGAAAACGGGTAGCGGTCCCAATCCGACGCCAGGTCACATTTAATGCTATAAATATGTAATGGAATGGCATTTTCTTTTTTTTTAATAATTCGTAATAAAAATCCATAAAAAAAAATTGAATTTTGGAAAATTCGATTTGTATGTAACCCCCCTAGGAACATGATGTAAAAATACAAAGCGATCTTTATCAATCCAGGCACTGAATGCCATAATGATAGGGATATTTAGTAAGAAGTTATATTTCAAAATATTTTATCTCGGCCGGAATAACTCAAATTTTGCTTCATTTTGGCGGATTTTTTTACTTCTCTCGCTATAGGGAGGGGAGATTTCGCAATCACACGTTTTATGGTTCCCAGATCACAAAACACATAGCTTTCAATTTTCGTATCTCTGTCTTTCTATAGGCAACGAAATAAGTTAACAGTTTTAAAATTAGTACACATATAACACTTCAAGTAAAAAACATATATAGGTTTTGAGCGATATCGCCTGAAGGGGGGAAGTAAAAGCGCTAGGGGCCTATAAATTTTGTAGAATTTTAATAGATTTATATTAATTTTTTTTAGTTTGTGGTTGGGTATAGAACAAATATTAACCATAATTTTTTGTAGTAATAGATATCGGGAGTTAAAGAAGTCAGAAGGGGTCTAAGAAACCGTTTCGTCCAACAAATTCATTTTAAGAATTGCTGCCGTTTCTCGAGAATATTTCTTACTAGCCGTGCCCGTGGCTCCGCTCGCGTGGACTTGTTTCAATATTATCGTCACTGCTTATCCCTTATGTTACCTAACGCAATAAAATATATCCTATCACCTGGCCAGAGAACATATGTATAAATTAAAAAAAAAGAAAAACACGTAAATCGGATAAGTGCTTCTTGAGTGCTAAGCGCACTGACGGACAGACAGATAGGCAGACAGAGAAACTTTACGTTTTATATATATTACAGATTTTTTCTTGATAAATATTAAGTTAAGAATTTAAAAAAAAAAAACACGTAAATCGGATAAGTGGTTCTCGAGTGATAAGCGCACTAACTGACAGAGAGACGTTGCATTTTATATATATTATAGATTATAGATTATTATTATAACCTGGCCAGAGAACATATGTATGAATAAAAAAAAAACACGTAAATCGGATAAGTGGTTCTCGAGTGATAAGCCCACTAACAAACAGACAGACCGAGGAACGTTGCATTTTATATAGATTATATTCTTTGCTACATAATATTGTTCTATATTTATTGGTTTAGGCAGTATATTGCACGAGAGCGCTCCGGCGGCAAATTTTTTTTCCGACTTGATTCACTATTATCGTCACTACTTATTCCTTATGTTACCTAACTTCATAAAATATATCCAATAACCTGGCCAGGGAATATATATGTATAAATTAAAAAAAAAAACATGTAAATCGGATAAGTGGTTCTTGAGTGTCAAGCACACTAACGGACAGACAAAGAAACGTTGCGTTTTATATATATATAAATAGATTTTTTTTTTGATAAATATTAAGTTGTTAATGGGGGAAAAACAGTTTGAATTTTACGTATTTATTTGCTGAAAAATTAAATGTAAAATTGCTTATTAGTATTTATCTGTTATAGATAGATATATGTTACCGTGGATTTTTTTCTACACAATTCTTGCTACATGATATTGTTCCATATTTAACGGTTTTGTTAGGTATTGTAAGAGAGCGCGCTGGCGACAAACTTTTTTCCTACTTGATTCACTGTTATCGTCATTGCTTTTTCCTTATATTACCTAACGTAATAAAATATATCCTATAACCTGGCCAGAGAACATATGTATGTTTTAAAAAAAAAGCACGTAAATTGAATAAGTGGTTCTAGAGTGATAAGCGCACTAACGGACAAACAGACAGGCAGACAGACAGATAGATAAAGAGACAGACGTTGCATTTTATATATATTATAGATAACCTGACCAGAGGAGTTACGTATAAATTTAAAAAAATCACGCAAGCGGCAAACTTTTTTCCCACTTGATTCACCTATGTTACCTAACGTAATAAAATATATCCTATAACCTGACCAGAAAACATGTATATTTAAAAAAAAAAAAAGCACACAAATCGCATAAGTGGTTCTCGAGTAATATGCACACTAACGGACAGACAGACAGACAGACATTGCATTTTATGTATATTATATAGATTATTTGTACGATGGCCGCCTTTTAACTTTTTATAGACGACCACTAGATGGCGCGCAATGTCACATCTCAATAGAGAACTACCAAAATCGGTTGTTGTTCTAAAAAACATTAATGCTGTGCGTAGCATAATTGAAGAGGATCGGCATGTGACTTACCGTGAGATACAGGCATCCTTAGGCATATCGAAACTGCAGTACATTCGATTTTGCATGTACAGTTAGCTGTGAAAAAGATCTGTTCCGGATTGATTCCGCATAATTTCACCGAAACTGAAAACAAAAAAATTCGACCGAAGACATGCAAATCTGTATACAACATTGTAACAGGAGCAACAATGGACTGTTTGGGTGTCCAAGATGAACCGAGTCCAACAAAAGTGGCTCGTTCGCGACTTCTTATTGTTCCCGAATGTCAAAAAAAAATGTGTGGACACCGATTTTCATCGCCATGTTTTTGAAGTACCAATTTCGGAGTGGAAAAATGTTTTGAGAATTGGTTCGAACGCACGCAAAAGTGTATAAATCTAGAAGGCGAATATTTTGAGAAACAATAAAACGATTTGTAACAAATTTTTTTTTTCCTTTTATTGTTTTTGTAAATACTTAAAAGGTAGCCCTCGTACTAGAGTTCGAGAATGTTAGAGTAGATTTTAATTTTAACATATCACATAAAAAAAATTGCAGCGTCGTAAAATCAGGGCTAAGTAGAGATCTACTTATATTATTTATTTTGGAAATCAGTTATTCATATTTGATTAACAAAGTTGATCTTCTGAGCAGAATTAGTTGCTATAAAAAAATTTACCACATTTAGTCTGTTGCATAATGAATTTATACTCGAATGCATCACGTTTGCATCGCTTCTTGATATCTTTCTTCGTCCTGTTTCAGGTTTACTTTAAATCTAACTAGTTTCTCTGAACTTCTGCACTCATTTAAGCTATATAAATGGTATTGAGTGCAAAATAGTAGCCCCGCGATAGTCACAGAATTATCTTTTAATAAAACTTTCGCACTTTCCACTACGGTGAAACGCTCTAAAGCACAAAATTTCCTAGGCTCGGGGTTACGCTCTATGCCCCACCTGACTTGTTCCTCCAGTTATATTTATACACCCTGTATTTGCTACATAGCTTGATCTTTGGGCTATTAGATATTCCCAAAAATCTACAAAATGTGTTAGATTTCGTAAATTAACTAAAAATTGTCAACGAAATAAACTTTATCCTCTATGTAAAGCAATATTTTAGCACTTTTGCCATTGGGGTACAAAACTGTAACAAAGAACTAGCTGAACTCTTCAAATACTTAAAAATGACTTTTCGTAAATTTTCTTCAATTTTCAAAAATGGAAATAATTTATTTTTTAAATTAAATCTGACGATATTAAATTAAAAATATAATATATATCAAACTCTTATCAACTATGTTTTCTGACTATTATAAAATAGGAATTTAAAAATATTTTAATACCAGCAACATTTGCTTGCTACTAGCTACCATGTGAAGTGTGATCAACCTAGACCGAGTGTAGTTAGACAAAATTTTGTACCTGCGAAATACTACGGAAGTACGACCTTAAGGACTATTTAAAAGACTTTATTAAAAAGAAATATTAAAAACATATACCTTCTAAATAATGTAATACTACAAAAAGTACATCACAAAGTTTAATAGAAACTTGTCGTGGTACATTCGGCTACATTATTTCACATATATTCCACATTTTGTTTGTATTTCTTATAAGTTAAATATCCATGTTTTACAAAACTCAGCATGACTCAATTTAAGGCCTTTCTTGGCAAATACTAGTATATTTATTTAAATTTCACCAGTAAAAAATTATCAAACTTCAGAGTCCCCGTTCGCTGAACATAGAGAGCAGTCCCAAAGGCAGTTAAGAGAGATGTTTTTCTTAAAACATGTCCCTAAATAAAACGACGTT
>CM032446.1:215118619-215138619 GCA_019049505.1 Pachyrhynchus sulphureomaculatus
GGGATAGGTATGTGGATGATATTTTCACGATTTTTGATGCAAAGAAAGCAAATATTGATGACTTTGTTTCCAAATTAAATAGCCGGTATGATTCCATTAAATTTACTTACGAAGTTGAGAACAAAGGACAACTGCCTTTTCTAGATATTTTAATTATCAAAAATAATAATAGATTAGAATTTGATATCTATAGGAAAGACACAGATATATTCCTAATGATTCATTTCATTGCAAATAACACAAATTAGCATCATTAGATTTTTTAGTTCATTGGTTGGTCACTTTTCCTCTGAATAGAGTAAACTTTAATAACGAAAGGAATCGTATTAGAAATATAACTAGAGTTAATGGTTATGACGATGACTTAGTAAACAAGCTAATAAATACACATAGGTTTAGGTAAATATTCAGAATTCCACCTTTTTTACAAGCGAAGAAAATAACACCAAGTATGTCTCCATACCACATAATCCGAAATATAGCAAGGGACTTAACAAGGTATTTAATAAGGTAGGCGTCACCTTAGTCTATAAGCCATCAGACAATCTGAGGAATATCTTAGGAAATCCCAAAGATAAGATTCCTAATTGTGAGAAAAGTGGGATTTATGAAAATAGTTGTAATGATTGTGACAAAAAGTATGTTGGACAAACAAAACGGTCAATTAAAACACGATTTTAAAGAACATTTAGCACACTTAAAATATAGTAGAACAGAAATGTCTAGCATTGCCGAACATGTCTTTGAAGCTAATCATATTGTAACATTGGATAATCTAAGATTAATTAAAAATGTATCTGATAGGAGATTGTTGAACGCATACGAAAGTATGGAAATTATAAAATGTAAAAGTAGTTTAAATAAAGACAGAGGGCCTATTCCTTATAGCCCCCTCTACTGGTTATTTGACCGGAACTGATGGCCTTGCCTATGCCATTAGTTCCGCCTGAGTAATTCAAGGGTTAGGCTAAGTATAAATAGGGTAGATTTTTAGTTTAGCTTTAGTCAATTATCGCTCCTGATGAAGCTAACAGGGTTAGCGAAACGCGCGTAGAGTGCAGAAATAATGTTTGGTGTAGTGGTGATATAAACTAGTAGTGTCATTGTGCCAAAGATTCCACATTCCCAACTTAGTTATATTAATTATGTTTTTTATTATTCGTAAACTACGGATTTATATTTAAAAATATATTTACTCTTTATACAAAAATAGCATTTTTTTTTAAGTTATAAGACAACAGCTAGTAGATTTACACAACTCTTATTTCCAATAACAAGAACTTTCTAGCACTCTGTGAATTTTCTCGCAAACTCTGGATTTTAGAGCGATAATTCGACACGTCAATCTTACCTCCGAACACGTCACATCGCAGTGTAAATGACGCCCCTTCTGGAAATGGTCCCACGACGGACGTCAACGCTGTTCCGGTTTCTTCGTTCGAAATGACTATTTTTGTCGGTGGAACTGGAAAAGAAAATTGAGAATTAATTATTTTGAAATGGAGACAGACAGGTTTTCTTCTATACTGGGTTATATGAAAATTGATCTTTAAATGGGTGATATTCTTGGGACAAGTAAAGAAACGTTCGCTCCTTTTTTTCCTCAATCCGGAGATTTTTAAACTTTTATAAAAGTTTCATTTACTATCTGTTGTTCCTTTTTAGCAACATTATTATTAAAAACATGTTTTCTTAAAATGTCAAAAATTGTCACAGTCAAGTAAGAATTTTTTTTCAGAATAGATATTGTAAAAATTTCTTTTAGTACTAAATTAAATCACTGAAAAATATGTTTTGCAACAAATTCTGTCTGAATTCATACATCTCAATAACAAATAATAAATGAAGTGAAACAAAAACCTTCTTAAAATAGTATAATATATGAAATACTCGCCCTTATTAAAACAAAAACACTACGAGTATATTAAAAAATCATCAAATGAAATGAGATATATTTTTGATGCTTAAGAAATGTTTTTCTAATAATGTTATCGAGAAAATATATAATATACTAACAAAATAAACTATAAAAACACAATTGTATACTTGAAACCTAAAATATGTATTAAATTGAGTTACTAGGAATTATCGCGCAGAACATCGCACATCAAATGAATAGCAACGGTTTGCAATACGAGCAGGCGAATGGCAATAAATGAAAGTATGTAGAATTTTATATTAGTCTAATAAAAATTATATTTTGAATTGTCCTACACTGTGTCGTTAATAAAAACTATAATAAAAGTTTAACAATGTGTCTAGCGGAAATGTAGGGATGATTAGTAAATGTGAAAAATTTCAGCTTTAGATAGACAATAGTGGGTGTAGGTACGTATTTTTGATAATGAATAATTTCCTGTAAAAAGCTGAACTTGAAGATGTTGTTTTTTTTTTTAACTTTTTTTTTTTTTTAATATATATATATATATATATATATATATAATATTTCATATATATATATATATATATATATATATATGCATATGCATATATATATATATATATATATATATATATATATATATATATATATATATATATATATATATATATATATATATATATATATATGACGAAGTGAACAGTAGAATGGAGACCACGAGAACAGAGAAGGAGCGTGGGAAGTCCCAAAACAAGATGGCAGGATGATATAAAGAGGGTTGCGGATAGAATTAGGCTCATACATGTCCTTTCTTAGAGGCCCTGAACCAGGTATTTTTTGGAAATTTTTTGTGGAGATATAAATATAAATATGATGAATGAAAATAGTGAGATAACCTGCTGTTATGAATGGTGAGGGGTATGTTAGTCAAATAAATAACACAACTAGACAGGATCGTTTTGAATAAATACTGCATTGATCACTTTTATCAGATCAGTTGTTTTAAATTGTGGATAAACTGATTACTTTCCAATTTTATTAAATGTTGAAAAGAATAACTTCAATAACATGATTAAAGACGACAGTATTATGAAATTACCGATGGTGACGAAAATAGTTGATTACGAAAAACTGCGAAGTAAAATTATGAATCTCAATTGGGATTCTGTGTATATCCCGGATATTAACGTAGGTACGGAAATTTTTATTGCAAAGTTAAGTGGTCTTATAACAGACTGTACCCAGCAAATTAGATCAAGAAAAGTCAATAAAAAGAAGGAATGGGTTACTCTAGGGATCATCACCTCTATTAAAAGGAGAGATAAACTTAAAAAAATGTCTGATAAATGATGCTGATGCTTTAGAAAAAGTTCGAAAATATAGAAATATGTTAAGCAGCCTTATTAAAAAATACAAATATAATTTCTTTAAGAATAAATTAATTACATGCAAAAATTATATAAAGAAAACTTCAGAAATGATCTGACAGGCCACTAATGAAAATAAAAAATGTAAAGGAATATCTCTATTCAAGGAGGAAAATGAATATATTTGTGATGATTGAGAGATTGCTGGCATATTTTGGTAGTATTCTCAATGAACTAGCCAGTAAAATAAAAGAGAATGATTACAAATTTCCTGGACAACCTATCAGGGCCTCTATATTTCTTGGTTAAATATGAACAATAGGTCCGCTGCTGGTGACGACAATATTTCTCCCAGGATGTTAAAAGAGAATCATGAACAACTACTGAAACCTTTATTATAATTAATAAATTTATGTTTGAAAAAGGTGTTTATCCTGAAATATTAAAAAGAGCTAAAATTATACCGATTTATAAAGCGAGGGATAGGACAAGTAAAGAAAATTATAGATCAATCGCTGTAACCAGTTGTATTGCTTAAAGTTAAGATTGGATAGTTGCAGAAACAAGGTATTGTCGGATTCCCAGTAAGGATTTCGTCCTGGATTGAGTACAGAGGATGCGATAGTCCATGTCACTGAATATGTAATAAATAGCTTTAATGACAGACGTAAAGCAGTACCTCATCGGATTCTTTTAAAAAAGCTTGAAAATGTTGGAATTAGAGGGGTTTTTTACAGTTTAATATAGCCTTACTTAACAAAATGAACTCAAATGGTTAAAATTAATAGTACCTTGAGTAGGGTGGGCAATGTCGGGATCGGAATACCGCAGGGCACCGTACTGAGCCCCATACTATTCTCAGTTTATATAAATGATCTGTTTGCTGCACTGTCAAGTTCAGGTTGCGATGGTGTCTGTTACGCTGATGACACTGTCATTTTGATTAGGAGTATATCCTGGGAGAAAACGATCTAGAAAGCGGAAGAATGTATATCAATGGTGTGGCTATGGATGGACCAGATTCTCTTAACCATGAATGTCAAAAAAAAACGATATACGTACGATTTTCAATGAACAACAGGAAAGAATTTGTATTTCGTGATCTTATAGTATATGATTACTTGAGTGTTATTGGTGTATCAGACTGTCATAGTAATCAAACAATATCAGCAAGGGAAAATATCAAGTATCTGGGTGTCTTTATTGATGAAAATTTGAAATATAATCTCATATACGTTATATTACACAAAAAATTCGGAAAACTATATACAAATTTTACCAGCTCAGAGAGTTTCTAACATTTAAGCTCTTAAAAATGACATACCAAGCATTGATAGAATCAGTTCTGATGTATGGTTTGAGTATATGGGGAGGTGCGTGCAGTAATGTCATTCATGTTTTAAACATAACGCAAAAATACATAATTAAGATATTTATGAACAAAGATGGAAGATATTCATCTGATCTTTTGCCTGTCAGACAATTTTATGTTAGGAGTATTCTGAAATTCATGAGAAGGAGTGGTCGATGTAGGCGGCAGGTTATGCATGATGTGGGCACCAGACACGTTAACAGGGGGGGGGGGGGTATAGCTATTCCGCGAGCGGTATTTACAGCGTGCTAAAGACACATTATGTATACTGGGCCTAAGCTGTTTAACATATTACCATTTCAGATAAGACTCGTTACCAGTATGCCCAGTTTTCTGACAAAAGTTACATGCTGGATAAAGACTGACTACCAGCACATAAATGTTTTAATGCCTATGTTGAGGGAGTAGGGTGAATATTGATAGTTTGGACTGTTCTAAAGATTATGTTCTATTGTTGATTGACTTTTTTTTTCATGGTGGGTGTGGATTGCTCTTTGTTATCTTGTTTTTGTTGTTTTTTTTTTTTCTCCTTAACTACTTCATAATAGATAGGAATCTTCACTTTGTTTTTTGTATAATTAGAGTATTATTATTTACTGGTTAATCATGAAACTCCAGACAAGCTGCATGCAGCTCATGGAGTTTCCTGCATTTCTGATTATGTCATAATTTTATTGTAACTTTGTAATTTATTGTAATATATTATTGTATATTGTATTGTATTGTATTGTATATAATATATATATATTTATATATATATATATATATATATATATATACATATAAATTTAAAAAAAAATTAAAAAAATTAAAATATATTTATCCCTGCCAACAAATCATAATTGTTACACATTAAACTTAAACTTAATACTACGAGAACCAATACAGGAAAAGACAATTTCCCTAGCAGTAAAAACCAAATTACAAGGCAATAATACATTTTAAGCGATGCACAATTTTCTTAACGAAGAATGTGCGTGCATCACCCATTTCATAATTAGTGCTTATTACAAATGTACTAGAACAATTTCATTTTAAATACATACTTTATTTATTTTCTCAATAATGATCTATTTTGTTATCAAGCAACCAGTTAGTCAATTTATTTTTTACCAACCTATTTGGTTTCACTTTCAGTTCGTGAGGAATTATATTAAAAATCCTCGGAGCAGAAAAAGATAGGGACCTTTGAGTAGCACTAAAGGGGGTAGATGGTACATACACATTGTTCAGGGTAATTAGTCTAGTATGAATAGAGTGTTCAACTCTGTTTGGCTTATGTTTGTTATTCAGTAAAATTCTTACCACCGATTTTATGTATAATTCCTTCAGCGACAAAACCCTAGCCCCATCGTATAGTTGGTCCGTAGGAAATCTTCGCAGTTTAAAGAGTATTATTTTTAGAACCCTTTTCTGGGCTATTACTAAAGATGAAGATGCCGAATCACGCACGGACCCCCAAACTACCAAGTCATAGCCTATCACTGACTCCACAAGTGCTTTATATACATATAATAAATATTTCTTAGGTATCCACTGCCTAATCTGATAAAACCTAAAATATATTTTTTCGGATTTTACTTGTTATATAATCTATGTGAGAATCCCATCTTAAATGCGAATCTAGGTATACACTCATATATTTAATGTTATCGGTGGAGCAGATCTTCAGATTGCAATCACAAACAGCAAAGTTATTACAGCCAGGTTCATGAATTTTTATAAAATTATATATATATATATATATATATATATATATATATATATATATATATATATATATATATATATATATATATATATATATATATATATATATATATATATATATATATATATATATATATATATATATATTTATATAGATATATATATATATATATATATATATATATATATAATATATATATATATATATATATATCTATAATATATATAAAATGCAACGTCTCTCTGTCTCTCTGTCTCTCTGTCTCTCTGTCTGTCTGTCTGTCTGTCTGTCTGACCGTTAGTGCGCTTATCACTGGAGAACCACTTATCCGATTTACGTACTTTTTTTTTTAAAACATACGTAAGTTCTCTGGCCAGGTTATAGGCTATATTTTATTACAATAGGTAGCATAAGGAATGAGTAGTGACGTAAAATAGTGAATGATGTCGGAAAAAAGTTTGCCGCTAGCGCGTTGCCTTGCAATACACCGCCTAAACCATTAAATATGGAACAATGTTATGTAGCAGAGAATATCTATAATCTATAATCTATAACATATATATAATGCAATGTCTCTCCGTCTGTGTGTCTGTCCATTAGTGCGTTTATCACGCGAAAACCACTTATCCGATTTATGTGTCTTTTTTTAAATTCATACATATATTCTTTGGCCAGGTTACATAATAATAATAATAATCTATATCTATAATATATATAAAATGCAACGTCTCTCTGTCTGTCTGTCTGTCCATTAGTGCGCTTATCCCTCGAGATCCACTTATCCGATTTACGTGATTTTTTAAATTCATACATATGTTCTCTGATCAGGTTATAGATATATATTTTATTACATCTATAATATATATAAAATGTAACGTATATCTGTCTGTTTGTCCGTTTGTGCGCTTATGACTGGAGAACCACTTATCCGATTTACGCGCTTTTTTTTTTTAAACATGCTAAACCATTAAATATGGAACAATATCATGTAGCAAAGAATATCTATAATATATAAAATGCAACGTCTCTCTGTCTGTCTGTCTGTCCGTTAGTGCGCTTATCACTGGAGAATCACTTATCCGATTTACGTGCTATTTTGTTAAACATACATATGTTCTCTGGCCAAGTTATAGGAGATATTTTATTACGTTAGGTGACATAAGGAATAAGTAGTGACGATAATAGTGAATCAAGTCGGAGAAAAGTTTACCGCTAGCGCGTTCTCTTGCAATATACTGCCTAAAGCATTAAATATGGTACAATATCATGTAGCAAAGAATATAAGATATATAAAATGCAACGTCTCTCTGTCTGTGTGTCTGTCCGTTAGAGCGCTTATCACTCGAGAACCCCTTATCCGATCTACGTGTTTTTTTTTTTTAATTCATACATTTGTTCTCTGGCCAGGTTATCTATAATCTTCTATCTAGAATATATATAAAATGCAACGTCTTTCTGTCTGTCCATTAGTGCGCTTATCACTTGAGAACCACTTATCCGATTTACGTGTTTTTATAAATTTAAACATATGTTCTATATAATTTGATGTAAGCCTAGATAATGGAAGATAAGGAGAAATAATGGGAGATGAGCAGAGTTAAGCCTAGATAATCGAAATTATGTAGAGATAATGGGAGATAAGGAGAAATATTGAGAGATAAGGGGAAATAATGGGAGATATATATATATATATATATATATATATATATATATATATATTTATATATATATATATATATATATATATATATTTATATATATATATATATATATATATATATATATATATATATATATATATATATATATATATATATATATATATATATATAAATATATATATATATATATATATATATATATATATATATATATATATATATATATATATATATATATATATATATATATATATATATATATATATATATATATATATATATATATATATATATATATATATATATATATATATATATATATATACAGTAATACCCCGCTTTACGCGAGGGATACGTTCCGAAAAAAATCGCGTTAACTGAAATTCGCGTATATCGAGGTTTATGATTAAACATAGTCAAAATTTAATACAAAAAAATACAAATCATTTTAATCAATCACTTTAATTCTAAGAACACTTTATGCAATACATACTCTTATTTTTTACGGAAAAATACATCTATTGTCTTTTGGGTAACGTTTTGTTTACGTTCTTGTAAAATACGTTCATAACACCCAACACTGTTTTTAATTGTTTGACACACGGTCAAGACACGGTCATCATTATTGTCTATACTCTGCAATATGTCCAAACCTGAATAAATTTTTGAAAGTGCATTTTGTATTTCCCCTGAAGATAAAACTTTCTCTTCTACTTGTTCTTCCTCATCGTAGATAGGATTATTCTGTAACTCGATCAGATCTTCATTGCTAATAGGATCGTCGTGCGTTGCTACAAGTTCTACGAGATCTTCTACCGTGACATCTTCAAGTTCAGACCCCTCAATCATTGCAGCAATGTCTTCAAGCACTTGTCTCTGCATCTGGACAATTCTTCTAGGTGCTTCCACTACATCTGGCCAAAGATTACGCCACACCCCATTCATACAACTCATTTTAACTTCCTTCCAAGCCTCTTCTATGTTGTGAATAGACTTCATAATGTTGTATGACTTCCACCACTCTCGCATAGACTGTCTTCCTTCCCCGTCAGTTTCATGAATTAGTTGGCTAAAAGTGCGGCGATGGTAATAAGCTTTGAAGTTTGCTATTGCTCCCTGGTCCATAGGTTGTAATATTGACGTAGTGTTTGGTGGAAGGAACTTTACGTACACTTTTAAGTCTCTGGGCGTATCAAGTGAGGTTGGATGTCCTGGGGCATTGTCTAAGAGTAATATAACTTTAGGTTCAAGCCCATTTCTGTCACAGTATGATTTGACTGATGGGCAAAAACTATTAGAATACCATTCTTGAAAAATTTCCCGTGTAACCCACGCCTTTCTGTTTGATCGCCACACAACTGGTAGACTTGTCTTGTCTGTGCCTCGCATTGCACGGGGTGTTTCTGAATGGTACACTAGTAAAGGTTTCAGTTTGAAATCACCAGTGGCATTACCACCCAGCAGAAGTGTTAGTCGATCTTTCGCAGCTTTGAAACCACTGGCTTGACGTTCTTCCTTAGAAATGAATGTTCGAGATGGCATTTTTTTCCAGTAAAGTGCGGTCTCATCAACATTGAAGATGAGACAAGCAGGAATTTTCTCTCGTCTAACGAAGTCTTGAAACTTGTCTGGAAACTCAGCTGCAGCTTGAATGTCCGCGCTGGCCGCCTCGCCTGTTATGTGGATATTGTGAAGATTAGAACGCTGCTTGAACCGATGGAACCAGCCTCTGCTGGCAGCAAAAGTCGGAGTGGCACTCCCTTCTCCTTCTTTTGTTTTCAGCATCTCATACAAAGATTTTGCTTTTGTGCATATGAGATCTTGACTTAGTGGTGTGTTCTTCTTATTCAAATCTTCGATCCAGACTGACAGTAATTTCTCCATTCTTTCTAAGATAGATGATCTCGAACGAAAAAGTTTTGTTGCACTTATAGGTGTTGAACCTTCGCTGGAGATTTTAATTTTTTCCCGATTTTTATAAATCGTTCTCACAGTCGATTCTGAGAGTCCAAAATCTCTCCCAACAATTGTTGCTTTGCCTCCATTTTCCATTCTTCTTAACACTTTCATCTTCAATTCCAAAGTGACGCTTTTACGCTCTTTTTTCTTTACAGGCGGCATTTTTAACGTAGGGTTAAATTATGTATGTATGTATCTCCAATAAATATTAAAACAAAACTGCCAGCCGACCGAACTAACATTACGGAACAAATGAACACACGAAACGAACGAGGAAATCCCCATAGAACAAAGTCGAAGGACAGGGAATTCCCAATTCTTCAAAGAGAATATTCAGAGAAAGCGGGGATCCCCCCGCGACCATAGAGAAGTTAATGACTACATGAGCGCGAAATTTGAAATTCGCGTTATAGTGAAACCGCGCGTAACGGGGTCGCGCTAAGCGGGGTATTACTGTATATATATATATATATATATATATATATATATATATATATATATATATATATATATATATAATATATAATAAATATATATATATATATATATATATATATATATATATATATATTATATATATATATATATTTAGGGTGTTCCTGCTCTTATTTTTATTACATATTTTTTTTACAATCACTGGACTACGTCGTTTAAAAAGCATTTCGTTGTCATTGCCGTAACTAAGATGAACCTTGAAATTTCTAAATGAGAAAGAAAGGAAGCTTCAAAAGCAAATTAAAGAGATATATATATATATATATATATATATATATATATATATATATATATATATATATATATATATATATATATATATATATATATATATATATATATATATATATATATATATATATATATATATATATATATATATATATATATATATATATATATATATATATATATATATATATATATATATATATATATATATATATATATATATATATATATATATATATATATATATATATATATATATATATATATATAGGGTGTTCCTGTTCTTATTTTTATTACATATTTTTTTTACAATCACTGGACTACGTCATTTTAAAAAGCATTTCGTTGTCATTGCCGTAACTAAGATGAACATTGAAATTTCTAAATGAGAAAGAAAGGAAGCTTCAAAAGCAAATTAAAGAGATATATATATTTATATATATATATATATATATATATATATATATATATATATATATATATAAATATATATATATATATATATATATATATATATATATATATATATATATATATATATATATATAAATATATATATATATATATATATATATATATATATATATATATATATATATATATATATATATATATATATATTGCAGAGATATTACACCCCAGTCAGTCAAATGCCAAGGATAATAGGTGCTGCAAAAATATTTTTTTTGTCGTGAAACATTTCAAATTGTTAATGTAGAAAGGGTCCTAAGTGTTTCATTGATGTTTATTGATGTTTCAGTATTTAGCACTGGGTGGTAAACAGAAAAATATAATGGAAAATCCTGCAGACCCTTAGAAGTATCTAGAGAACAATATAATGCATGCAAAGCAATATGATTTCGCCATGATATTTTAGACGCGAAATACGTGAGTATTAAAATACTGAATTGGTGACCAGATGGCTTGAATAAAATGTTTTGGCCTATAAGCTCATCTCTTTTCTTCTCTGTCTCTTTCTCTCTCTATGTATATGTAGTCTGACGCATTTTCTTCTTTAATCCGTATATACTGAGTCTTAAATACGAAGAGCATGACACAAAAAACAAAGACGAGTTTGAAATAATTGTTTTTTATACATTTTCAAGGTGGATTCCTAAAGTCGGTTATATATGACGCAGTTACCTTATTTATTGTAGACTATACCCAGTAACAAATTATGTTCCATTGTAACAAACCCTGTATAAAAGTATAAAAAACAAATAACATTTTTCTTACAAAACAAAACAAAATTTACCTGCAGTGTAATTAAATAAATTAAATTTCAGTTGCATAATTTGATGCGGCTATTTATCCGTTTTCCATGACAATATTAGTTTGGTATTGTCTACCGGAAAGCGAACAAAAAGGCATGCCTTTTCGTTCTTTTGAAAAGTTTAATTAACGAACTGATTAGATTGCAATTTCGTGCCAAATTTAAATTGAATTTCTACTAATGTCACTTTTAGAATATTATTTTAATTCTTTGTTAACATAATTTACTTGTAAATAAACAATCGCCAATTATAGCAACCCTTATGAAGCGCGTTCTAAGGAATCGTATTGGATCCGTACCGACAAGAATTACAATTTTCTATAATGAGGGAATTATTTTTTTGATAATAAATTTGTGTGCCTCCACATAAATTTTATTGTCGGTTTGAAGTAGAGATAAACGTAGCTCACAAAGTTTGGAGCCGGTTTTGACACTGTATTTTTATGAAACAATTTCTGAAGAAACGTTGCAAAAATTTTAAAAAATTGTAGGAGAAAAAAAACATTTATTTCCTTTTGAAGCAGGGAGTTGAGCTGTTAAATATATACGTCGACGTCAATTTTATAAGTTTGAAATTTTAGTGAATACCAGAACTCCAACTAAAAAGGCTTTATTATCGTAGGAGTGGTCTTGTTGACAAAGATGAATAAAAAAATAAACTATATAATAAGAACTATTAATAAAATTAAATTTCCTAAAATAGACAATGAGACGAACGCTAAAAATATATTGTGGAGACAGAATGCGAAATGAAGAAGTATGTATGTATGTATATATGTATGTATGTATATATATATATATATATATATATATATATATATATATATATATATATATATATATATATATATAAACGGGTAACCCAGTATAATAAAAATTTGACAAATAAAAATCAACAACAAAAAAATTACACCTGAACTAACTAACTTCACTAAGGTAATAAAAACAAAACAAAATTAAACAAAGAGTAAAGAAATAAAACTGAGAGTAAATATAAATGAAAACCAAAAAAACAAAGCAACAACCAAGAGATAACAAATAAGAGACCAAGGCAGAAAACCCAATGCATAAACATCCAGAAGTGTCATATGTGCCACAAAGAGTCATCTCACGATATTCGCCTGACGCCGCCAAGTGACACATTAAAAAAGTCAGCACCAGCCATATTGGCTCTGGCGTGGAGCCGTGGGATGGGGGAATGTAACGCATAGTTGGATCTATGAACAGACTGTGAAAAGGTGTAATGACTCCTCAATTTGAGCCAAAAGATGAGGACAGTCCAGTTTAGAATTAACAGTCTTATATAGAAAGGACAGTTCCGCGTTAGACCTTCTCACAGATAGCCCAGGGAGCTGGGTCACTGACCTTATAGCTGTTGCAGAAAAATTTGAATAGTGGAAATTAAGCTTCCTAGAAACAAAACACAAGAACCTGTTCTGCGCCAATTGAATTGAGTGAATATGGCACTCATAATAAGGTGACCATACCGGGGAACAGTATTCCAATAATGGTCTCACAAAGGATTGATATGATAATCTCAATGTATCAATGTTAGAGAAATTCCTACCGGCTCTGCAGATAAAAGATATATATATATATATATATATATATATATATATATATATATATATATATATATATATATATATATATATATGTATATATACTTAAATAATATGAAATTAGTTGGGAAATTTAAGAATTTTGTTAGATACGGCAACTTTTGCTTTCTTACTTTATTTGTTATAGATATATGTATGTATATATACGTAAATAACACAAACAAACAAATTTAAATATGGGTAAAATTTAACACTGGGAGATTAGGTGTGCAGCCTGTTATATAGTTGCTTTATTTTTCTTTTTATTTTACCGTTTTAAAAATATTTCTTTTATATCTATCATATAACATCTTTGCATTAAGGTCGCCCATTATCACAAAAATGTCGGTACTCCTAGTCAATCACGTTACTTGTTCGAGATGAAAATATAATTTCTCTATTTTACCATCACTCTTATCATTATTTTATGCTATTAATAGAAATAATTAATTTTCATATTATAAAAAAACGTTGAATGTAAATATTTTGAATTAATTTTATTGCTAAGAACAATAAATACTGTTAAAATATGGCACAAATATCTGTGTTGCAAAAAAAAGTTTAAATTCTGTACACCGGTATAATATACAAATATACAAACACTACAGTGAAAAAATAGCACACTAAACAATGCTATGACTATTTTTTAATAGCAACACTGCATGGTTATAAATAACTGAGGGTAAATAATGTATACGGTATTGGGACCGGCAATATATTTATAATTATTTGTGGTCATTTAACGTACATAGTATCCGACATAATATCCAACTCAATGCTTGGAGCTTTTGTTTATCCGTGAAGTTAGTTTTACATGGAACATGACATGTTTCCGTTTAGCAGTTCTATCAAATGATAATGAGGAACGATTGAAATACTGGAATTGAATTCCAAATATTTTACCACTCGGAAATATGGTAAGCTGAAATTTTGGAATTTTTGTAACACTACAGAACAGTTATCACCACTACAACAAACACGTTATTTATGCTCTCAACCCGCATTTCGCTAACCAAGTTGGTATTTTCAGGAGCGATGATTTAATTCGCAATTCACTTTAAATGCTCGAATATCAGCTAGGCATGCAAATATTCACATACAGCAGGAAGTTGTTTAACTTAACGAAGACCTGCAAGAAATTCTATCTGGGTACGAGAGTAGCCGCGTAGAATTTAATGCTATAAAAAAAACCCAGGCGATAGTTTTTTCTAAAAAAGTTAACGTTGCGGAACCCGACATATTTTGAGGGCGATGGAACATGAGGCAGGTGCGATTGTGAGGGACCAAAAAGGAATTGGAAAGAATACTGCGAAGAACTATATAAAGACTCTTCTGACCCAGTTCATGCCACTCCCCCTTTAAGTAAACCATCATGAACCAAGTATTCTGGGATCAGAAGTAGATAATGCTATTGCCAAACTCAAAAATCGAAAGGCGCCAGGCCCAGATACCATAACAGCCGAAGTTCTTGAAGCTATATCTTTCTTACAGAAGAATTTGTCTTTGTCTTCAAAATAGACCTCAGTTTCGGCGATAACTTCTTCATTGGAGACAAATCTTTTTCTCGCGAGCATTTTTTTGAGGTCTGCAAATAGATAATAGTCGCTGGGAGCCAAATCTGGGGAATACGGTGGATGAGGAAGCAATTCGAACAGCTGATGCAATTTTGTCGTCGTAACCATTAACTTGTGACACGGTGTATTTTTTTGATGAAAGAGCACATTTTCTTGTTCATTTGGGGTATTTTCTTTACGATTTCTGCCACGCACCAACAACTTTATATAATATTCGCTATTGATGGTTTTTCTGTTCCTAGCATAGTCGATGAAAATTATTCCATGCGCATCCCAAAATACAGAGGTCAAAACCTTCCCAGCCGACTGTTGTGTCTTTGGTCGCTTCGGGCGGCTTTCACCGGCTGCTGTCCACTCGGCTGACTGCCGCTTTGATTCCGGTCTGTAGTGGTGGATCCATGTTTCATCCATTCTCACATATTGCGTGGAAAAATCTTTTTTATTGTTCTTGAATAGGTCTGAACAGCGCTCAGAATCATCAACATGTTGATGTTTTTGGTCCACTGTGAGCAAACGCGGTACCCATTTCGAACAGAGCTTTCTCATGCCCAAATGTTCATGCAAAATATGACCAACACGCTGTTTTGATATTTTTAGGGTGTCAGCTATCTCATTCGATTTCACTTTACGGTCATCTAAAACAATTTTGTGGATTTCTTTGATGTTTTCCGATGTAACCACCTCATTTGAGCGTTCAGCATACCAGTAAATAATGAGTGATTTTCCAGAGGCAGAGTCCCCGTAACACTTATCGAGCCATTGCTTTGCTTGAACGGTATTTTTTCTCATCAAAAAACAGTTTTTAATTAACACACGAAATTCTATTTTTTCCATTGTTTTGAAAATATCAAAAGTAGCGTCATTAAAACCACTATAACTTGTAAACGAATAGTCGAAATGTCATGAAATTTTGACACATATCGTTTAAAGGTTCATACTTCCTAAAAATCATAGATTTTTTGAAAAGGGCGACATCTATGTGTCAGACAAAAACTTTTCAGCCTTCGTGTTATGGAAAGCCTCAAGCATCTCGGGATCGACGAAGTTAAGGCTCGCAAGAACGCTATATTTACGATTGCAACACATGCATCGGAAACATGGATAATAAAGAAAATTCATAGAAATAAAATTGCCGCATAAGTACTTTCATGGAAAGTGTTCGATGGTTGTAGCCAGCGTAACTCCTCCCAGAACAGTGCTTGCTAGGAATACACTTCGTGGTAGTATATCACATCCGTATGAGGTTCAGCTAGTCACGCCTCGTAAAATCCTTTTCACAGAGTCTGTTATATCGAGAACCTCATCCCTTTGAAATATATTGCCCATCACTGTGTTTTCTACCGCCTACAATTTACAACGATTCTAGATCGATATGAATCGCTGTTTCCGCATACGCGTTGCTCTTCTAACTCTTTACGGATTTCCCTGTAGCATGTATGCTATACCCATAAGAAAACTATAATAGCAATAGAAGTTCATCATTTCATTCTCCATTCATTTTCTCAAAAACAGTAAGGAACCGACACAGTGTTACATAATACTTTAGTTTGATCAATATAGTTCATACTTTCACACGGTAAAATATCTCTTGTCATTTCCGTTTCGCTTTGTACAAATAAAATATAAAACTCTAAAAACCTTTCTATTCAAATGTCTACGTGTCACGCAAGTATCGAAATTTTAAATCATTAAACTGCTCTTCACTGCCTTTCATTTCCCTTGACACGACACCTCCGCGCACTACATTTAATTATATGAATATTTTACGGAATAATCCACTACGTTTGACATGTAATATCACGAATTAAACAGCAGAGATTTGTGTTGCAACAGGCAGCATCAATGTTTTAAATTGAAGCTACAAATTTTTTTAAACTTTGCAGTCCTAGAATTAGATAAGGGACGCAGTATGAGTGATGCTAGAGAGAAATCCTTTTTAAGCTTCTTTATTCATAGAACGGATGCTACAAGAAATACAAGAAAATACAGATTTATTTGTTTACACATATAACAATTCGGGATTTTTTTACCCTCACAGTTCGCGTCATTCGATATAATTCACAATTTGATGGGAATAGAAACAATTGAAAACTCAGTAATGTATTTATTAATGGTAAACGATAAATCAAATATAACTTGGACATTTTTTGATTTTGTAAAAATAATTTTTCATAGATTCAAGTGATTATTCGTGGAAATACGAGGACTACCTTTTAAGCTTTTACAAAAAGAATGAAAGAAAAAAAAATACTAGAAATCGTTTTATTGTTTTTCAGAATATTCGACTTTAAGATTTATACACTTTTGCATACATTCGAACTCATTCTCGAAACATTTTTTCCACTCTGAAGTTGTGACCTCAAAAACATGATTTTGGAAAGATTCAACAGCTTCTTGAGGTGATGAAAATTGCCGCCCACGCATTTTTCTATTGACATTCGAGAACAAAAAGAAGTCGTTAGGTGATAAATTAGGTGAATACGGACAAAGAGACATTAATTCAATGGTTTCCTTCGTCAAATAATCAATTGTTTGACATGCTGTCTGAGAGCAGGCATTGTTATGATCAAGAATGATGCGATGACTTCTGGGATACAAAATATTATATACCATTCAGCATTAACTGTTTTTCGATCCTCTAAAGCAATGGATGCAACATGTCCAGTATAACCAAAGAAAGAAGTGATCATTTCCTTGGAAGTGCTTCGCGAACGAACCACTTTTGTTCGATTCGATTCATGTTGTTTAGTTTCCGGCTACTATATTCTCATGTGAGTAAAGTCTCTATAAAAGGATCTTTTAATTTCGTTCAACAAGAATAATGGCCTGTTATTTCGACCTACCTTATAATGCCTATACGAGGCTGGTTTGAGAAGTCCGTGCAAAGTCCGAGAGATGGCACCACCGGCGCGTATCGAGGTCATGTTTAGTTAATAGCATCTCTTGAATGAACGCACACCAAGTTTCAGCCATATTGGTCTATTTCTTTGTGTTTGGCATTCGTGTGAATCAAGGAAGTCGAGTGATTTTCAAGAAATGGACGAAAAAGAATTTCGTGTGGTGATTAAACATTACTTTATGAAAGGCAAATCGCCTCAGGAGACTAAAGAGAAGCTTGATAAACATTACGATGACTCTGCACCTTTGATTAGAACAGTTTATTAGTGGTTTCAAAATTTTCGGACTGGCCATATGGGCACAAGTGACGCTGAACGTTCTGGACGGCCTGTGGAGGTTACGACTCCAGAAATCATTGATCAAATCCATGATATGGTGATGGATGACAGAAGAGTTAAGGTGCGTGAGATTGCTAGTGCTGTGGGCATCTCGACTGAACGGATACATAATATTTTGCATAAACATTTGGACATGAGAGAGCTATCCGCAAGATGGGTGCCGCGATTGCTCACGCTTGACCAAAAACGGAATCGTGTGAAGTGTTGCAAGGATGGTTTGCAGCTGTTCCAGAAAAATCCGGAGGACTTTAAGCGTCGTTTCGTCACTGTAGATGAAACATGGATATATTACTATACTCTTGAGACCAAACAACAATCTAAACAATGGGTTACCAAGGGGGAATCTGCACCAAAAAAGGCGAAGACCGTTCCTTCGGCCGGAAAGGTTATGGCGACTGTCTTTTGGGATTCGCAAGGGAATCCTCATCGACTATCTGGAAAAGGGTAAAACTATTACAGGTGAATATTATTCATCGTTATTGGACCGTTTGAAAACCGAGCTGCAAGAAAAACGCCCGCGATTGGCCCACAAGAAAGTCCTTTTCCATCACGACAACGCACCAGCACACACCTCAACAGTTGTGGTCGCAAAATTAATGGAAATAGGATTCCAACTCGTTTCACATCCCCCCTATTCTCCAGACTTGGCTCCCTCGGACTACTATTTGTTCCCCAATTCGAAGAAATGGCTGGCGGGACAAAGATTTTATTCAAACGAGGAGGTGATTGCAGACACTAATGGATATTTTGCAGACTTGGAGAAATCCTATTATTCGGAAGGGATCAACAAACTAGAACATCGTTGGACGAACTGTATAAGCCTAAAAGGAGACTATGTCGAAAAATAAAAAAGGTTTACCCCAAAGACATAAGTAGTTTTTATTTTTGCACGGACTTTTCAAACCAGCCTCGTACTGTCATAACATTTCTATAAGTAAAAGTTCTCTCTTCGACATGGAATCAAATAGCTGACGCCCTGGAGAAAAATAGACTCTGTAACTACGGGATTGAAATCACTGCAGGGTCTATTCGATTGTAAATATAGTCTTGGTCAGTTCATTTTAATGGATTGTTTATAATGGACAGATTAAATATCTATAATTTTCAATAGCAATCATATAAGTGAAAGTTGATTATTGGTTAAGGTATTTTTCAAATCTATTAAATAAAACTCCATGTCTATTTTTGTGACATAACCTGGATCTAATATTTCAGTTTGAAATGTATTTTAATCCATCTCACTAGAGATCTACTTTATTTTTATGCAAAATATCATGAAGATCTATTCAGGTATTTTTATTTCAGGCCGAAACCACCAGTCAAACCTACAAACAGAGAAAAAGTCTAAAAACGATTTTATTGTAAATAACCTGAACTAAAGACACTAATTTTTATACAATAAAAGTAGGAAGTAAAAAGTCTAGTAACAATAAAAACCTTTCGAAACCATATTACGCAAAAGCAAATATAGTTTTCAGTGTGTTTTTCGCATTTACGTCGTAATTAACAAATATATGTAACAAGTAATGCCAGTATTGACGACCATTGTACAAATAAGGATGGCTTTGGTAAATATTGGTGTTGAGCTTCCAGCGAGTGATTTTATATGCGGTACATGCCCTTTAGAACTTAGTAAAT
>CM032446.1:215143619-215183619 GCA_019049505.1 Pachyrhynchus sulphureomaculatus
TAAGTTGTCCAATCACTTCCTACATCAATAATCGAATGACATCTTCGAGGCATGCTGTCGACGCGATTTTCTGGAATACTCTGCAAATTTTTCGAATCTCATGAGACCACTGAGTCAAAGTCCTCAGAGCTTTTCCTCTGAGCTTCTTCTTTACAACGAACCAAACGTTTTCAACAGGGTTGACGTCCGGCGATTGTGAGGGTCACTCTAGTATCTTATCGTGGGCCCAAGCAAGCCGGTTCGCGACTTGATTTTTCGTCCAGTAAAGGTTTCTTCACCGTGCTTCGGGATATGACATCATAAGCACGAAAATGTTGTCAAATGGTCTCATGGGACATAATTAAACCCGATTTTCTTAATTTTGCCGCTCCTTGAAGCAGATTCAACTTCGGGTCCCGTGAAAACAAAGCCACGATTCGTTTTTCGACTTTTGGAGTGACTTCGTCTACCGAGCCACGTTTTGTAAGGCGTCGACATTTTTCGTTTCGTTAAAACGATTTAACCACTTCTTTATAAACGACATCGACTTTTTAATATATTTAGCGTCCGAGGAATGTGTCGTTTTGGGCCCTTTTGGATGAAAACAAAGAATTGACGCGCAAACAAGTGACTCATTTTGGATTTTACGTGATTTCGACGAAAGTTCGGTATCGACTGACACTTTTACTAAAATGTGTAGTAGACAAAGGTTCTCTTTACCGATTTTTTGTTGAATCGCTAGAATCGCATTTACGAAAAATGAATTATCGCGGACAGACTGTACGTTATCCCGGTAAAAGATTAATCTTTTGTGCGACAGTTCCGGTCATTTCGATAGTAGTTCTTCATTCGAATGGTTGAAGAGGATTGCATAATATTCTTATGTTATTGATCAACCTTTTCCCAAATAGTCAGTAAAGCTGATGCCTTGGAAATGCCAAATTACTATAGCCATTTCCTTCCAGAGTCCTTATGTACTGGAAATATTTAATCACTGTACGGAACCAGATTTTATATATTGTTTATAATAATCACCAAATAACTACCGACCAATCGCACTGCTTTCAATAATATCGAAAATGGAAAAGCTATCAATCAGCATCTTCTAAAATATCTTGAAGGATTCAACATTATTAGCGATCACCAATATGGCTTTCGTAAAAATAGATCAACAGGAGATCTTCTGACTTTATGTAACACATGTTTGGAACAACGCAATTGAATACTTTGGAGAATCTCAAGCGATTACTCTTGACATCTCCAAGGCATTCGACCGTGTTTGGCACGATGGATTGTTGGCTAAGCTACGCTCTTATGGCATGTCTGAAAAGTTCTGTTTGTGGCTCTCATGTTTCTTCAGAGAGCTATTTACAAGTGGCAGTTGACGGATTTCTTTCACACACACCATCACTATCAACGCCGGTGTGCCCCAAGGCTCCATACTGTCTCCTACTCTCTTTCTCATTTACATTAACGATCTGCTGGAAAAGACCGAGAATCCAATCTACAGCTTTCCAGTTGACAGTGCGCTTATCTCTTCATTCACTTTGAACGCTCGGACATCGGCTACTCAGGCAAATATCCGCAGACAGCAAGAGGTCGTTCAACTTAACAAAGACCTGGAAAAAATCCTATCTTGGGGTGACAGTAACCAAGTGGAATTTAACGCTACAAAAACCCAGGCGGCAGTTTTTTCTAAAAAAGTTGCTGAACCCGACATAGTTATGTCGGGGCACTTCATTCCCCTAGCATCGTCACTCAATTTGTTGGACGTTAATTTAGGAGCAAATATGTCCTGGCATGAACATGTTGCAGGCATAGCAAGGAGAGTTTCTCAAAAGTTGGGAATATTATTTCGAAACAGAAAGCTTTGCACTCCACAACAACTATTAATTCTTTACAAAACTCAAATTCGACCAACACTGGAATATTGCTCCCATGTTTGGGGCTTCACTCCCAAACATACACTGCATTTAATGGATTCTGTTCAGAGAAGAGCTGTTCGTCTGATTGGAGACCTGGAACTGACCGGCGGCCTTGATTCGCTGGAACATCGAAGAACGGTTGGCGACTCGAGTCTGTTCTACAAATATTTTCATGGAAAGTGTTCGAGGGATGTAGCCCGCTTAATTTCTCCCAGAGCGGTGCATGTTAGAAATATACGTCGCGTTAATACTTCACACATCCGTATGAGGTTCAGCTTGTTACTCCGCGTACAAACGCTTTTCAAGCATTCTTTTATATGGAGAACATCATCCCTTTGGAATAATTTACCCAGGGCTGTGTTTCCCACCGAGTACAACTTACAGTGATTTAAGAGCAACGTGAATCGTTTTTTTCGCACACATGCTGCTCTGCCGACTTCCCTGCAGCATGTGTGCTAGACCCATAAAAAAAAACGCCCACTTAAAAATCTTTCGTAACGTAAACTATATCTGTGATTGATACTTTGTGTAACATAGTTGTCCCTGCCGTACCCTACAAACTGACATATATTGCCACTACTCAGAAATTAAGCATATTTGCCAAACAGCATATGAAGTTTATTTTTATATCTAACAACCCAGGTATATCTTAAAATTAAATTACAAGAAAATGTTGTAAAAGGCAAATGTGTAAACTACATTATTATTGCAAAATTAAACAGTTAAATGTGTGCAGCTTTCCGTATACTCATCTAATTACGAAACGATGTGACAACGAATTAACCAACAGTCCACGGCCTTTATACAACAGACGATGGTTTAATGAGTTAGCGATTTGCTTCATGTAGTCCCGGTTTCAAACACTGACTCAGTAGGTTGCCACACGAATCACTGCTGTATGATGCGTGACGTTACATGTCAGACGTGGTTGGATTATTGCATCAAATATTCACATGTAATTAAATGTGTATGCTGGTGACATGTAGAGGGACACGAGCGACAGGAAAAGGAATTTCATAATTTAAAACCTCGATATGACTCAGGCACATGTTAGATAAAATAGTTCGGAAGCTATAGTTTCTATTTTACATGTCGAATTATTGAAAGGCAAAGGGAACAACTAATATAATAATTGTTACATATTATTTTCTTTGTTTTATTAAAATACATTGTAATTAGAACAAAAACTAAATGAAGTTTAAATTATATACCGTCAAACGGGGTGACTTCGGACAGTTTTTAGAGTTTTCTTCATATTTCTTCCAAACTAAAATAATACCCAGACTATATCTTTTACCAAGTGTAGTTCAATTATCGTAGAATCCAAATACTAGCACAGATTTTATTTTACGCCATTGGAAATTCTGATTTTTTATTTTAAAAGTGTCCGAAGTCACCTCGTAGGGTGGGGTGACTTTGGACACATATGTAAATCGTACAGGTTTCGATGTTTCCGCACCGCTGAGATGACTTCGAATACATATTTTTATACACATAACACATATTTTTATATACATAACAAATGCGTTTAATAAGAACTGTAGTTATTCAATATTAATATTCATAGGTAAATTTTCAAAAGTATAACAGTCTCTGCGTTGCTCAAGTATGATTAATTTTTGAAAAATGTCTTCTGCTACAATGTCGCTTTCATCATCTATGATTGGAAATACAAAAACATAACCTTCTCTGGTGTTCTTCTTTCTTAGAAACTTCACATGTATATGATTTCCTTGTTTACTAATAATTTTTCCTACATAATATTTTTTCTTCGTAGAGTTATTTACAGGAATAGCAATGATCCCAAATTCGTTAACTTGTAGTTCTGCAGTTTCTGTTGTCTTCGCCTTCTTTTGACTTTCTATGAGTGTTTTCAATGGCATTGACTCCGAATCCGAATCATGTGAAAGATCAGTTTCTAAAGCAATAGATTGGGAAGATTTTGTAGTTTTTTGACAACCTGAAGTTGAAGGTCTTGCTAGAGCTGCATTTATATCCTCTTTACTAATTTCTCGACCAGGTGGTACATTTATCCGCTTTCGTTTTCCTTTTTTGTTATTTTCCTGAGGGTTTCTGTTTTCTTTCAAGAAATCCAATAAAGATTATAGTACCTGTGTCTTCATCACTTCTCATATGATTGAATTTTATATCATTTTTATGACATTCCTCTATAACTTTTATGGTTAAATGGCTGGAAAGGTTATCTCCAATCAGTAGCTTGGTTCCTTCCTTGTTTCGAAAATATGGCAATAGTATTTTACTAAACCACTCGTTAAAAGTTGCTGCCTCGAACCAGCTCGATTTACTAATGGTATATTCACATACAGGAGGACCATTTTCCTCCCATTCTTGATATCGATGCTTAGCCTTGTATACAACAAAAGGTGGTAAAAGTTCTCCATTTGCTGAAGCAGACATCATCACACTTCTGCTTGTCTTTGTTGAATCCATAACTTTGTCGCAGTGTTTTACACTGCGTTTACAAACGACCTTGGTTTTACCAGTATCATCGCTAAAGTTGGTCTCGTCATAGTTAACAATGTGTGCTGCATCAATATTCTCTACTGCTTTTTCTAGTTCCGTAAAATATTCAGTTTTAGTTAGGACAGAAACTTGCGCACGAAGCCGTTTTATATTTTGGCTTAATCTTACAGTTAATTCTTTATGACGAGACAGAAAGGATTTTGTCCAATCGCGTCCGAGCATATTGTCATGGAATTTTTCAATATTAACACCTTTCCTATTCAAGTAATGTTTTACTATTTCTATGATATCATACTCAGTTAGTGGAAATCCCCATTCACAGACACTTTGTATTAACAAAACTAGACGATTTTCTTCGACAACATTAAGAACACTTTGAACTTCTGCTTTTTTTGTATGTTTTTCATTGACACCGTTGCTTATGGTCGATTTTGGAATACCTAGAATTCTGACGCTTTTCTTAAAGACTTTGTTCGGTTTTTAACTTCTATAGCTTTTTTTAGGTTATCTTGATTGTAGTTCTAATAACTACGGCCGCCTAACACTTTTCTATACTTTCGTGGCATTGTCCAAAGCCACACCCTAAAAGATTTTTTTTGTTACGGGCCTGTATAAAAAAAAATATTCCAGAAAAAAATTTAATTTCGTTGTCAAATGATTTTTAAATAGTTGTAATAATAAGCAAAATAATCGGAAATCGTGCAGATTTTAAGTAGTTCTGTGCAGAATACTTACTTTTTCACTATTTTTGTAATCACTAAATTCAGTAAAAGGGTAGCACGTGGCGTAGTTTAGCTTGCAGCGCGATCCATCGCCACCGTGGTTGAAAGAATACTGGCAAGTATGAGCTTGCATTAAAACAGTGACGACAAAATGCATACATTCGGTAAAATACGAATAAGAAGTAGCGAACTACCGATTGTCCAAAGTTACCTCCACTGTCCGAAGTCACCCCGTTTGACGGTACTTAATAAAACAGAGCCATATCGCTTTCTTCTCATCGTCATGACTTCTGAGGAAGAAAAATAAAATGAGGTGTATCATATTAGAAAAATATAGCTAATGTACCACCCTCAATACTAGTTTTAATTCAAAAACTGGCTTTCTCACTCTCTCTCACTCTATCCAGCGTTTATTGTCCACAAGTGGACATACACCTCTATTTTTCTCCATCTGTTTGTGTTCTGTGCTACGTTTGTCCATCTCCTCTCTGCCACTTTTCTAACATAATCCAACCCATCTAAGTATCGATCGTCCTGGATTCATTTCTTTCTCGCTATGGTTTCTACTTTGCTGTTTTTCTTGTCCGTCTTGTCCTATCCACTTTTGTACCTGTGCTATCCCTTCTTGTTTTTTTTTTTTCAAAATTGTGTTCTTGACATCTTCCATTTTGATACGTTCTCTAATCACTTCTATAGTTTCTTATTTTTAGAATTAAGAGTTTACTTTTTACCCATTGTTTTCTTTGTAATTTCCAAGCCTCAGCCTCATACAGCACGATTAGAATAATACACTGATTTATTATATTTTCTTTCTTTTGCTTTTATTATCTTATGCTTTTGTTTTGTAATATATTCTTTAGATTTCCAAGTTTTCTATTTTTTTTTTTATTTGATTTTGCCGTTTGCATGTTTCTGCCCATTATACTGTTTTGTCTCAGATTGTCTCTATCGTGCGAGAAAATTTTTTTCATTATTTCTAGTGTGCTTTATGGGGCTAGCACATGTGCTGCAGGGAAATCCCTGAAACGCTACAGCAGCGATACGTGTGCGAAAAAAAAGCGATAGTCTTGAGTCGCTGTAAATTGGTCGGGCAAATTATTCCAAAGGGATAATGTTCTCCCTATAAAAGAATGCTTGAAAAGGGTTGTATAAGGAGTAACAAGCTGAAATTCATACGCATGTGAAGTATTCGCGCGACGTGTATTTCTAGCATGCACCGCTCTGGGAGGAGATAAGCGTGCTACATTCATCAAACACTTTCCATAAAAATACTAGTCGAATAGACATCTACGCTTGTAACATGTTCATGCCAAGACCTATTTGCTCCTAAATTAACGCCCAGCAAATTGATTAATGATGCTAGAGCAATGGAGTGCCCCGACATAACTCCCTCGGGTTCAGTAAAGTTAACGTTTTTAGAAAAAACCCCTGACCGCCTGGGTTTTTGTAGCATTAAATTTTACTTGGTTACTCTCACCCCTAGATAGCATTTCTTCCAGGTTTTTGTTAAATTGAACGACTTCCTGCAATCTGTGGATATTTGCATGAGCAGCCGATGTTCGAGCGTTTAAAGTGTAACTAATGAAGAGATCAGCGTACTGTTATCTGCAAAGATGTAGATTGGATATCGAGTCACTTTCAGCAGATCGTTAATGTGATGAGAGAGATAGTAGGAGACAGTATGGAGGCCTGGGGCACACCGGCGTTGATAGAAAAGATGTTAGAAAGAAATCCGTTGACTGTCACTCGTAAAGGACGCTCTTTAAGGAAACTTGAGAGCCACAAACAGACGTTCTTGACATACCAGAAGAGCGTAGCTTAGCTAACAAACCATCGTGCCAAACATGGTCGAATATCTTGGATATATTAAGAGCAACCGCTCAAGATTCTTCAAAGTGTTCAATTTCATTGTTCCAAACATGTGTTAGAAGATCTATGTTTACGAAAGCCATATTGATGGTAGCTAATAATATTGAATCCTTCAACATATTTTAGGAAATGCTGATTGATAGCCTTTTCTATGACTTTCCACATTATTGAAAGCAGTGCGACTGGTCGGTAGTTGTTTGGCAAGGTTTTTTACCTGTTTTGGGTATCGGCTGAACTATGGTGCATTTCCAGCAGAAGGGAAATAGTCCTTTTCTGTAGGAGAGGTTGAAATGCTACAGAAAACTGGTGTTAGTTCTCTCGCTCTTTTTTGATGTCTAGCTTCAATAAAATACGTTTTATGATACTCTATCTGAAGAAAATATCTGTCATCCTGGACTGTCCTATGGGAATAGTAGGTGATTTTTCCTTTAACTGATTTCCTTATACTCAGCTTTACTTTCTCTGTTCTTTTTTTAAGCTCTTTTACCATTCCTGCTACTCCAACCATCCTCCGTAACAAGCATGACATCGTCTGCATATCATAGTGTGTTTAATTCCTTCTCTTCAATGTGTATATTATAGCTCCAGTTTTTTGAATAAATAATAACATAAGAAGCTTGTGTGATATCAAGATTTTTTGCCCTACTTCTCTTTGAGTTTCAATTTTCTTGTTGTTCGCATATTTCGATGAGCTTCATATTTGACATAGACGTCTATAATTTCCCAGTTCTGATCTTCTTCCTTATTCAGTGACACAATTATAGCATTGTTTCGCCCTGTTGTACTTTCCTTTCTTCTAAGCATTTATTAAGTAAGATCCAAAAACACCAATTTGAACTAACCTGATCGCAAGATTGAACTTGTCATCATTTTACACGTATTTATCAATTTTATTGAATATTTTTGAGAATTTTATTATTATTCTTAGTTCTGCTTTGTGTTCCTCGGCCTGTTCACTCAATTTCTTTTTTATTCTTTCTTATTGGTTTTAATTGTTACTTTTGTACATTGCTTGTCTCCCAGTGTCCAAATGAGAACCATGTTTTATCACCAATACCGATTGTGTTAAGGAAATTTGAGTCAGTTCGGCCTTTTTTCCCCATACAAAGAATCTTTCGTTGTATACAATTGGTGTTAAAAAGGCACAAATTATCTACATACGCATACTAGAAATAAACAGTTATTATTAGTCAGAGAAATAAAATCGAATGTGTAATTTAAAAAAAAAATAAAATTAGCAATATTTAAATAATGAGGCTATACTTCACTGTCATAGGATATTTAATATCGGTTCCGAAGATCTACCAGACATCAAAGTTGAAAAAATTGAAAAAACCATTAAGCAAATTAAAAATGGAAAAGTGGCAGAAGAAGACGACATCTTGCCGGAAATGCTAAAAGAGGGAGGACCGCCATTAATCAAAGAGCTTAAAAGACTCTTCAATAAAGATCTAATCGAAGGAGTGATACCAAAAGATTGGGAGACTGCCATAGTTATATTGATACACAAAAAAGGAAATCCTAGCAATTTGAAGAACTATAGGCCAATAAGTCTTCTATCGCAAACATACAAACTATTCATGAGAATAATCACAAACTGATTAGACAAGAAGTTTGAAAATTACTAATCCAAAGAACGAGCAGGTTTCCGAAAAATATTTAGCACAATCGAACATCTACATAAGGTCAGACAACTTATAGAAAAGGTAACTGAACACAATATCACAGCCTGGATGGCACTTGTCGACTTCGGAAAAGCCTTTGACGCAGTGGAATACTAGGCAATTGAGAAAGCGATGAAAAACGTACGAGTCGATCAAAGGTATATTAACATACTGAGAAAAAACAATGAACAATCATAACTGAAAGTGAGATTACACGAGGATACTAAAGAAGTAAAAATAAAGAGACGTGTTAGACAGGGTGACATCATATTACCCAAAATATTCACTCTGGGACTAGAAGATATTTCCAAGAGCCTTCACTGGGAAAACAGGGGACTTAACATATCCGGAGAGAGACTCAACAACTTAAGATTTGCTGATGACATCGCACTTTTTGCCGAAAATGAAGTTGAATTGAAAGAAATGCTCCAAGAATTACAAACTGAAGCAAAAAAGGTCGGTTTAGAGATGAACATCACAAAAAAAAACTAGATTCATGATGAATGAATAAACAACCATTAATGACTTAATGTCCATACATGGACAACAAGTGGAAAGGGTTGGTTCATATGTATATTTGGGACAGGAACTTACACTTGGAAAATTGAACCAAGAACTGGAAGTCAATCGAAGGATACGCCTGGGATGGGCGGCGGCTTACGGTAAAATGAAGCAAGTCTTTCAGTCCAAACTGTCATTAAGACTTAAAAGTTAAGTATATAACGAATGCATTCTATCCGTAACAACATATGCTAGCGAAACTTGGGTTTTGACACGGAAAATAATTAGAAAATTACATGTTCATCAGAAAGCAATTGAAAGGAAAATCCCCGGTATATCAGTTAGGGATTGCAAATCAAACGATTGGATCAGGAAAAAAACAGGAATCCATGACATAATTGAGAGGATATCTTCCCTCAAGTGGAACTGGGCTGGCCAGGTGTCCAGAAATACTGATAACTGGAGCGGAAAAGTGACCCGAAAGAAGTACTGGCAGACCCCAACCACGTTGGTATGACGATACTAAAAGATCAGCGGGGTTCAATTGGTATTAAATTGCTCAAAAAAGGGACATATGGAAGCACATGAGAGAGGCCTATATCCAAGGGATAGAGAATGGCTAGAAGAAGAAGAAGAAGAAGACTTCACTGTCATAAATATTTCTACACAATCAAGGAAATAAGTAAATTTAAGGTATTAAGAGAAAATTGGAGCTTTTTTTTTGAATTATCAATAAATTGTTTATTATTTCTTTTCTGTAATTTTATAATAATAATAATAGGTAGTTTTATCGTCGAAGACGAGAATACAACATAAATATATCATAAGTTTGTAGGAAACGAAAATTTTGACGAAGGCAGAGTTAGCATATATCTGTAAACAGGAAGCATTGCTGACACATTACCTTATCATCATCATCATTCATGGATATTTGTTATTATGACGTTGTTTCGCTATACCAAAATGATAATACTTTATTTTATCTATCTACCTGTTCAGGAGAAAAACATAATAAGTAAAAAATTATTAGATAGAGATTTCCGTTTAAAAAATACATTTACATTATTTTACGGTTTTAACAAATGTTAAAATTAAAAAAGTTTTTCAGATAAGATATTAAAGAAAACGCCTTGCAAGTTTTTTTAATATTCAAATATATTTGAATGTAAAAAGTATTTTAATAAATGTTATCTTTTTCACGACTTTAGCATTTTCATGTAAAATATTCTTTTATGTAAGGTTTTTTAGAAGCAAGTACTTATTTTAATAGATTATAAAACTCATTAATACGAGGATGGTTTGAAAAGTCCGTGCAAAGTCCGAGAGATGGCACCACCATATCTCTCGAGGTCATGTTTAGTTAGTAGCATCTCTTGAATGAACGCACACCAAGTTTCAGCCATATTGGTCTATTTCTTTGTGTTTGGCATTCGTGTGAATCAAGGAAGTCGAGTGATTTTCAAGAAATGGACGAAAAAGAATTTGGTGTGGTGATTAAACATTACTTTATGAAAGGCAAAACGCCTCAGGAGACTAAAGAGAAGCTTGATAAACGTTATGGTGACTCTGCACCTTCGATTAGAACAGTTTATAAGTGGTTTCAAAATTTTCGGACTGGCCATATGGGCACAAGTGACGCTGGACGTTCTGGACGGCCTGTGGAGGTTACGACTCCAGAAATCATTGATATGGTGATGGATGACAGAAGAGTTAAGGTGCGTGAGATTGCTAGTGCTGTGGGTATCTCGACTCAATGGGTACATAATATTTTGCATAAACATTTGGACATGAGAAAGCTATCCGCAAGATGGGTGTCGCGATTGCTCACGCTTGACCAAAAACGGAATCGTGTGTGAAGTGTTGCAAGGATGGTTTGCAGCTGTTCCAGAAGAATCCGGAGGACTTTAAGCGTCATTTCGTCACTGTGGATGAAACATGGATACATTACTATACTCCTGAGACCAAACAACAATCTAAACAATGAGTTACCAAGGGGGAATCTGCACCAAAAAGGCGAAGACCGTTCCTTCGGCTGGAAAGTTTATGGCGACTGTCTTTTGGGATTCGCAAGGGATAATCCTCATCGACTATCTGGAAAAGGGTAAAACTATTACAGGTGAATATTATTCACCGTTGTTGGACCGTTTGAAAAACCGAGCTGCAAGAAAAACGCCCGCGACTGGCCCACAAGAAAGTCCTTTTCCATCACGATAACGCACCATCACACACCTCAGCAGTTGTGGTCGCAAAATTAATGGAAATAGGATTCCAACTCGTTTCACATCCCCCCTATTCTCCAGACTTGGCTCCCTCGGACTACTATTTGTTCCCCAATTTGAAGAAATGGCTGGCGGGACAAAGATTTTATTCAAACGAGGAGGTGATTGCAGACACTAATGGATATTTTGCAGACTTGGACAAATCCTATTATTCGGAAGGGATCAACAAACTAGAACATCGTTGGACTAAGTGTATAAGCCTAAAAGGAGACTATGTCGAAAAATAAAAGAGGTTTACCCCAAACACATAAGTAGTTTTTATTTTTGCACGGACTTTTCAAACCAGCCTCGTATATCGTTAAATGAAAAAGGAGATACCGACTTAGTCAAATTATTTAAAATTTGAAATAAAGGCGTGAATAAATCCACCATGTGTAATATAGTACGCGAAATAGCGGGAAAGAGCCTGCTGGATATGAAGAACAGTGACATGTTTATTGCGGTAACAAAAATAACTAGGAATTAAACAGAACGATGGAATGAAACCAACACGTTAAAAAAAGAATCATTAGAACACAAGGAATATTAGTAGACCTCGAAAATGTTGAAGTAATACCCCTTGAATTCAAAAGAGGTAATAATGGTAATAACCACGAAATCATGTCAAAAAAACCGGCCAAGAATAAGTCGGACTTGCCCACTTAGTGTTCCGTACATTGATTGCTTTTAAAATAAAATTTTTTTTACGGAGGTATAAAATTATTTTACAAAATACGCACCAAATGAGTTTACAATAAAGTTTTTTTTCGTTACTGACAACTAATGACCTTGAAATTTTTGTTTTTAGTGTACCAGATGAATTATTAAAGGTAATACAGTATATATTCCAGAATTTTTTGATCATTACGTTTCGAGATAAGGGGGGGGATAACGATTTTTTTTCGCAATTTTTTAAAAATAATACAAAGAAAGTGTCCGCAAGTATAGCATTGTAACATATATCTTTTAGAAGTCGTGTTCGTACAACCTTTCATTTGACTCAATAACCAAGTTAAAAAAAAAATTTTTCCCCTTACAATTTCACCCCCCAAAACTAATCCTTTAAGTCAAAATTTAACTTTCAAAACTACACGGCTCTGATAAGGCCATTAAGTCCTATATTAGTAACAAATTTCAATTTTCTATGTCAAATAGTTTCGGAGAAAATCGAAGTGATCTTATGAGTGTTCCGTACGGAACGGAAAGAGAAGAAAAATAATAATAAAAAATACACTTTTGTCACCTACGTGGTGAATAATTTTTGGTAAGTATTTCTTTGTACAACATATCCCGGTCGGATTCATATTTTTGTGCAACTTACTCTTTTAAAATCAACGTAGAAAACCTTTATTTTACTTTGACAAATATTAAAGTAAATTTTTTTGGGTAGGTGTTATAATCAGGTGAAGTGGCAGCTGTAGCTATTTCCGCATACTTGTTTCACGAATACATAATTGCTTTCCAGAAGGGACATCTTAATCTAGGGTTCTTTTAAAAAATATTTAATTACAGCCTACGCGTGACAGCCTACTGAGATCATTATCAGTTAATTTAATAATAGACATCCTCTACAAAACAAGTCAAGTAGACACAGAATTAAAATTAAAAATAAATATAGACTTAAAAAAAAAGAAAGAATATAGGACTTATACTTTCTTTCAACGTAACTCTTATTTATGTAAGAATAATTAGTTAGTCAACATACCCTGTCATGTTACTACGCAGAAATTATTGACAAACTGTCAAAGGCGACATTATTATCAAGGCATGTTATTGATGCGTGGCTGTGCCTGTCGAACCGGAAAAACACTGATAATGAAGACAGTGTCTTGCTTTTCTGATTTAGAGTAAGAGACCTATCTGAGCGAAGCGTGAATAGATAAAGCGTTAATCACGCTGGAAACGGTTGACGGCATGTTATCGGTGGGGAATCGCGTGGAGTAGAAAAAACTGACGATATAGACAGTGACTTACTCGTTCTCTAATAGGATGCATATTTGACTTTGAATTCAATAAAGCAAGGACAGTCATTAACAAAAATATATTTCGCACATTGTTGCGAGGACGCTCATTGGTAGTAAGCTGGCTAAATAGGATATTCACTAAGATACCTAAAAAAGGTAAGAAGACCTTGCCAAATAACTACCGACCAGTTGCACTGCTTTCAATAACATCGAAAGTCATGGGAAAAGGTTATCAATGAGCATCTTCTAAAATATCTTGAACGATTCAATATTATTAGCGATCACCAATATGGTTTTCGTAAACATAGATCAACAGGAGATCTTCTGACTTATGTAACACATGTTTGGAACAACGCAATTGAACACTTTGGAGAATCTCGAGCGGTTGCTCTTGACATATCCAAGGCATTCGACCGTGTTTGGCACGATGGACTGTTGGCTAAGTTGCGCTCTTATGGTATGTCTGAAAGGTTCTGTTTGTGGCTCTCATGTTTCCTCAGAGAGCGTTCTTTACGAGTGGCGGTCGACGGATTTCTTTCTAACACCCTCACTATCAACGCTGGTGTGCCCCAGGGCTCCATACTGTCTCCTACTCTCTTTCTCATTTACATTAACGATCTGCTGGAAAAGACCGGGAATGTATATAGCTTTGCAGATGACAGTACGCTTGTCTCTTCATTCACCTTGAACGCTCGGACATCGGCTGCTCAGGCGAATATCCGCAGACAGCAGGAGGTCGTTCAACTTAACAAAGACCTGGAAGAAATTCTATCTTGAGGTGACAGTAACCAAGTTGAATTTAACGCTACAAAAACCCAGGCGGCAGTTTTTTCTAAAAAAGTTAACGTTGCTGAACCCGACATAGTTATGTCGGGGCACTCCATTCCCCTAGCATCGTCGCTCAATTTGTTGGGCGTTAGTTTGGGAGCAAATATGTCTTGGCATGAACATGTTGCAGGCATAGCAAGGAGAGCTTCTCAAAAGTTGGGAATATTATTTAGAACCAGAAAGCTTTACACCCCACAACAACTGTTGATTCTTTACAAAGCCTAAATTCGACCAACTATGGAATACTGCTCCCACGTTTGGGGCTCCGCTCCCAAACATACACTGCATTTGTTGGAGTCTGTTCAGAGAAGAGCGGTCCGTCTGATTGGGGAACCGGAATTGACCGGCGGCCTTGATTCGCTGGAACATCGAAGAACGGTTGGCGACTTGAGTCTGTTCTACAAGTATTTTCATGGAAAGTGTTCGAGGGATGTAGCCCGCTTAATTCCTCCCAAAGCGGTGCATGTTAGAAATACACGTCACGCTGGTGCTTCGCATCCGTATGAGGTTCAGCTTGTTACTCCGCGTACAACGCTTTTCAAGCAATCTTTTATATGGAGAACGTCATCCCTTTGGAATAATTTGCCCAGCGCTGTGTTTCCCACCGAGTACAATTTACAGCGATTCAAGAACAACGCGAATCGCTTTTTCCACACTCGTGCCGCTCCTGGAGCGCTTTAGGGACTTCCCTGCAGCACGTGTGCTAGACCAATAAAAACAAAATAAATAAAAAAAAAAATTATAAATTTAAGAATATCATCTATCGATATTATGCAAGTGAATCTCATATTAAACTGTAGGTTTGTCTACCAAATAATATCGGGAAGTTAAATGGAGTTGACGAAAGAAAAATATTTCCTAGGTCTATTTGCCTGACTCCAGCTTTCCCATATTATACCGTACTATAGTCAGGTAAAAATAATGTAGCTTAAAAAATACTATACATCATGGTAATCACTAATTTATATTTAATTATTCGTCGTCATTTAATAACATATTGTTACGATTGATGAGTGTATATGTATGTGACTTCAAGCATCATCAGACACGAATTTGTATGGGAACTAACTGAACCGATTCTCAAATTTCATCCACATCAAACGAATTTCTATACAATTAATGCTTCCTGTATGGTACAGTGGTCATAGGTTACCGCTTGATTCATTACAGTCTCGTTAATTAATTAGGCTAAATATATGGAAAATACACATATTTATACACGAAATATGATACGCTGTCGTTCAAAAGTTTAGGTTTTCTACGCCATCCAATTTTGTCATCTAATAGTCTGATTTTTTCACAAGGGTTATATTTTGTTAACTGTATTAGAAGTTAGTTCAGAAGAAGTTAAAACTCTTTCTTTTTCTAAGTTCTGGAATAAAAAAATTCTGCATTATTAAATAGTTCTTTATATGCTGGCTGTATTCCTTAGAGCCACGTTTTTAATTCTTAATATATTGTTCCCAGTACGCAGAATGGTAGTATACCGATTACTTCTCCAAAAAGCTTAAGGAAAAGCAAGCTCAACTAAAATAATTTATATCAAAATAATAAATCGCCTTTTGACGTATTCGATATTTTAATACATATCCAGTCAAAATAGACGAAAAAAGGTAGTAACTTCGCAATAATTGGCATAGAGCTAAAAATTGGTATAGGTCTTAAATACACTATTACAAATAAAATATCAAAAGTTTTCATCGATCCTACGTCCGCTGAAAATTTTATTCAAGGTCAAAAGTCAGAAATATCGGTTTTTCGCAATTTTTTCGTAAACGGAAAGTGTTATCGTAAAAATAGATCAGACAAAAGTTATAGATCGTGCAATTTTCCACAAAAGTTGTTCTTATACTTTTTTTCTTACGAATCACCATTCCTGAGATATCGCGGTTTCAAACATCGAAAATACTAATATGCACTCTTACGCGGCCTGTTGGCGTTCAATATAAGTAAAAATATGGAAATATTGGTTTGTGTAACTCACACACTAAAATAAGTACAAATGAACGTCAAATGGCGCGGCTGCGGCTATTTAACGTTTAATATAGGTAAAAATATGGAAATATTGGTTTGTGTGATCACACACTAAAATATGTACAAATTATATGATTCTGAATGAATATACACTAGGTCTCTAATTCCGTTCGCCCGTATAACCTTGAGTAACATCTGTCAGCTACTCCATTGTTCGAGTGGCGACCTGAACTAACCTGCCCTTTTTTGAAGGACGTAAATGAAATAACTACTTTTAGTATTGAACGTTTCTTTGTAGTGCACAGACGTGCTTATTGATAACAATTTTGATTTCAAACTGCGCTAAGTACATTACCTTATAGGTGGTGCGGAAATGTGTGCATATTATATAGAATACGACTTCTTCAACTTTTGGAATCGCGATATCTCAGGAAAGATGTTTCGTAGGAAAAAAAGTATAAGAATAATTTTTGTAGATTGCGTGATCTACAACTTTTGTCTGCCCTATTTTTACGATAACACTTACTTTTTGATATTTTATTTGTAATAGTGTATTTAAGACCTATATCAATTTTCAGCTCTATGCGAATTTTTTCAAAGTTAAATGTCTATTTTGACTGGATTATACCTGAAGCGGCAAATTAATACATAATTTTTAACAAAAATTGACATCTTTCTTTTCTAAAATTACACCGCAGTCATCACGTCATACCTTGTCAATCTATGTTAATAATAGGGACGGAAGGGGTAGGGTTGTTGGTTAACGATCATACAACATCTACACAAAATAAAATTACTTAATAGATGGAATTTATCTTTATCTAATTGTTTTAATTACTGTTGTTGAGTACTAACGTTGATATCAAAATTATTTAAACTAATATACAAAGTTACAATCAGTGAACAATAAATGACAATTTTTCTCTATTCTGATTAAAGTAATATATAATAAAAATATCAACAGGAACGAGAATTCACGAGAATTCTGTTCTATTCTGTTTAAGTAATATATAATATTTTAACGAAAAATTCTACCATTCTCTAGATAAACGTCAAAATGTGAATTAGAGTCTGGTGGACTGTTAGTTAATAACCATAATCTGGATGGTCTGAAAATCTACAAAAAAAAATAGACTGATCTTAGTCAAAAATAATTTTAGTAAAGCTTTGAACCTAATATGGGTGATGTTTTATTTTATAAAAGATTGTATTTTTTAGACTCTTCTACGCTATAAATCGCAAAGGGAGGAAAATAAATTTAATACAGTAAGCCTGTACTGTAACCTGAACTACTAACTTATGAGTAACGCTGTGCTTGTTGATCGCACAACAAATATCAGCATACAGCCACTCTTCAGCTTTGCCTAGACCACAACATAAGTAAAGGTACCTTCAGTCGCATACTGAATGAAGAAAAATGGCATCCATACAAACCAATTGCAAGAATTATCTGAAGATGACTACGATAGACGCCTTGAATTTTGCGAGGTTATGATGGAACGAATCAATAATGATCCTAACCTAATTTATAATATTGTTTTTTTCTGACGAGACCACATATTGTCTTAACGGAGTTAGTAGGCATAACTGCCTGTACTGGTCTACTGAGAATCCCCACTGGATAATCGATAGTCATTCTCAGAGAACACAAAAGATAAACGTGTGGGCAGGGATTTGTACACGTCTTATCATTGGTCCCTTTTTTATCGATGGAAATCTTACAGGAGAGCGATCTTTAAAGTTACTCCAAGAGCAGGTTATTTCAACCTGTGCAGGTCTTTTTCCCGATGAAAATAATTTGGATACCCCTAACAGGAATCTGTGGTATCAACAGGACGGAGCACCTCCTGACTATGAAATCAATGTTCGTAGATATTTGGATGCGATTTTTCCTAATCGATGGATAGACAGAAGAGGTGCTGTACAATGGCCTGTTAGGAGTCCCGTCCTTACGCCATTCGATTTTTTTTATGGGGTCATTTGAAAATCAAAATTTACCGAAGTCGACCTGAAATTGTAGAAGATTTACAATAAAGAATTCAATATGAAGTAGCACAGATCACCCCGAATTCTCAGCAAAACTCTGTTCAGGCTGTTTATGACAGATTGAGTCATTGCCTCGCTGTTAACGGTAGGCATTTTGAGCAATTGTTACCTTAAAAAATAAACCTAGAGTATTTATTAATAGTTTCTTGACTTTTTTTTTTTTTTCAAATGACAATAATTCCAAAAGACATATGGTATGTTAAACAAATAATATCTAGAATTTTTGGTACGACTCAAAAATAAAATAATGTACAGGGCTTACCATTTAAAAAAAAAAACAAGAGGGCGTAATTTCTTCGAACTAATAGTTCAAAACATTTTATTGTCAACGTCAGCATGTGCGCCGTATAACATTCTATAACTTTTATTTAAACATTTTTTTGATACACTGATTAATAAATGCTGTGGAATAATTATTCCATATAAATGGGGCACCTTGTATGTAAATACAAATTATAATACAAATATATCGACTAACCGTTAAGACGCTTTGGAAACTCTTGATTATCAAATTTCCGTTGATACAATGTTTCTGATACAAGACTATCAGCTCGATTCAGTAGTATAAGCCAGGTCGACATTTAACATCTTTTAGATCCTTCTTAAATCTGTAGACTGTAGATTTTATTACTAGTTCTAAAATTACCATCATGATATAAAGTGCAACTGATGTTTCTCCTATAGGTAATAAAACACCAACCTGACTTATTTGTATTATTTATCTGTTATACGAGGCTGGTTTGAAAAGTCCGTGCAAAAATAAAAACTACTTATGTGTTTGGGGTAAACCTTTTTTATTTTTCGACATAGTCTCCTTTTAGGCTTATACACTTCGTCCAACGATGTTCTAGTTTGTTGATCCCTTCCGAATAATAGGATTTGTCCAAGTCTGCAAAATATCCATTAGTGTCTGCAATCACCTCCTCGTTTGAATAAAATCTTTGTCCCGCCAGCCATTTCTTCAAATTGGGGGGAACAAATAGTAGTCCGAGGGAGCCAAGTCTGGAGAATAGGGGGGATGTGAAACGAGTTGGAATCCTATTTTCATTAATTTTGCGACCACAACTGCTGAGGTGTGTGCTGGTGCGTTGTCGTGATGGAAAAGGATTTTCTTGTGGGCCAATCGCGGGCGTTTTTCTTGCAGCACTGAATAATATTCACCTGTAATAGTTTAACCCTTTTCCAGATAGTCGATGAGGATTATCCCTTGCGAATCCCAAAAGACAGTCGCCATAACCTTTCCGGCCGAAGGAACGGACTTCGCCTTTTTTGGTGCAGATTCCCCCTTGGTAACCCATTGTTTAGATTGTTGTTTGGTCTCAGGAGTATAGTAATGTATCCATGTTTCATCCACAGTGACGAAACGACGCTTAAAGTCGTCCGGATTCTTCTGGAACAGCTGCAAACCATCCTTGCAACACTTCACACGATTCCGTTTTTGGTCAAGCGTGAGCAATCGCGGCACCCATCTTGCGGATAGCTTTCTCATGTCCAAATATTTATGTAAAATATTATGTACCCGTTCAGTCGAGATGCTCACAGCACTAGCAATCTCACGCACCTTAACTCTTCTGTCAACCATCACCATATCATGGATTTGATCAATGATTTCTGGAGTCGTAACCTCCACAGGCCATCCAGAACGTTCAGCGTCACTTGTGCCCATATGGCCAGTCCACAAATTTTGAAACCACTTCGCTGCATTCGAAGGTACAGAGTCACCATAATGTTTATCAAGCTTTTCTTTAGTCTCCTGAGGCGTTTTGCCTTTCATAAAGTAATGTTTAATCACCACACGAAATTCTTTTTCGTCCATTTCTTGAAAATCACTCGACTTCCTTGATTCACACGAATGCCAAACACAAAGAAATAGACCAATATGGTTGAAACTTGGTGTGCGTTCATTCAAGAGATGCTACTAACTAAACATGACCTCGATACGCGCCGGTGGTGCCATCTCTCGGACTTTGCACGGACTTTTCAAACCACCCTCGTACAACGAAAATATAAATAATGTAATAAAAAAAAGTGATAAAATGATTTACCTACATTTACTACTTTCCGTACAAATATGTAGTTTAAAAACAAGCATTAAACTTAATAAAATCCACTTTATGTTGAAATTTAAAATAAAAAAAAATATATTAGAAATTTGTTTCAAGTGATTAAAAAGATTAGTTAATCATTATAAATTTACAATCCTCCTCCTTAATACCACATCAAATGGAATATATGTTCTCTGCCAACGAAATACATGCGTACGTTAAAAAATAAAATTCAAACGTAGACTATACAAATAAACGAATTGTGAGGTATGTTTAAGAAAAACCTTCTTGTGTCTTAATAATAATCATTTTTTTTGCTTGCTTGATTATTATTTTTACGATTATATTTTATTATTAAGTAGTTTTTTTGAAGATCTAAAAACTCTTAGATCTAAAAAATTTTGGGAAGGGAAAGTGAATACAATAAAATTATTTACTGTTGTATAAATCCTTTTCCGCGAATTTAACCGTTTATTTCTAAAACTTGCTCTATATTGAATTCAACATATTTTTGGTTTACTCTTTATTCCTATACTATTTTTATTAAAATTGGAAATAATGGAAAATCAAAAACACTGAAATAAAAGTAAATTACGTCATACACGTAGTAACGCTTTCAGTCCTCTACTTCTTTCCTTCCACCTCGTAAATATTGTACAATAGAAAAATATAGTAAATACTCTTGATTCCAATCATAAATTAGGCGAAATTCTCATAATACTATAACATACAAAACAAATTCGACTCTTTCGATTTCTTGACAGAAATTACTCCAAAAAAAGACGTATAAAAAGACAAACACGAGGTCATTCTTCTACCTTCCTTCTACACTCATTTGGTACCTTATATGTTTTATTGAAAATCATTATGCTTAACATTTGCCTATTCTTCCGGTTAAAAAAATTGGAAAAAACTCTCAGAATACTACTGAAACTATGCAATGATCCTGCCCCTTTTATCCTCTCTCCATATTAATAATAACAGTAATGAAAAAATAATGGAATGTTTCAATTCGGTGACAGAAGTTACTCCGAAAAGTACCTCTAACAAGATAAATACGAAGTCACTCTTCTACCTTTCTTCTTCACCTCCTTAGCACTTTATATGTTTTATTATACATAATTAAGCCTAAAATTTGACCATTCCCTCGTTTAAAAAACCTGAAAAACTGTCATAATATTATTGAAACTATGCAAGATTCTACCATTTCTTCCACCCTCTTCTCCTATTAATATTGACAGTACTTAACAAATAAATAATTTTTACATTTCCGCAATTCAGTCACCGTGAAAAGAGCATATAGCACGTTATAAATGAAGCAGCCCCTTTAAACTTCTACCGCCCTCATTAACCTCTCATATATTTTACTGTATTGAGTAGGTAAGAAAGCTGGTTATAACGTTATTTTAATTAGAATCTGACTTAAAATTCAGTTTTACAGATCGTACGTCACAGATCGATTAATTTTTGATTACTTTATATGATTTTTTTCTTTAAGTGACTTAAGCAGGGCTATTGAAATTTGAATTATACACTTTGATTGCTTAAGAAACTGAGGCTATCTATTTTCGAGGTCGCTAAACCACTATTTAAGTTGACATAATAAGCGGAGATAAATTGAAATGTGGGTTGGACCATATTTAACTACTTAAAGAAACGCTGTTTGTTCTCTAGCAAAACAATATATACATATTTGAACGGAGCACATATTTGACATGAATAACATATATGTGAATTGGTGTGTGAACAGTTTTGGACTATTCACCATTTTTATAATCGTAGAAATTATAGACGAGCAGAGCTAAAGTAATCAAACCGTGAAGTATTGAAAGAGCTGCTAGAAAGCCCATCAGAAATGTAAGGTTATGTTTTGTGCCGGATCGTAAACGGTTCTTTATTTTAAAAATTCTGTGTGAAGAAGAAGTGGACGCTCATGTACCGATGCCGTATTCATTGTGAGACAGGTAAAAGAAAAATCTATGGAAAACAACATTCCAGCATACTTGTGCCTGATAGACTTAAAAATGGCTTTTGACAATGTGCAAATAGCAGAGGTTATTCATCTATTATAAAATAGGAACATCCCATTAGACCTAATTAAAAACTATCGAGAATATATATAAAGACAATAAAGTGCTCGCAAGATTAGCAGAAGGAATGACAGAACCAATCAACTATGAATCTAGAAACAGGCAGGGAGACTTTAGGTCATAAATGAAATTATAAAGAATCTCAAAAGAAACAAGGGATATAGAATGAGTAACAGAGAATTTAAAATTATGTGTTATGCAGATGACGCAATAATAATGGCTGAGACCGAGAACGATCTGCAAAGGCTGCTATACGAATTATACATAGCAGTTCAAAAGTTTAGGTTTTCTACGCCATCCAATTTTGTCATCTAATAGTCTGATTTTTTCACAAGGGTTATATTTTGTTAACTGTATTAGAAGTTAGTTCAGAAGAAGTTAAAACTCTTTCTTTTTCTAAGTTCTGGAATAAAAAAATTCTGCATTATTAAATAGTTCTTTATATGCTGGCTGTATTCCTTAGAGCCACGTTTTTAATTCTTAATATATTGTTCCCAGTACGCAGAATGGTAGTATACCGATTACTTCTCCAAAAAGCTTAAGGAAAAGCAAGCTCAACTAAAATAATTTATATCAAAATAATAAATCGCCTTTTGACGTATTCGATATTTTAATACATATCCAGTCAAAATAGACGAAAAAAAAGGTAGTAACTTCGCAATAATTGGCATAGAGCTAAAAATTGGTATAGGTCTTAAATACACTATTACAAATAAAATATCAAAAGTTTTCATCGATCCTACGTCCGCTGAAAATTTTATTCAAGGTCAAAAGTCAGAAATATCGGTTTTTTTTTTTCGCAATTTTTTCGTAAACGGAAAGTGTTATCGTAAAAATAGATCAGACAAAAGTTATAGATCGTGCAATTTTCCACAAAAGTTGTTCTTATACTTTTTTTTTCTTACGAATCACCATTCCTGAGATATCGCGGTTTCAAACATCGAAAATACTAATATGCACTCTTACGCGGCCTGTTGGCGTTCAATATAAGTAAAAATATGGAAATATTGGTTTGTGTAACTCACACACTAAAATAAGTACAAATGAACGTCAAATGGCGCGGCTGCGGCTATTTAACGTTTAATATAGGTAAAAATATGGAAATATTGGTTTGTGTGATCACACACTAAAATATGTACAAATTATATGATTCTGAATGAATATACACTAGGTCTCTAATTCCGTTCGCCCGTATAACCTTGAGTAACATCTGTCAGCTACTCCATTGTTCGAGTGGCGACCTGAACTAACCTGCCCTTTTTTGAAGGACGTAAATGAAATAACTACTTTTAGTATTGAACGTTTCTTTGTAGTGCACAGACGTGCTTATTGATAACAATTTTGATTTCAAACTGCGCTAAGTACATTACCTTATAGGTGGTGCGGAAATGTGTGCATATTATATAGAATACGACTTCTTCAACTTTTGGAATCGCGATATCTCAGGAAAGATGTTTCGTAGGAAAAAAAGTATAAGAATAATTTTTGTAGATTGCGTGATCTACAACTTTTGTCTGCCCTATTTTTACGATAACACTTACTTTTTGATATTTTATTTGTAATAGTGTATTTAAGACCTATATCAATTTTCAGCTCTATGCGAATTTTTTCAAAGTTAAATGTCTATTTTGACTGGATTATACCTGAAGCGGCAAATTAATACATAATTTTTAACAAAAATTGACATCTTTCTTTTCTAAAATTACACCGCAGTCATCACGTCATACCTTGTCAATCTATGTTAATAATAGGGACGGAAGGGGTAGGGTTGTTGGTTAACGATCATACAACATCTACACAAAATAAAATTACTTAATAGATGGAATTTATCTTTATCTAATTGTTTTAATTACTGTTGTTGAGTACTAACGTTGATATCAAAATTATTTAAACTAATATACAAAGTTACAATCAGTGAACAATAAATGACAATTTTTCTCTATTCTGATTAAAGTAATATATAATAAAATATCAACAGGAACGAGAATTCACGAGAATTCTGTTCTATTCTGTTTAAGTAATATATAATATTTTAACGAAAAATTCTACCATTCTCTAGATAAACGTCAAAATGTGAATTAGAGTCTGGTGGACTGTTAGTTAATAACCATAATCTGGATGGTCCTGAAAATCTACAAAAAATAGACTGATCTTAGTCAAAAATAATTTTAGTAAAGCTTTGAACCTAATATGGGTGATGTTTATTTTATAAAAGATTGTATTTTTTAGACTCTTCTACGCTATAAATCGCAAAGGGAGGAAAATAAATTTAATACAGTAAGCCTGTACTGTAACCTGAACTACTAACTTATGAGTAACGCTGTGCTTGTTGATCGCACAACAAATATCAGCATACAGCCACTCTTCAGCTTTGCCTAGACCACAACATAAGTAAAGGTACCTTCAGTCGCATACTGAATGAAGAAAAATGGCATCCATACAAACCAATTGCAAGAATTATCTGAAGATGACTACGATAGACGCCTTGAATTTTGCGAGGTTATGATGGAACGAATCAATAATGATCCTAACCTAATTTATAATATTGTTTTTTCTGACGAGACCACATATTGTCTTAACGGAGTTAGTAGGCATAACTGCCTGTACTGGTCTACTGAGAATCCCCACTGGATAATCGATAGTCATTCTCAGAGAACACAAAAGATAAACGTGTGGGCAGGGATTTGTACACGTCTTATCATTGGTCCCTTTTTATCGATGGAAATCTTACAGGAGAGCGATCTTTAAAGTTACTCCAAGAGCAGGTTATTTCAACCTGTGCAGGTCTTTTTCCCGATGAAAATAATTTGGATACCCCTAACAGGAATCTGTGGTATCAACAGGACGGAGCACCTCCTGACTATGAAATCAATGTTCGTAGATATTTGGATGCGATTTTTCCTAATCGATGGATAGACAGAAGAGGTGCTGTACAATGGCCTGTTAGGAGTCCCGTCCTTACGCCATTCGATTTTTTTATGGGGTCATTTGAAAATCAAAATTTACCGAAGTCGACCTGAAATTGTCGAAGATTTACAATAAAGAATTCAATATGAAGTAGCACAGATCACCCCGAATTCTCAGCAAAACTCTGTTCAGGCTGTTTATGACAGATTGAGTCATTGCCTCGCTGTTAACGGTAGGCATTTTGAGCAATTGTTACCTTAAAAATAAACCTAGAGTATTTATTAATAGTTTCTTGACTTTTTTTTTTTTCAAATGACAATAATTCCAAAAGACATATGGTATGTTAAACAAATAATATCTAGAATTTTTGGTACGACTCAAAAATAAAATAATGTACAGGGCTTACCATTTAAAAAAAAAAACAAGAGGGCGTAATTTCTTCGAACTAATAGTTCAAAACATTTTATTGTCAACGTCAGCATGTGCGCCGTATAACATTCTATAACTTTTATTTAAACATTTTTTTGATACACTGATTAATAAATGCTGTGGAATAATTATTCCATATAAATGGGGCACCTTGTATGTAAATACAAATTATAATACAAATATATCGACTAAACCGTTAAGACGCTTTGGAAACTCTTGATTATCAAATTTCCGTTGATACAATGTTTCTGATACAAGACTATCAGCTCGATTCAGTAGTATAAGCCAGGTCGACATTTAAACATCTTTTAGATCCTTCTTAAATCTGTAGACTGTAGATTTTATTACTAGTTCTAAAATTACCATCATGATATAAAGTGCAACTGATGTTTTCTCCTATAGGTAATAAAACACCAACCTGACTTATTTGTATTATTTATCTGTTATACGAGGCTGGTTTGAAAAGTCCGTGCAAAAATAAAAACTACTTATGTGTTTGGGGTAAACCTTTTTTATTTTTCGACATAGTCTCCTTTTAGGCTTATACACTTCGTCCAACGATGTTCTAGTTTGTTGATCCCTTCCGAATAATAGGATTTGTCCAAGTCTGCAAAATATCCATTAGTGTCTGCAATCACCTCCTCGTTTGAATAAAATCTTTGTCCCGCCAGCCATTTCTTCAAATTGGGGAACAAATAGTAGTCCGAGGGAGCCAAGTCTGGAGAATAGGGGGGATGTGAAACGAGTTGGAATCCTATTTTCATTAATTTTGCGACCACAACTGCTGAGGTGTGTGCTGGTGCGTTGTCGTGATGGAAAAGGATTTTCTTGTGGGCCAATCGCGGGCGTTTTTCTTGCAGCACTGAATAATATTCACCTGTAATAGTTTAACCCTTTTCCAGATAGTCGATGAGGATTATCCCTTGCGAATCCCAAAAGACAGTCGCCATAACCTTTCCGGCCGAAGGAACGGACTTCGCCTTTTTTGGTGCAGATTCCCCCTTGGTAACCCATTGTTTAGATTGTTGTTTGGTCTCAGGAGTATAGTAATGTATCCATGTTTCATCCACAGTGACGAAACGACGCTTAAAGTCGTCCGGATTCTTCTGGAACAGCTGCAAACCATCCTTGCAACACTTCACACGATTCCGTTTTTGGTCAAGCGTGAGCAATCGCGGCACCCATCTTGCGGATAGCTTTCTCATGTCCAAATATTTATGTAAAATATTATGTACCCGTTCAGTCGAGATGCTCACAGCACTAGCAATCTCACGCACCTTAACTCTTCTGTCAACCATCACCATATCATGGATTTGATCAATGATTTCTGGAGTCGTAACCTCCACAGGCCATCCAGAACGTTCAGCGTCACTTGTGCCCATATGGCCAGTCCACAAATTTTGAAACCACTTCGCTGCATTCGAAGGTACAGAGTCACCATAATGTTTATCAAGCTTTTCTTTAGTCTCCTGAGGCGTTTTGCCTTTCATAAAGTAATGTTTAATCACCACACGAAATTCTTTTTCGTCCATTTCTTGAAAATCACTCGACTTCCTTGATTCACACGAATGCCAAACACAAAGAAATAGACCAATATGGTTGAAACTTGGTGTGCGTTCATTCAAGAGATGCTACTAACTAAACATGACCTCGATACGCGCCGGTGGTGCCATCTCTCGGACTTTGCACGGACTTTTCAAACCACCCTCGTACAACGAAAATATAAATAATGTAATAAAAAAAAGTGATAAAATGATTTACCTACATTTACTACTTTCCGTACAAATATGTAGTTTAAAACAAGCATTAAACTTAATACAATCCACTTTATGTTGAAATTTAAAATAAAAAAAATATATTAGAAATTTGTTCAAGTGATTAAAAGGATTAGTTAATAATTATAAATTTACAATCCTCCTCCTTAATACCACATCAAATGGAATATATGTTCTCTGCCAACGAAATACATGCGTACGTTAAAAAATAAAATTCAAACGTAGACTATACAAATAAACGAATTGTGAGGTATGTTAAGAAAAACCTTCTTGTGTCTTAATAATAATCATTTTTTTTGCTTGCTTGATTATTATTTTTACGATTATATTTTATTATTAAGTAGTTTTTTTGAAGATCTAAAAACTCTTAGATCTAAAAAATTTTGGGAAGGGAAAGTGAATACAATAAATTATTTACTGTTGTATAAATCCTTTTCCGCGAATTTAACCGTTTATTTCTAAAACTTGCTCTATATTGAATTCAACATATTTTTGGTTTACTCTTTATTCCTATACTATTTTTATTAAAATTGGAAATAATGGAAAATCAAAAACACTGAAATAAAAGTAAATTACGTCATACACGTAGTAACGCTTTCAGTCCTCTACTTCTTTCCTTCCACCTCGTAAATATTGTACAATAGAAAAATATAGTAAATACTCTTGATTCCAATCATAAATTAGGCGAAATTCTCATAATACTATAACATACAAAACAAATTCGACTCTTTCGATTTCTTGACAGAAATTACTCCAAAAAAAGACGTATAAAAAAGACAAACACGAGGTCATTCTTCTACCTTCCTTCTACACTCATTTGGTACCTTATATGTTTTATTGAAAATCATTATGCTTAACATTTGCCTATTCTTCCGGTTAAAAAAATTGGAAAAACTCTCAGAATACTACTGAAACTATGCAATGATCCTGCCCCTTTTATCCTCTCTCCATATTAATAATAACAGTAATGAAAAAATAATGGAATGTTTCAATTCGGTGACAGAAGTTACTCCGAAAAGTACCTCTAACAAGATAAATACGAAGTCACTCTTCTACCTTTCTTCTTCACCTCCTTAGCACTTTATATGTTTTATTATACATAATTAAGCCTAAAATTTGACCATTCCCTCGTTTAAAAAACCTGAAAAAACTGTCATAATATTATTGAAACTATGCAAGATTCTACCATTTCTTCCACCCTCTTCTCCTATTAATATTGACAGTACTTAACAAATAAATAATTTTTACATTTCCGCAATTCAGTCACCGTGAAAAGAGCATATAGCACGTTATAAATGAAGCAGCCCCTTTAAACTTCTACCGCCCTCATTAACCTCTCATATATTTTACTGTATTGAGTAGGTAAGAAAGCTGGTTATAACGTTATTTTAATTAGAATCTGACTTAAAATTCAGTTTTACAGATCGTACGTCACAGATCGATTAATTTTTGATTACTTTATATGATTTTTTTCTTTAAGTGACTTAAGCAGGGCTATTGAAATTTGAATTATACACTTTGATTGCTTAAGAAACTGAGGCTATCTATTTTCGAGGTCGCTAAACCACTATTTAAGTTGACATAATAAGCGGAGATAAATTGAAATGTGGGTTGGACCATATTTAACTACTTAAAGAAACGCTGTTTGTTCTCTAGCAAAACAATATATACATATTTGAACGGAGCACATATTTGACATGAATAACATATATGTGAATTGGTGTGAACAGTTTTGGACTATTCACCATTTTTATAATCGTAGAAATTATAGACGAGCAGAGCTAAAGTAATCAAACCGTGAAGTATTGAAAGAGCTGCTAGAAAGCCCATCAGAAATGTAAGGTTATGTTTTGTGCCGGATCGTAAACGGTTCTTTATTTTAAAAATTCTGTGTGAAGAAGAAGTGGACGCTCATGTACCGATGCCGTATTCATTGTGAGACAGGTAAAAGAAAAATCTATGGAAAACAACATTCCAGCATACTTGTGCCTGATAGACTTAAAAATGGCTTTTGACAATGTGCAAATAGCAGAGGTTATTCATCTATTATAAAATAGGAACATCCCATTAGACCTAATTAAAACTATCGAGAATATATATAAAGACAATAAAGTGCTCGCAAGATTAGCAGAAGGAATGACAGAACCAATCAACTATGAATCTAGAAACAGGCAGGGAGACTTTAGGTCATAAATGAAATTATAAAGAATCTCAAAAGAAACAAGGGATATAGAATGAGTAACAGAGAATTTAAAATTATGTGTTATGCAGATGACGCAATAATAATGGCTGAGACCGAGAACGATCTGCAAAGGCTGCTATACGAATTATACATAGCAGCAAAACAATATAATATGTCAATCTCAACTGAAAAAACCAAGATAATAGTACTAGCAAAAGAGCCGTTTAGGTGCAAGCAGGTGGTAGAAGATAAACCAATAGAACAGGTGATAGAGGTCGATTACCTGAGCATCAAAATATCTAGTATCGGAAAAATCGAGAAAGAAGTAAAACATCAAGTTAACAAGGTTAATAGGTTAGCGGGCTGCCTCAATTACCATATTGAGAAATAAATTCCTCTCCGTGGAGACCAAAGATATATAAGAGTGTAATGCGACCAGTAATCATTTACACATCTGAAACAAGACCCAATACAAGTATAACACAGAGGATGCTGGAATCAATCGAAATGAGAATACTTAGGAGATGTACAAATAAGACACTGAGGGATAGATAAAGGAGCGAAGATATAAGACGCACATGTAATATAAAAAATATCAACCTGTGGATAAGAGGAAGAAAAGTGGAATGGGATCAACACATAGGAAGAATGGCAAACAACAGGATAGTACGGATAGCAAGAGACAACTCACCAAATGGAAGAAGATCAATGGACGTCCAAGCAAGAGATGGAGCGCCGCTCTATAGAGCAGGGAACAAAGAAAACAGGCAATAGTGCTTAGCTATAAGTCGGAAGAAGAAGAAGAAAAATTCTGTTTACAGTAGAAATAGAGAGATTTTGCAACGTTTATTTTGGTAGGCCACTGTCTTTATCTTTATTTGAGGCATGCGCCTACCATTGGGAGCTTACGCAGTAGTAAAGGGAAGACATTAAATATAAGGTCTAAACTGTCTTTGTTATTTGAAGCATGTGCGGAGCTTGCGCAGTATTGAAGCAAAATAAGAGAATCTTTTATTAAGGATAATGATTTCCCTTATTCAGGAACTTATAAAAGAAGTTATTTGAAGTTAGTTATTCTTATCAGTTATGAATTAGATGAAGTTATTGTGGAAACACCACCTGCTAGATCTCGAAAGAAAAAGTCTCCAGCTACATAGAAAAGAAATATTGCCTAACAGTTGAAGTAATTTGAATAATAACAATATATATATATATATATATATATATATAATATATATATATATATATATATATATATATATATATATATAAAACATTATAATGTTTATTAAGGTAGTTCACTCGTGACAATCGAAGCCAAAAGTATAGTCCGATAATAAGTACAAAACGTTTAAAATACTCAATGGCAGAGTATTTTATTTTTGTCGGAGACTGTATTCGAAACTTTCATAGGCAAACACCGACTTTTAATGAAAATAAATGTGACAACGCTGCCAATGCGTATACCGAATGCTCTATAGAATGACGTTTATATAGGTTATTTATTATACTTTGTGTATGTTTACTATTTACGCTATTATGGTAGGGCCCGTCTTTTTGTTCCTACTTAGGTACATAAACCACTAAAAAAAATCTTTTATTGCAAATAGCAATGACAATAGTTAATTAGTGCTCACATTATGTTTGAATTTAGCAATCTTCGATACAATAGCATTACAGTGTGTAGTGCTTATTCCAAATAAAATTTTATTTATCGCACGTTTGTATTACCTTGGAAATATTGAAGGAAGTGATAGAAACCTAGACACAATTTCAATTTAGAAACTTGTGTTAACCCATCAAATACTAATAAACGGTATGCTTAACTATGAAATGAATGAAAATAATCCCCTAAGTTTATAAAAGATGAATACTAACATAACCTTGTAATTCCTTCGCATTAATGTGTAATATGCTTAAGATAACGATAAGGACAACGGCAGCATTGTAAAATTTCTCTATTAATAATGACTTAATTATTCTTTATATTGTTTCTTAAGAGGTCTAACAAAAATATTAATTAAATTAGTTTTTAACTTATTCGAATGCTTTCTTAAAATTTCCATTTCGCTAGGACCAAAATCGGGTCTTAATATGACAGTTATTAATTAACGGGTGAAGGTTGCCTTATTAAATAACCAAGATCATATATAAGTTTAGTGTGGGTCCACCATTAGAGCCCCGAGGGGTCGAACGTTGTGTAGTAAATAAAGTTTAAGGTTTAAAGATTTTAGAGTTGAACCTCTGCAGTTAATTTGGTTGTATAAGTTCACTAGTGAAGTGGTTTTTTACAGTATGGAATATAAAAAATATATTGTGTAACCTAATCTTTAAAGTACTACTAAATAAAGCAGTTTTACTAGCATTTAAAATCAAACGGTAAAAACCGTGTAAGAGTCATTCACACATTCTGTTGTTTAAAGATCGTAGCCTATACTGGCTTGCAAAATGGAACATTATCCCACTGTGCCTTTGAGCGAGTATTTTATAAAAATCGTTAAATCTTTAGTAAATAGCCAGTAAACTTAGCTATAAATTGCTCACATCAAGCTATAGATTTCCAATAAACCAAAATGGCTTCCGCTTTTACATTTTGTTACGTCGCATTTATTTAGGGATTTTTGACCATTCGAGGATTTATAACGGCCTTCCCTGGACGTTACGGAAACCGGAAAATTTATTGAGTGGCCCATTTTTAAATAAATAACGCGGGTGCTAAAAGGGAGAGAAAGCAAACAGCACAAAAAATGGGGTTTTAACGGTTAAAAATAGCTTGGTATTTAATCGTCTAATGATATTTTATTGAGGGCTATTACGTTTCGGTAATGATTAGTAAATAAAGGCAATAAAGTTAAATTTTTATTTGCAGATGGGGAAATTAAAAGAATACTTTTGGGAAGCTCGAAAAAATTGTTTACTTCGGTCGTAAGTCTCGCGTAAAAGAAAATGGTAACACTTACTAGTCCAGTTACTCACACTAGGAAAGAAATTTGTAGTTAATAAAAATGAGTTGCATGGATTTATGCACTATTCCCTAAATTAAAAGAATAATGATGTGTTTTAGAAATTGATGATTTTAAATTAAGATAGTTTAAAAATAATAATTAACATAGACTTTACTTTAAATACCGACAAGTTTTGCTTTTGAATATTGATATAAGAAGTAATTCTTATATATTTGAATGTTCTTGTCCTGTGCCACTCCTAGATTAGTAATCTTATTTTTATCTTTTGAAACATTTCTTGCTAATGCTTTTCAGCTTTGTTGTTTTTCATTCTTTCTTTGATTCCTTGTGATTTACATTGTCTCAGATCTTTTCTGGCTATTATTATTTCTTTTTGCAATGTTCCTTCCTGGTATTATTTTTTCTTTTAATGGTTGTGTGTTCGGACTGATTTCTTCTTTTCTTTTTTTTTTGGGCAAAATTTATCGTGAGCTTTTCCGATTGTTTCAGTTATGTCATTGTTTAATACATCTGTGCTAGCGTTTACTGATTAATGGCGTTAAAGTGTAGTAATTATGTAGCGTAGATAATCCTTCACATTTTTTGGGATAATCCATTTTTGGGGTTTTTTTAGGATTCTGTACGGAACACTTATGGGATCACTTCGGTGTCTGTCCATCTCTCCGTCTGTCTGTCACACCCGATTTTTTCCGAAATTATTGGACATAGGAATTCATGGCCAGATCACAGCCATGTAGTATTGAAAGTAAAATTTTGTCTTTAGGGGTTAGTTTTTGGGGAGTGAAATCGGAAGAGAATATTTTTTTTTACCGGGTCATGGAGTGGGGTGTCAAATGAAAGCTTGTGAAAATACGAGTTCAAAAATATACATGATGTAATACTGTCGTGCACTTTTCTTTGTGTGTATTGCTATACCTTTCGTAATAGTTTTATGTTCCAGAAAGTGTGGTTATAGATAGATCTATATTTAGGGCAATATATTCGGAATGACGTAAATAAAAGGGGAATATGTATATTTTTCCACAAAGTTTAACCAATGGTTAAAGAAAATAAATAGAAAAGAAAACTTTCTATTTTATCTGTGTCATTGTTAAGTTATTGTATTTTGTTTAATAAGACCTTTTAATAGAAACTATGTCACTTTATGCCTTTTTATTTTTATTTCATTAAGTTCTTCATACTTATTCTATGTTAACCGTTAAAATTAACTTTTGTAGCTCTGCCATTGTTCTTTTGATTTCACGATTATTTAATAAGTAGAACAGCAGAAATATTTGAAAATTTTCAATGATTTTGCTTGATAGGTGAGGAGGAAAGGATTTCCTTTTTATTGCTTTAAGTAATTCATATATACAGACATTTTTTTATACATATATATATATATATATATATATATATATATATATATATATATATATATATATATATAACATATATATATATATATATATATATATATATATATATATATATATATATATATATATATATATATACATATATATATATATATATATATATATATATATATATATATATATATATATATATATATATATATATAGGGTGTCCCAGTATTCCGTATACATAGAGTTATTGTGGATTTCGGGGATGAAAATATGACCTTTTAACCCAACTTACCTTAGTTCAAAAATTCGTAATTTTTAAGATACAGCGTGTCAAAGTTATGCTTTTATTTTAGTTTTTCTTAAGCAACTTTCCTAATAATTGTACTCTTTGTTCAAGATTCGGTGCTAAGAGGTTTTGTGAGATGAGAAATTAAAATCAGCTCACAATTTGGTTGTAAATTGTAGGGGGCGCTACTTATTGCACTGGGTATATTTTTAAATTGTCATAACTTTTTTATACCACGCTGTATAATATTCTAAATTAAATATTCGTATTTCTGGTCTTCTCTTGTCTAAAAAAGCTCTCTTGGTAAATGTTGCTCCGGGCAACAGTTTTTGAGATAGTGGGATGTTTTTATTAATTGATTACAAATTTATCAATGTATTATACATTATTTTTATATTATCTTTTATGCCCTTAGCCAGTTGATTTTTACATTCTTAATGTTGTTGGCCCGTTGGTCTTTAAATTTATTATTGTTGTTAGCCTGTTTGCCTTTAAGCATGATACAAATTTCAAAGACTATTCGTTTGGACTTGTCCTAAGCCTGGATGAAGGGTGGATGGAATTAAAAGGTGGAAACAAACATCCCATTATCTCACCGTGCTATTTTGCACAATAGAATCAGTAAAGATTTTCGTGTCGTCTTTAACTTGATTTTTGAGAGACGCCGTGTATACTTTCTCTAATATATCAAGCAATTTTCATAACACCCCATATAAAACAGAGCTCTTTATTTAAAAATCAAACCCAAACGATATATCATGAGAATTAAACTGTTGGTATTAACATTTTAATTGCTTTTCAATATTTAATTGTACTTTTCTGCCTCTTTATTTTATTATACTAAATTCAACTTAACTGGCGTCCTCAAGTTTGTAAACTACTTACCAGATCCAAGTATTAAATAGCCTGGAAAAACTGTTTACAAGTTTAATACTCTAAGAAGTTTTATGAGGCTGTTCACTTATAAGGACATTTAAAAAAGTTCCGAAATCCCCGATATAAATTGTAATTCAAATATAGGGTCATCTGCTAGAAGATCTAGAAATATATGCGTACTGCGATGTCGAGAACCTACATTTACGTGAAACATTTTTGGAAATGTGTTTTAAAGGCAAATCAAGGAGGTATATGGTGAAAATGCAATAAATGAGTCTTCTGTTAGAAAGTGGTGTATCATATTCAACGAAGGAAGAACAAACGTGCATGATGAAGCCATTACTCGTTACGACCGACTTAAAAAAAACAGTTGAACAAAAAAATTTTACCTTTACCCCATTATACGAGGCTCTCCCAAAAATGTCGAGAACTTTCCTACATGAAGTGGTCAGAGATCATCCAGGCTACAAAAAAATGTGTGCTCGCTGGGTTTCCAAAGAGCTGACAGAAGTCCACAATACAAAACGAATGGGAGCAGCTTTGGATTTCATTAGTCAATATGAGAAAGATAGTGAAGCATTTCTCCTTTGTAAATGAAGTGAAAAGTAATGAAGCGCTTAAAGAAGCAGTAACTTCATGGTTTCAGTCATTGGCAGCAGATGAGTATAACATCGGCATTGAAAAACTTGTGTCTCGTTATGATAAGTGCCTAATTAACAATGGAGATTATATAGAAAGGCGGTGTTAGGTTTCGTATTGTTGTAAATAAAGTTTTTTTGTTATATCTTTTATTTTTGTTGAGATATACCCTTACTTTCTGGACTACACGGTATATATGGTGGAATGTAATACATTAAAATTCCGGGTTTCAATCGTCTAATAATGAATTTGCACGACGTTTCGCCAAAATCTCATTTGGCATTTTCAAGTGCTCTTGCTGCTGCTGCTACTCGATACTGTGTTCTTGATGCTGCTGCCGCTCGAAACTAACACTAGCTCAGTTTTATCGAGTGACACAACTACAAATTTCCGTATTCTAAGATTCTAATTATTGTCACGTAATCCTGCTGTTGATCACAGTTCAAAATAAAACTAAATGTGTTAAGCCTGTCGGAAAAAAAAACGTAAAATTAAGTATCATGAGTAAAAACATTTTAATTAGCTAACTATAACTTTCGAAATATATATATACAAGGCTTTTTCAAAAAAATAACGAACTTTTGATATTGCATGCGAACGTTATACAGTTTGAATTATCGCCCCATGCTGCCTAGCGGCATTCTTTGGAAACAAAACGCGGCTTGCCGCATTGCAATAGCTTGAACAGTTAGCAAATTAGAGCTGGCTTAGTAAACACGCGCAGTCACCGGTCTGCGATATAGTGAGACAATGAAGATGAAGGATTTTGAGAAGCAACGTTGTAATATTAGATTTTGCATTAACATCGAGAAATCTTTTTCGCTACGACTAAAGGAAGCACGCATAAGCCGCTCAAATATGAAGTCGATGTTGATTGTTTTCTTTGACTGTCGTGGAGTTGTTCATTAAGAATTCGTTCACAAAGCCAGACGGTCAACAAGGGGTTCTACGTGGCAGTTTTAAGGCATTACTGAGAGATGTGCGCCGGAAGAGGCCTGATCTATGGAAAAACAAGAATTGGATGTTGCACCATGACAACGCACCAAGTCATTCGTCTCTGTTAGTCCATTTTTGGTCGATAATGGTATAGCCATCCTTCTGCATCCTTCGTACTCTCCAGATATGGCTCCAGCAGACTTTTTTCGTATTTCCCAAACTTAAAATCACCTTGAAAGGACGTCGTTCTCACAGTGTAGAAAAGATTCAAGAGAAACCGCTGGCACAGCTACGAGCCATTACACCAAACGAGTTCCAGGGAGCATACGAACAATGGAAGAATGAAGGGGGAGTACCTCGAAGGAGAGAAACAAGTTGTAAGTTGATTTTATGACGAAAGTTCGGTTTTTTTTTTTGAACAAAGAACGTATATATATATATATATATATATATATATATATATATATATATATATATATACATATGAAAGTGGTAGGTGTGAAAATTTTTTATACAGAAATAAAAATATAAAGAACAACTTAAGCTTAGAGTTTCATTATTTAGTAATTACTAAAACTATAATTTGTTATCCTGCAAATAAGTTTATTTAAATTTATTTAATTAATTTTTTTTAAAAGCTTTGGTTCTTCTTTGTTCTATCCTGTTTACAACCACCAACTTACCTCACTTAAGGCAAAACTGCCAGTAACAGATATAATAATTACGAAAAACGGTCAGGCTAGGAAAATGAAATTGATTTATTTTCTAAAGAAAACGGCCAAGTACTGAAACAGAGCCGCAAGCAAAACCACGGCAGTAAGTTTTAGACCAACATTCTATAGTTAACAACTGTGGGGTTTTTCTTGTTCCGTTGTTTTTTTGCCTGTTACTGGTTTTGCTCCTTGTTAAAAATCCGGGTGTAACGGGTTGGAAATAAGAAAGTTAAAAAATTAGAGCGTATGCTTTAATACAATTAACTAAGAATACTTTTTTTTCCTTATACTATGTGTGTTATGTATTACTTTATTTAAGAAAAAATGGTTAATGTACAAAATTATTTATTATTTTTATCAATGACTTACCATATCGTTTATCGACGACAAATTTAACTCAATTTATGATATTTGATGAATAAAAGCATTGTACTGACACAGCGTTTACACAATTTGGATTATGTTATGACAGAAACAACCTGACACTAAACTATAATAAAATATCTCTGCCGCAAATGTAATATAACTTTATAATACATTTTTCTTAAGAATTAATTTTTTTTTTCCCGATACGCAATATTAATTGGGTTTACTACTCGGTAGTTAGCTTCATCAGGAGAGATAATTGATTCTTTTTTTTCTTTTTCAGGGCATTTCGCTACCCCTGTTAGCTCCATCAGACGCAATTATTGACTAAAGCTAAACTACAAATCTATCTTATTTATATTTGGCATAGGGAGGGCTATCAGTTCTGGTCAAGTAACCAGTAGAGGGGGCTATAAGGAATACGTTCTCTGTCTTTATTTAAACCACTTTTACATTTTATAATTTTCATGCTTTCATGTATGTTCAACAGTCTCCTATCAGATTAGACTATCTAATGTTACAGTATGAACAGCTTTAAGGACATATTCGACAATACTAGACTTTTTTGTTCTATCGTCTCTTAAATATGCTAAATGTTCTTTAAATCTTGTTTTAATTGACCTTTTAGTTTGCTCAACATATTTTTTGTCGCAACTAATTCAATTTTTCTCACAATTAGGAATGTTATCTTTGGGATTTCCTAAGATATTTATCAAGTTGTCTGATGACTTATAGACTAAGGTGAGGCTTACCTTATTAAATACCTCATTGAATGCCCTGCTAATTTTGGATTGTATGGTAAGGAAACATAACTCCGTCTTATTTGCTTCGCATGTAAAATAGTTAGAATTCTGAATATTTAGCCTGAATTTAAGTCTATTTATTAACTTGTTTATTGAGTCATCGTCATAACCATTAACTGTAGTTATAGTTCTAATACGATTCCTTTTAATTTTACTTCATTTAACGGAAAAGTGACCGAACGATGAATAAAAAATGTAAAGCGGCTTATTTATGTTGTCTGCAATGAAATAAATCATTAAGAATATATCTATCTACTACTGTGTCTTTCCTATAGATATCAAATTCTCTTATTATTATTTTTAATAATTAAAATATCTGAAAAGAGTAATTGTCCTTTGTTTTCGATTTCGTAAGTAGATTTAATTGAATCATATCGGCTATTTAATTTGAAAACAAAATCTTCTATATTTGCTCTTTTTGTATTCAAAATCGCGAATTCATCATCTAAATACCTATACCGTACCTTTGGGAAATATTCAAATTTTTGACAGTCATCGATTTCAAACTTACTCATGAATAAATTAGCTATGAAAGGTGATAAGCAATTACCTATAGCTATTCCTTCTTTCTGATCATAGTAGTGAATCATCGCTTCTGATGAAGCTAACATGGTTAGCAAAAATAAAATGTTTGGTATGGTGTGATATATAATGAGTAGTGTCATTGTGCCAGAAATTTCACATTCCCAACATAATTAATTGGTTTGATATTTTCTTAAAAGGGTTGAACAGTTTTCAATTGTCTTCCTCCTTTTTTAACAAATAGGTATTAATTTATTTACACAATATAACTGTGTTTGAAAAGTAAAATTTAATTACATTAATTATTCTTTTAAGTAGCAAATACGTTATATTCAATTCCAGCTTGTTTTCGATATGTATATTAGCTTATGAAAGCTAAATATAGGTAATTTACCGAAATAATAATGCACGTACAATACGTACATTATGACCAAAATAATGAATTGTGAATAAACCTGCCAAATTATAGCCAACATTTTCATTGTAAATACAATGTAGCTTAGTACGGGCAAAACTGAAATACAGATTTGGTAAATGAGTAGTTTGTGAGATCGTACTATGACCATTTTCTGCACTTTATTTATGATTACACGAGGCATTTTCATGTACCTCTATATTAATATTGAAAAAAATCTATTTATTTTCCCTCAGTATGTAGGAGATTTTGTTGATTGTAGTTTTTAGTAGTTAAGTCAGTAATCCTCCAACATATTTTACCAGCTTATTAAAAATAACGTCGAAGTATGAACTTTTTCCATTTTCCTATTTCCGACTCATTTTTTATTAGTAAAACTTCTTTGTTTATTAGTATTTCTGGTAATTTTAGTTTCTTTGTAATTGGTGCTTATCAGTTCGTTAGATTTCTTCTTTGAGTTCTGCTTAAATGCCATGTCTGTTTTTGA
>CM032446.1:215188619-215192597 GCA_019049505.1 Pachyrhynchus sulphureomaculatus
AGAGGAAATTCCCGACATCACCAGAGACGAGGTGATGGCAGCTTTGTCAGATATGAAGAATAACAAGTCTCCCGGAGAAGATCATATCACAATAGAAGCAATAAAAGAGGGAGGTGAGCCGGTCATCAATGCTCTTCAATGTCTGTTCAATAAATGTCTGATAGAAGGGCTATACCGTCAGCATGGAATAACGGTACAATAGTATTATTTCATAAAAAAGGAGACACTACTAATCTAACAAACTACAGACCTATCAGCCTTCTCTGCCACATATTCAAGCTGTTTACGAGAATACTAACCAAACGTCTATCATCAAAGTTTGAAATGTACCAGCCTCGTGAACAGGCTGGCTTTAGATCGGGTTTTGGAACTAACGACCATCTGTTAGCTATAAAGCTGCTCATTCAAAAATCTATTGAGTATAACACACCGCTAATATTAGTGTTCGTAGATTACGAAAAGGCCTTCGATTCTATTGACCAACACAAACTTTTAGAATCACTTGTCGACTGCAGAATAGACTTCAGATATACCTCATTGATAAAGTACATATACGATAATGCAACAGCTTCAGTGAGACTCCACGAAAACACAACAAATTTAAAATCGAAAAAGGCGTACGGCAGGGAGACACTATTTCTCCAAAGCTCTTCATAACTCTTTTGGAATATGTCTTTAAGAAGCTTGACTGGAGGAACATGGGTGTAAATGTTGATGGTGAACATCTAACCACCTGCGCTTTGCCGACGATATCGTCCTCATAGCCGATAATGTAGAAGAAGCAAGCAAGATGTTGAATTCACTACAAGCCGTTTCCAGTGAAGTAGGTCTAGGGATAAATTTTTCAAAAACCCAGCTCATGACAAATTTGATTCTTAGTCGCCCTATCTCTGTGGGCGATAAACACATCTATGAGGTTTCCACATATAAGTACTTGGGACATGAAATACAATTGGGGAAAGATAACCAAACTCACGAACTTCAAAGGAGAGTGGGTCTGACTTGGGCAGCATTCGGTAAACTCAGACATATCTTCAAATCCAACATCCCTATCTGTCTCAAGAAAAAGGTGTTTGACCAGTGCGTGTTACCGGTACTGACGTATGGTTCTGAGACTTTAACTCTTACTAAAAAGTCTATAAATAGAATTCAAGTAGCGCAAAGAGCAATGGAGCGCTCTATGTTAGGTTTGACTTTCTAGGATAGAATTCCCAATGTAGTCATAAGGCAAAGAACAAGGGTTATCGACGCAGTGTATAGAATGACATGCCTGAAGTGGAACTGGGCTGGGCACGTGGCGCGAATGACTGACAACAGATGGACAAAGCGCCTGTTGGAATGGAGACCCAGACGGGAGGCTTTCAGAAGCCGTGGAAGGCCATATGCTAGGTGGACTGATGATCTCAAACGGATTACAACGAATTGGATTCAGGCTGCTCAGGACCGTGATGGATGGAATAGATTAAGGGAGGCCTATATCCAGCAGTGGATGCGAGTGGCTGCATGATGATGATGATGATGATATGTATATATGTATAATGTAATATATATATATATATATATATATATATATATATATATTATATATATATACATATATATATCCATATATATATCCATATATATATATATATATATATATATATATACTATATATATATATATATATATATATATACATATATATATATATATATATATATATATATATATATATATATATTATATATATATACATATATATATATATATATATATATATATATATATATATATATATATATATATTATAATATATATATATATATATATGGGTATGTATATAACCATATGTGTTGTTCCTTTATACTTAAAAACTAAAAAATGGTTTGAGTGAGTAAGCAGTACCTACCGTAAGCATTTCTTCTAAGAATAAATTAACAAATTAGGGACGATCGCTTTGTGTCATTAAGTCAGGATATAATTTAAGGCTAACTTAATTTATAATAATTTAATACAGTTTCAATGTAAAAACAATTTTATAAAGTATAATACACGCTTAATACGTTTTTTACAATTTTTTAAGCAATGATGTACATATTATTAAAAGTGACACCATTAACTAAGTTAGGATGGACTTTTTTTGAATATTTATTTATATAACTGTTAGTGTTGTCTAATGTTATTAATACAAAAATGTTTTAGGATAGTGCTTAACAATTAGATTGGACAACAAGCAGTGGACAATTTATTTTTCGTCAACTGGTAATTACCTATAAAAGAATTGATTAAAAGAAATACTTAATATTTTATTGACAGGGCTTGTGATTGACCACACACGCCGACTCGCATTAGATGCCTGGCAATATATGTTTGGTACATCGAATTATTGTGTAATAAATTAAAAGAAAAAAAAAAGGAAAGTGCAAGTCGGACTTGCGCAGTTAGAGTTCGATACCGTGATTCATGAAGTATTCTACGAAATTCAGTCACACTTTCATCTTCAATACAAGAATTACCAACAATATATAAAAAGCGAGAAATCTTTGTAGGAAATATTTATTACCTAAATATTTGTTGAATTGTAAACAAATAAAATAAAATTATTCTGTCTCGGAAACTATCCATTGATCACCAGTCCTCATAGAAATGTATTTTATCTGTGATTGTACAAATGCTTAAAGCAGTAATGCACTGAAGAATATATGAGTTTAATACTGATTGCACAGAACACGTATTGATATTTCGTTGCTCTTGGTCCCGGTTAAATTCGAAACATTTAAGTCAAATAGTTTTTTTTAATCCCAGATAAATTATTAAATTTAATGCGCTCGTGATAATTTTCGCCCAGTCCACATGTTATGGAGAGTATTCCAGAATTTTTTCCAAATTTTTTGATCAGTACTTTTAGAGATAGGGTGGAATACAGCGATTTTTGGCAATTTTTTAAAAATAATATAAAGAAAAATTTCCCTGAGTACTACATGATATATATTTTTAAACTTGTATTTTCACAAGCTTTCATTTGACACCCCACTCGATGACTTTGCAATTTTTTTTTAATTCGGATTTCACCCCTCAAAACTGACCTCTTAAGTCAAAATTTAACTTTTAAAACTACACGACTCTGATTGGGCCATCAATTCCTATATTTGTGCCAAATTTTGACTTAATATGTCATATAGTTTCGGAGAAAATCGAGTATCACGGACAGACAGACACCGAAGTGCTCCGTACGGAATACTAAAAAAATATTTCATTATTATCTTGAGAAGTTTGTATTCTTAAATTATTATTTGCAAAGGTTTAATGTTTTCTAAAAACTATTAACTCGCTGTTGTAAGTCGTATTACTTAATTAAAGTATAATTTACACAGTTTTTGCTACTTTTACAAATTTTGATGTAAAGAACCAGCAGGCGGATTGTGAATTTAGGTTCAATGACCTAGTCTTAAAGAGTAACTTAATCTGGCGTAAGTAAACAAAAATAATAAAAAAAACTGTAGCTCTGTTTTATCTTTGCACTGATACGAGACTATTGCTTTAGTTTCTTACGTGTTTCGATTACTATTATCTTAGATCGCCACCTGAAAAACTTACAGTTGTTAATTTTTCAGTACACGAATTCTTTTCAAAAGCTTGTTATCACTACTTTATTGCCTTTTGTTGTATTTTTTGGGTGCTATGTTAATAGTTCTGTTTTTTACTTTTTCTTGAAGTAGCTGCATTAATTCACAGTTTCTACTTACAAAGTGTAGAGCATGTAATATATTTTTTGGAGTATTTATGTTTCGCATCTCCTTGGTGACTTGAACGCTTAATTAACCTGATAAAATTCTGCTGGATAAACAAGCATATTTTCTGCACTAAAAATCTTGAAAAGCTTAACATCATAACGTGTAAAAATTAATAACTTAAACGATATTCCCCATATTACTAAAGGTGCCCTGACTAAATTAACATTACGAATTTAGAATAACATAACTTATCAGGATTACG
>CM032446.1:215192697-215212820 GCA_019049505.1 Pachyrhynchus sulphureomaculatus
ACTTACGAAGTTGAGAACAGAGGACAATTGCCTTTTCTAGATATTTTAATTATTAAAAATAATAATAGATTAGAATTTGATATCTATAGGAAGGACACAGTAACAGATAGATATATTCCTAATGATTCATTTCATTGCAAACAACATAAATTAGCCTCATTACATTTTTTTAGTTCATCGTTTGGTCACTTTCCCTCTGAATAGAGTCAACTTTAATAAAGAAAGGAATCGTATTAGAAATATAACTAGAGTTAATGGTTATGACGATGACTTAGTAAATAAGCTAATAAATAGGCATAAGTTTAGGTTTAATATTCAGAATTCCACCTTTTTTACACGCGAAGAAAATAACACCAAGTATGTCTCCATACCATATAATCCGAAATATAGCAAGGGACTCAATAAGGTATTTAATAAGGTAGACCTCACCTTAGTCTATAAGTCATCAGACAATCTGAGGAATATCTTAGGAAATCCCAAAGATAAGATTCCTAATTGTGAGAAAAGTGGAATTTATGAAATTAGTTGTAATGATTGTGACAAAAAGTATGTTGGGCAAACTAAAAGGTCAATTAGAACACGATTCAAAGAACATTTAGCACACTTAAAATACAACAGAACAGAAAAGTCTAGCATTGCCGAACATGCTCTTGAAGCTGATCATACTGTAACATTAGATAATCTAAGATTAATAAAAAATGTATCAGATAGGAGATTGTTGAACGCATACGAAAGTATGGAAATCATAAAATGTAAAAGTAGTTTAAACAAAGACAGAGGGCCTATTCCTTATAGTCCCCTCTACTGGTTACTTGACCGAAACTGATAGCCTTGCCTATGTCATTAGTTCCGCTTGGGTAATTCAAGGGTTAGGCTAAGTATAAATAGGGTAGATTTGGTAGTTTAGCTTTAGTCAATCATCGCTCCTGATGAAGCTAACATGGTTAGCGAAACGCGCGTCGAGTGCAAAAATAAAGTGTTTGGTGTAGTGGTGATATATACTGAGTAGTATACTATAGATGTTTTGGCTGCACCACGTAGTAGAATTTTTAACCTTTCAATATCTAGTCAAAGATATCCTGTGAGGTGTAAAACGACTAAAATATGTCCAGTTTATAAGAGTGGCAATAGAGCAAAAGTGGAAAACTACAGGCCGGTCTCACTTATTTGTGGTTTTTCGAAGATTTTTGAAATACTTTTGCAAGGGCACATTGTGGCCAGAGTGGAACCATTGTTGTCAGTGCGTCAGCACGGTTTTATGAGAGGTCGGTCGATGGCCACCAACTACTTTACACATTTTACTTCTAGGGTGCTTGATTTGGGAGATCAGGTTCATGTGGTGTTTACTGACTTCTCGAAGGCGTTTGGCAGGATAGATCATGGTGTGCTTCTGGGAAAGATGGTTGATTTCGGCTTCACGATAAATTTTGTTAGTTTCTTCAGGAAAGATTCCAGTATGTTCAGTATAATGGTTTTAGGTCGCATTCGTTTCGTACAGAGTCTGGTGTTCCACAGGGGTCAAACTTGGGACCGCTATTGTTCCTTATGTTCATAAATGACATTCAGGAGGTCATTGATGTAGAATACCAGATGTTTGCGGATGATCTGAAATTGTATGTGTCAGTTGACTCTGGTGGCGACTGTGAATGACTGCAGAGTAGTGTTTAGGCAGTGCAGGCGTGGTGTGACAACAATGGGATATTGCTAAATGCAAACAAATGTTCTGCAATGACAGTGAGCTGTAAAGTATCTCCAGTGAACTATAATTACAGTATAGGTAATATAGAGTTGCAGAGAGTGGAGACAGCCAAAGACTCGGGCATTATTCTGGACTCTAGGTTGATCTTCAATCAGCACATTGGCAAGGTGGTTTCAGAAGCGATGAAAATGATGGGGTTCATAATTAGAAATGGTGGGTCTTTTCAGAATATTGAAACCTTTTTAACATTATTCAATACATTGGTCAGAAGTAGGCTTGAGTATGAGTCTATTATCTGGGCACCATCGTGTAATAGGTGAGTTGTGGCTTTGGAAAGGGTTCAGAGGAGGTTTTTAAAATATTTGGCTAGGAACGGTGATGGGGTGTATTCACCGGTAGGTATAGAGAATGATATTTTGTTAGAGAGATGTACTTATATGACCTTAGAGAAACGTAGAAATATGGGTATGGTGATGTTTCCGTATAAACTTGTGATTCAATGTCCACTGTTGCTGGAGGAACTGAATTTTGTTGTGCCCAGACTAGCTCATCGAACAGGAAATTTCTTCTAGCTTCCTACTGCTCATACAAATACTTCTCCCGTTTATAAGATATGCGCTGCTTATAATAAGGTATCTAAAGCATGTGATCTGTCCATGTCTCAGAGGGAATTCTTATGTATCTGTGTAAATTTATTTTAATAGCTTTAAGCATATGTGAAATTGTAGTTTGTTTATTGTATTAGTATTGTTTAATGATTGTATGATCGGCCCTATTAACTAGTTATTTTGTTGGCTTGTAACAGTAAATAAATAAATAAATAATAAAATATATAAGGGGCCAGAGGGGTGAAGACGGGAAGTAGAAGAGTGACCTCGTATTTATCATTCTATAGATCCTTTTCGGGGTTCTTGTAGTCATTGCATTTTCTTCTTTTTAATATTTCCATCGTAAACCTTGAAAGAGAGTAAGAAAGGGGGTAATTTTAGTCTTTTAGTGGTTTTATGAGAACTTTTCCTGTTTCTTAGTTGGGATATTGAATACTTATAGAAAATAATTTTTTAACAGTAAAATATATAGAGGGTAAAAGTTTAGAAGGATGATTGCATATATACACTAATATGCACAGAAAGAGTATATAGAAGGGATTGATATCTGATTACAGAATAACCTAAAAAAACTGTTTAAATGAATTTAGAACAAATTTTAGAAGTAAAATCGATTAACCTGGCGGAAGCGTACGCAGGTAAATCGTTCTATTTACTTTCCTTGCTAATGGGAATTGGTCTATTCGTGAGAAAATAGCTTTCTAAAATTTTTACGTTTCTTCACGTTTTATAAGATTTATAGATCACTTAAAACATATTTTCTCATTTTTGTCGGTGTATTTATCCGATTTTCGGTCTGTTGATCTGCTAGTACAACTCTCAAACGAGATTATGCGAGGAATATTCGAAAAGTAAGGGCCGTTTGCTTATATTTAAGTATTGGCCAGACTGAACAAAGTTGTACACATGCAGCGTCATCTATTGATTGTTTTTGAAGCCACTAAAGTTAGTGTTTTGATTCAGTAGTCGTTTGCCTGTCGGTGAATGCAGACAACAATGGCCGCGAAAATCGTTGCTACCGTTAGTAGCGAAGTCCATGCTGTGAGTCGATTTTTGTGTACAAAAGAATCATCAGATACTCAAGTTTATCGGGAGTTGTGCCTAGTTTATTGACTTACAGTAATAAGTGAAGGAAAGTTTAGACAGTGGTGTCAAGACTTCAAAAATGGCTGCACAAACGTACATGATGAAAAGCGGAGTAGCAGGCCCAGTAGCCAGACCGATCAAATCATTTGACAAGTAGATCAAAAACTGCAATCTGATCGACGATTGCACTTGAAGCAGTGGCTTAGTGGACAATAGTTTAAAGACGACGAGAAACTCAAGACCGCCGTAGTCAACTGGTTCAATTCCCAGGTGCAGAACTTCTCTGCAGAGGGCTTACATAAGCTGGTGCAGCGTTACGAAAAGTACTTAGAAGTGAACGGCGATTATATGGAAAACTGAAGTAGATTTGTAGGAAACTAAAACCGTCCATAAAATTTTTTCTAAGGAATATATTTTTGTTATTATCAAACGGTGCTTACTTTTCGAATATGCCTCGTAGTATAATACTTGAATTAAGGATGAAACACATAGTTCTGAATTTATACTGTTTAGGGGAAAGGGGGAAAAGAGATAAGAATTGAATTGCTCTTTACTTGAGAAAGTAAAACTCAATACTAATTTTAGAACTACGTGAAAATACTGAGTAAATCATGTTACCGATTTTTTTGCAAAATATTGCAAATATTGATATTTTTGATCGATAATGTTGAACTCGACACATCGATTCATTGATAATTTGATATATAAATCTTCCCAAAGGGACAATGGCACACGAAAGTAGCACAACTAGCGCAAAACTATAAGTCTTTTCTGCAAAAAACTAGTGGATACTTTTTATTATAAATTATCGCCATTTGTCTATAGTTTGTAGTATAATTCTCTACATCTCTGTACAAAAGGTATCCCTACAATTTGGCCGATAAAAAAGTAAAATATTAGAATTATTTTTAGCAACTAGATGATAACATTTCTATAAATATAATACATAATATTATGTAATTCGTTAATGGACTTGTTCCGTGTCTACTTAACAAAACATGCCATCATACTAGCAAACCAGTTTGTTAGTCAACGTCATATGAAAGTCATTAGCGTGAAATGTTTTTACTTGGGTTCAGTAGATAATAAAAATATAAATAAGTAGAGCTTTAATGATATAATAAAACTGTAATATCTTTTGTTTATTTTTGTGTGGTCTCTAGCTGTCCACCTTACAGGCGGCAGATCCTTCGAAGACGCATAGTATGGCATAGATGTTATGCAGAAGTTTTGCGACTAATACCAGTGGATCTGGTATATCTTACATTTACAATAAATGAAATTATTTTTTTTTATGGGGCTAGCACACGTGCTGCAGGAAAGTCCCTAAAGCGCTGTAGGAACGACACGTGTGCGGAAACCGCGATTCACGTTGTTCTTGAATCGCTGTAAATTTTACACGGTGGAAACACAGTCCTGGGTAAATTATTCCAAAGGGATGATGTTCTCCATATAAAAGACTGCTTGAAAAGCTTTGTAGGAGGATTAACAAGCTGAACCTCCTACGGATGTGAAGTATTAGCGCGACGTTTATTTCTAACATGCACCGCTCTGGGAGGAATTAAGCGGGCTACATCCTTCGAACACTTTCCATGAAAATACTTGTAGAATAGGCTTAAGTCACCAACCATTTTTCGATGTTTCAGCGAATTAAGGCCGCTAGTCAGTTCCGGGCCTCCAATCCGACGAACAGCTCGTCTCTGAATAGAATCCAATAAATGCAATGTATGTTTGGGAGCGGTGCCCCAGACATGGGAGCAGTATTCCATAGTTGGTCGAATTTGAGCTTTGTAAAGAATTAATAGTTGATGTGGAGTGTAAAGCTTTCTGGTTCGAAATAATATTCCCAACTCTTGAGAAATTCTCCTTGCTATGCCTGCGACATGTTCATGCCAGGACATATTTGCTCCCAAATTAACGTCCAACAAATTGAGTGACGATGTTAGAGGAATGGAGTGCCCCCATAACTATGTTGGGTTCAGCAACGTTAACTTTTTTAGAAAAAACTGCCGCCTGGGTTTTTGTAGCGATAAATTCCCACTTGGTTACTGTCACCCCAAGATAGAATTTCTTTCAGGTCTTTGTTAAGTTGAATGACTTCCCGCTGTCTGCGGATATTCAACTGAGTAGCCGATGTTCGAGCATTCAAAGTGAATGAAGAGATAAGCGTACTGTCATCTGCAAAGCTGTAGATTGGGTCTCCGGTCTTTTCCAGCAGATGGATGTAAATAAGAAAGAGAGTAGGAGATAGTATGGAGCCTTGGGGCACACCGGCGTTGATAGTGAAGGTGTTAGAAAGAAATCCGTCGACTGCCACTCGTAAAGAACGCTCTCTGAGGAAACATGAGAGCCACAAACTGAAATTTTCAGACATACCATAAGAGCGCAGCTTAGCCATCGTGCTCAATACGGTCGAATGCCTTGGATATGCCAAGAACAACCGTTCGAGATTCTCCAAAGTGTTCAATTGCGTTGTTCCAAACATGTGTTACATAAGTCAGAAGATCTCCTGTTGATCTATGTTTACGAAAGCCATATTGGGGATCGCTAGTAATGTTGAATCTTTCAAGATACTTTAGAAGATGCTGATTAATAACCTTTTCCATGACTTTCGATATTATTGAAAGCAATGCGAGTGGTCGATAATTATTTGGCAAGGTCTTTTTGCCTTTTTTAGTTATCGGCTGAACTGTGGCACCTTTCCAGCAGGAAAGGTTGAAAAGTCTACAGAAAACTGGTTTTGGTTCCCTCGCACAGTTTTTGTGAACTACGGCAGGTCAGCGCCAGAAGCATTTTTGGTGTTTAGCTTCATTAAAATACGTTTAATGATACGCTGTCTAAAGACAATATCGGGCATCCTTGACTGCACTATGGGAATAGTAGGTGGTATTTTCGTTGGAAATCGACAGTAGAATGTGAAGCAAATAGTTCAGACAACAACTTCGCTTTTTCACGAGGTCTCGTTGCAATAGAATTATCTGGCCGTGTGAATGGTGATATGGTGGATTTGGTGAAATTTTGACAAACTACCTTAGCGACTGACCAAACCTGACCTGGAATTGTTGGGACAAGCGAGAAGTTTGTTTCTAATTCGTTGATTGTGTACCTCCTTGGTTTGGTCGATAATTTCTTTGCATCTGTTCCGGGCACGAACAAAGGTGTTACGATTTATGGTGTTAGGATTTACCCGCCATTGTCGGTAGGCAAGATGTTTAGAAGCAACAGCTTCTTTGCAATTTCGGTCAAACCAAGGCTTGCCATTGGAAGGGCATTTTTTCGAAAAAGGAATGTGAGCTTCCAAACCAGCCAAAATTACATCGGAAATTTCCCTGGCGCAAATAGGTCGTCAGATCTAAAATAAACGTCTAACCAAGGGAAAGTTCAAAAATATTCCATGAGATCCTCCCATGTAGCAGATCTGTAGTGCCAAATCTTGTGAAGTTTAGGCGCCTCTCTGTCACTGATTGGTAGGATACTAGATGTCGAAAACAGTTTATGGTCGGAAGAACCTAACGGTGGATTTACGGTGACCGTGTAAATCTCCGGATTGGTGGTTAAAAACAGATCAAGAAGACTGGCGAACTCCTCGATATAGTGACTTCGGCATTGATTAACTGGAATAATTCGTACCATAGAGCATTCGTGCAGTTTCTGCAAAATAAAACCGAAGTGGTTAGGAAGTAGCACTACTTCCGCGATGTTATCTTTCCGCAAAAATTGCTATCTGAAAATAACTAAGTAACAGATGTGAAATTCTAATAAAACAGAAGAGAATGTTAGTAATTATTTTATGTAGACCAACTATCATCAATTCTTGAATTAAAATAAAAAGCAAATAAAATTAAACTAAAATAAGTCTTTCCTATTAAATTATTAGAATAATAAAACGAAACATCGTACTGATATGCCTTATACTACCGTAATATTATAATGCTTCTTAGAACGCTGTTAAAATGAAGGCTAAACTTTTAGTATTTTCAGTTTAAAGTTTCAGTCGAAAACAGGTCGTTTTTCAGCTCGAGCAAGTATATATAAAGTTAAATGGCCTGTGAAAAATAAATTCACGACCCTAATTGGCTAATCGTCTGAGTGATTTTAAAATAATTTCGCGAAAGCGGCCAATTTAACAGCAAAGACGTTCGTAAAATATTAATTGAATTTGAATCGCGAGTAAGTCTCGAACAATGTAATTTTTCCGTACACTTTAAAATTTAATCAAAATTTATCGACATAAGAGCAATCCATTAGGAAATTCAAACGGTAATCGTCATTGATAAGAGAACGAAAGTTCACTGGTCTTTTTAATTTACTTTTTAAAACCAGTCCGCAGCAAAGTCCTCGTTGTGTTAATTAGACCACAAACTTGTGTGTATGAATATTATTTCAAACTAGAAAGCTTTACACTCAATAATAACTGCTAATTCTGTACAAAGCTTAAATTCGACCATGGATGGAATATTGCTACCATGTTTGTGGCTCTACTCCCAAACATACACTGTATTTGTTGGATTCTAATCAGAGGAGAACTGTTCGCAAGATCAGAGACTCGGAACTGGCCAGCAATCTCGATTTATTGGAACATCCAAGAATGGTTGGCGACTTGAGCACAGTAAACACACTATACAGTAGCAAAACTCAAGGATAATCGCATAGGAAAATCAGGTTCGTTTTCAGAAGGTCACATGGCAATCCGCCATGTTAAAAGTGGACCAGCGCGAGATTTGAAATACAAATAAAGTTGTGCAAAGTTTTATCATTCAAAATCATAGATATAGAAATGTTTGAAAATTTTTGATTTGTTATTTAATACAGCATGAGTAATATAAAAGTTAACGCAGCATGAGTAATATAAAAAAAAAGAATGGAGCACTTTGTTAGAAAATAAATGAATACAGGTGAAAAACTTGATAGGAAGGTATTTGATGGAATTCTTCATATTCAACTTCAGTTTTTAATAACCTTATCCAAAAATTCAAAAGTCTATCAAAGTTAAACGTCACTGGTTGAGGTTAAAGTTTTATTTACATCATTTTTCAAGTAACTTTGTGATTAAAGATGTTTTTTAAGGACTAAATTAATTTAATTTTAATTGTCATTACTAAGATGTCAACATCTTCTAAAATAAGAGCATTTTTTTTTCTAAGCAGTGTTGTGTTGTTTGGTGTGATAGATCTCTCGTTAATTAAAAAACACTGTATCTACTTTTTTGGTACTTATTTTTTCTTAAACTACAAAACTATATTGTGTAACTTCAAGAAAGGTTAATATTATTATTAATGAATTATGAACGTATATGTATAGACCTCTGTTTCCTATGTGAATGATTCTTAGAGGTTCTATACCTTTTTGTGTTCTGTTATCTGTATTGCTTTTTGATAATGTAATTAACGCTTGCTTTTATTTACAATGAATTAATATTTAGATCAAAGAGTCAATACAGTAATTTCCTAATTATAGTTACATACAATACTTAGTTATGACCAAGCTGACTTGTCAATTACAACTATATTGGGAATGTGGAATCTTTGACACAACGACACTATTCAGTATATATCACCACTACACCAAACACTTTATTTTTGCACTCGACGCGCGTTTCGCTAACCATATTAGCTTCATTAGGAGAAATGATTGACTCATATATACTGAGTATTGCCAATTACAGTTTAAAAGGAAAATAACTATATTTAATTTATAGTATAGGTATACAACAATAGAAATAAGTTCTTTATAGGAGGAATATTAATAACAGGTAACTAAATCTTCAAAATTTTAATAGTAACCATAATTACCATCAAAATGGACTTCGATTAGGTGTACTATCCATTTAACGAACTTATTTTCAGAATATTTACCCTCTGGCACACATCGTCTGACAAAATCATATTACAAAAATTTATTTGGAAACACATTAAAATTTTTCTTATTTTAATAGCATATTTGATTCAATAATCCATTTATATCAGTTATTTCAATAATCCCATTCCCCAGTGGTTTTGTGATCTCAACACGACACTTAATATTTAAACTTTCAAATCCATCTTATAAGAAAATAAAATATAGTGTCTAAAATTTGAAAATAATAAATATGTTGTTATAGGTTCTGTCTTCCTTACAATATATTCACAGAAACTTTTGAAAGATTGGCATGAAAAAGGAGCAATGTAATTTATAGAGAAAAATAGAAAAAGAAGTCACTTTCAGAGTATTAATTGTACTTGCAATTAAACAGTGTTAAATTTATCAGGTTTATTATTAGAAAAGGTGTGTCAAACAATTAATACAGATGAAGTTATTGAAAACTAGAAGCCTCTTGAGAATACACCTTTTAAAAAAAAATAATATGTTTTATTTATAATTTATCAAATATAAATAGTTTTAAATAACTGAATACTAGTTTATACAAAGATAAATGTTTCTAAAAACCAGAATTTGAAGGATTATTTATTAATCATAAAAAAAATTATACAGGCACACAAAAAAAGTTTTTCATTACCGAACAGATCACTATACCTATATGTATTTTTTGGGCGCTGAAACCGAATCCGAGGTCAGAATTGAGCAATCACGTCAGGATTTTTAAATAACCAGCCGAGCTAAGTTTAGAAATAAATTTCAAGCTTTAATGACCAAATCACTCTGACAATACGAACATTTTATTAACTCAATCAAGGTTCCCTGGAAGGCCATCTCTTGAGCAAATATGCCTAAACAAAATGTACATTAGTAATGATAATATTGTGTCATGCATATGTATTTTTTCAAAAATGCATTTAAGATAATGAAAAGTCTTGTGAAAGCAAGCAATAGAGATTTATTAAAATAATCAACAACTCCAACAACTTTAATCGCATACCATGATTTCTATAAAATCATTGTTTCAACTAAAAGCAGAGGAACTGTAAAAAAAATCATTAATGCAGCAACTTAAACTTTGACGGATAATACTGTTGATGATTACATGTGATGTAAATAAAGCATAATTAAATTTAGTTATGATTTAGAATAATAGTCTTAGCGCGCCCTGATTGAGTTAAGAAATTTCTTATTTGCAAATAGCATAAAAAAGTGTGACTTTTTGCGAAAATAATTATATGGAATATTGCAATTCTCAACGGCACAACAATAACCTCCTTTCCCCATGATTACGTAAATTGTTTCTCAATCTTTTCGATTCTCTTCACTTACAAACGTTTTTAATTCTTTTTTTCTACAAACTCTCTTTTCCTTCTGTCTTTATATTCATATAAACTGCAGTCACATGAAGAAACGATGGACAATACATTTCCAAAGACACATTCCGAGATCGGATGGAGCTCAGTTTCGCTACTGTAGTATGTTTACTGTGGCTTGAGTCTATTCTACAAGTATTTTCATGGAAAATGTTCGAGCCCGCTTAATTCCTCCCAGAGCGGCGTATGCCAGATATACACGTCGAGCTAATACCTCACATTCGTATGAGGTTCAGCTTGTTACACCTCGTACAACCCTTTTCAAGCAGTCTTTTATATAAAGAACCTCATCCCTATGGAATAATTTGCCCAGGACTGTGTTCCCGACCGAGTACAATTTGCGGCGATTCAAGATCAATGTGACTCGCTTTTTCCGCACACGAATCGCTCCTGTAGTGCTTTAGAGATTTCCATACAGCACGCGTGCTAGGCCCATAAAAAAACAAGTGTTCTACCTATAAATAGCAAAGAAGCGCTTAACTACCAAAAATTTAGCACTTTAAATCTGCTCAGCGGGAAGGATCCAAAGAATATTTCCGAACTTCATCTTGGCTAAGTATTTATTTTAGCTTTCTGGAAGAAACGTCATTTTAGCGTCAAACTTTGGTTAAACTGAAGTTACGTTGATGTGAGAAGCCTAAATTTCATAAATCACACCATCTTTGTTACTTCTTTAAACTGGCGTAAACCAATATTTGGTGCTTTCCCCATCGGATTATCAAAAACAAATTTCTCTTCTTTCGCAACAAGTCCAAATCTTCTGTCGGTTACTAAGACAATTAGTCAAAATTCCAGTAAATCAACTGTACTTTCTCTGCCACGGCTAGCTAATATTATTGCAATACCATCTGTTAAAAGAGCTGCGAATTTCTAGGGAAAAACACAAGTTATATTCTAATGTGCGATTACGAAAACAAGTATTTTATTTAGACACCGTTTACGCTATCGTGATGCATGATATCAAAATTGCCTCTGGAGCTAATGAAAAAAAAAACCATCATCGCACAGTGGTCGAGGAATTTAATTTTTCGTTTAAAATTATTTACAGGTTTTAATTTCCAACCGATTTGAATATATATATAATATATATATATATATATATATATATATATATATATATATTTTAAATACTCATAACTAAATTTTCAAAAAATTCCTCGAAGCCGATTTTTGAATTATGGCCAATTTTTGATTATTTTTCTACCATTTTTCGATAATTTTTTCGAAATATGAAATATTTAAATAAACAAACCAAAGCAATTTATGATTCTTGATCGACATAATCTAAAATTTGTTGTTTCAAGACCTAAAGGTCGCAAGGTGAATCAACATCGCCATTTCTCGGCCATTATTTGGACATATTTTGACCATTTATCATCATTTTAGCCAGATTTATATTATTGATCAAAAGCGATTTATGTTTTTTAAATTACCATAATCTAATATTCCATGTCTCAAGACCTAAAAGTGGCAAGGTATATAGTTCCATTTTTTGGTCATTTTTGACCATTTTTTCCTCATTTCAGCCAGATTTACAATACTGATTACAACATAAAGCGATTTATATTTTTTTATTCACATAATCAGATTCTCAGTGTTTCAAGACCTAAAAATCGCAATATGAATCAACAAATCCATTTTTGGCACTATTTTAAGTTGTGTAAGTGATCTTGAGACATTGAATATCATAATATGGTTTGTTTTAAACAATTTCGTAAATCTGGCTAAAATGATAATAAATGGTCAAAATGTGTCCAAATAATGGCTATGTTGATTCACTTTGCGACCTTTAGGTCTTAAAACAACAAATTTCAGATTATGTGGATCGAAAAACATAAATTGCTTTGCTTCGCAAAATTTACTACAAATTATCCAAAAATGGTAGAAAAATAATCAAAAATTGGCCATAATTCAAACATCGGCTTAGAGGGATTATTTGTAAATTTAGTTACGAGTATTTTAAAAAAAAATTATCCAATTCGTTTGGAAATTAAGACCTGTAGATAATTTTGCTTTCAGTTGGCCAAAGCGATAAATCAACATTTTTAAAAATATTTAGAGGAATATGGTATTGTTAGTGATTAGCAACAGGGCCTTTGTAAGCAAAGATAAATAGAAGATATTCTAGTCTATATGATATATTCTCGGAATAATGAAATTAAACACTATAAAAAGTTTCGGAGCATTGTGCATGAAACATTTAAAGCATTTGTTGTTTGTTAAATTATGCAATAGCGATCTGCTGAAAAAATCCCAAAAATCCAATCTATCGTTATGCTAGTGACAGTATACTTGCTTTCTGAAGACCCGAATCAGACCCCAGCCAATATTTGCAGATAGCAAAAAGTTAAGCTTGGGGATGTTAGTAATCGAGTAAAATTTCACTCTATGAAAATCCATACATCGATTTTTATTTAAAAAGTTGCATTGCAGAACTCTAAACTTTATTCTACTAGTGTCGCCAATCAGATTACTAGACGATAACTTACGACTTAACATTGCAGAACCCTAAACTCGATTCTACTAGTGTCGCCAATCAGATTACTAGACGATAACTTACGAGTAGATATGTCTTAACATGATCATGTTCCTCGTTTGTTTCTGCACAGAGCAGTGCATATTAGAAATAGTCATCGCACTAATAAATTACATCTGTCACCAAGACTAGGATTCTGTCACAGGCAGAAGGAAAGAGATTGCTTTTTTCATAATCAACGTTAAATTAGTCATTTTATCAGGAACTTCGATTACAATCGATTTAGTTAAATTACTTGTAAACTAAAAAGAGAAAAACGAATGTCACTTTGCCATTTAACTGTGATTTTTACATATTGAAATAATATTTTGTTTTTCAAGTAAGAATTTGGTTTTTCAAGTTGAGAAAACATAAACTCATTTTTTGCTACAATGTGATCCGGTCCGTTTATTTATTTTTTTATTACTTTGAAACTTTTATACATACTCCAGGAGGCTACAAAAAGTATGTATTATAATATTTTTTATCGGGTTAAATGGACCACTGATGAAAACTATGGTGCCTCCTTGTCTGCAGGATAATTTCACATAATAAAATAATGTAGTAGGTCAAAATTGTCGAAGGGGTTTTTTATAAAAAAAAATAAAAATTTTACGGTGTTTTAAACTTTAGTATGCAATTTTTGATAAAAAAAATTTATGTTTAACTATTTGTAAATAATTGTCTATTAGAAAAATTAAAAAAAACTTTCGACATTTTGTAGAAAAAGTAATTATTAAGATTAAAAAAAAAAGCTAAAATATATTAAGAATTGTAAATTGAGTAATACTGCAGATAGTGCACTGAGATAGGTAGTGGTCCCAACCCGACGCAAGGTTACATTTATTATGATAACTTTACAATGGAATGGAATTTCCTTAATCCTTAGAAGTATAGAGAATAAAAATCCGTAAAAAATTGAATTTCTCAAAATTCGAGGTGTATGTAACACATTAATGAATAATATGAAATATTTATATACATAAGGATTAGCCGAAATATAACAACGCAAAAAAGAGTGTTTAATAGATAGCTCACTTGCCAGAACAGAATGAGAGGGTAAACATGACAATAATTTCGAAGTTAAAAATTATTGTTGTACTGGGTAGTATTTTTAGAGTAAAAGAGGAAAAAAAAATGTTGTATACGCTAGCAGAGTTCGGATAATAACGGAAAAACTCCGGAAAAATTGAAGCGTTTCCTTGAAATATCTTTTAAAAAACGGTTCCGAACTCCGAAACTATGCATAAAAACAAAGATGTAGAGCATAAATTTTTCCAAAAAAATGGTAATATACAATTTTTTGGTAACGTTAATATTAAATCAGATATTTACAAAACAAAGTTTGACCCCGAAATTTCATTAACCATCAAAAATTTGTTATAATTAATAATATTTATAATCGTTGATAATTAAACTATTTAATTATTAACGAACTTAAATATAAATTAGTTTTAATTTTAAGTAAAAACCTTAAGTTAATTAGTAATAACAAATAATTTTAATTATTATTTTTTTTAAATTATCAATTATTTTTAACTGTTATTTTTTTATCGATCACCTCCCCTCCTGAGTATGAATTTTACCCTTTTTCATATCCTGAGGATATAGGCGGGTATGTCATAATACCCGTCAACTTTGTTCAAATGCCGAAACATACATTTTTGTATTTCACGGCACCTTTTAGACAACGTGGTAGTGCTGTTACGGAAGTTATTGTATTTCTGCAAACAACCACTACCTACGTACTTGACCAGGCCATATATACCTAAATAAAAGTATACCGACCTGTCGGGATTGGAACCCAAGACCTTCTGCACCGCAAACAACTATTACGCTACGGTACCACGGGTCCCCACACAATTAATTAAATGTTAAAACTAATTAACATTTACTTTTAATTTAAAATTAATTTAGTTTGTTCATAAACAATTAAAAATAATTATTTAAAAAAAGAGTAATTTACAATTTTTGCAACACTGATTTGCCCACGAAAAACGGAACAACCAAAACTACCGACCGGCGTCAAACAAGAAATTCTCCGCTCATTCTTTCCAGAAGTAATATATATATATATATATATATATATATATATATATATATATATATATATATATATATATATATATATATATATATATATATATATATGGTGCATTGGCGAAGCAACCAAAGCAAATTGAAAATTGGCATTTGGTAGTTCATAAAAGTGTTCTTTGTATTTGCTAGACCATCCCAAGGCGCGTTTTCGCCGTCTCACGGCTCATCAGCTGGGCTAGGTTCAGCAAACACACAGAACGCCATTCAGACCTTATCCGCGTACTGACGAAAAACTATGACAAAATAGATGCTCATACTGCACTCTGTCGGTGATTTATTTAAAGTCTATCCGAACAGAGCGGCCTGATCACAGCTGGTAGGTAGCATATACAGAGAATACTTTTGGGAACTACCAAATGAGAATTTTCAATTTGCTTTGGTTGCTTCGCCAATACGCCATCTATGCCTTCAAGTGGGAAGCTTGAGAAGATGCGTTTCTGCAATTAAGCGTCAGTTGTGATCTGGCCGCTCTAACTTTAAATAAGTCACCGACAGAGTGCAGCATGAGCATCTATTTTGTCATAGTTTTCCGTCAGTACCCTGATAAGGTCTGAATGGTGTTCTGTGTGTTTGCTGAACCTAGCCCAGCTGATGAGCAGTGATACAGCGAAACACGTCTTGAGATGGTATAGGAAATACAGAGAACACTTTTGGGAACTACCAAATGCGAATTTTCAACTTGTTTTGGTTGCTTCGTCAATGAGCCATCTATGCCTTCAAGTGGGAAACTTGAGAAGATGCGTTTCTGCAATTAAGCGTCAGTTGTGATCTGGCCGCTCTGTTCGGATAGATTTTAAATAAGTCACCGACATAGTGCAGTATGAGCAGCTATTTTGTCATATATATGTATGTATATATATATATATATATATATATATATATATATATATATATATATATATATATATATGTGTATATATATATATATATATATATATATATATATATATATATATATATATATATATATATATATATATGTATATATATATATATATATATATATATATATATATATATATATATAACTATTATGCTCAATCGATAGGTGATGTATTCAAGTATTAATATCTATATTGTCGAGTTAGAATATAAAGGCAGTGAAAAATAGTGTATGATTTTGTTCAGACGAGCGGCGTCCCCATAAATATATATGTAGACAGAATTTTCCCAATGAGAATAAAATGGCAACAACTGTCGATAAGGGAAATTAAAAAATCAAGTTTCATGCATTATAATCACTACTTAATTATTGAATAAAGTATATTATTCACGTAGTTCTTCCCTGACCAAGTTAATGGAGTCACGTGAAGCAGAAAGTCTTAAAAAATGAATTACGGTTCAAGCACTCCCATTTCTTCCACAACTCAAAATTGATTGATTATCTTGAGATATATTGATTAAATGCAGTTCAAAGAAATATATCCCTTAGTTTCAATTTCCATTCTTAAATATAACGACGGTAATAAATCATGAAAATATGTGAATCGAATTCGTAGAAAACATATCTAAAATGAATTTTTTTTTTAAACATTATATTATATACGAATGTGAAACTATGGATCTCTTCTTGAAAATGGTTATTCGATACGTAGCGTATAATGTGAGTAATAGGCATGTAAGTCGAGCCAAGCCGCGAAATTTCATATTTTGTGTTTCTTGCGAGCGGTTTTAAAATAGTTCGTTTGTAATCAAAATATCTTGTAAAATATGAATTTTACGGAAATTATAGACCTTTTTTGTAGAGAATTTCTTGTTCTACAACTCTATTTAAATATATTTTCTAAATTTTGAACCTCTTAAGAGATATTTAAAAATCCGCTTCTTTCGATTTTTCTGGTGATTTTCCGATATTTTCGAGACTAGCTAGTATTCAGAACCTCTTTTACTCTAAAAATGCTACCCATTACAACAATCTCTGACTTCAAAATTATTGTCAGCTGAAAATTGTCCGTGACTGGGCTGAGAATACGACATTTTAACGAGGCAAGGAACTGTTCTCTTTTCCTTTTCCTTTTTTCCTTATTTTCGTTACAAAATTTCATCTCACGAACTCTTTTATATAGATACCTTCATCTCTTTGGAGTAAACTTGCTAAGACTATACCTCTCTTGTATGTGTATTACGCCATATTAAAGTAAAAAATCGGTAAAGTTATTTGCTCCGTATTTTCCTTGCAAACTGCCTCTTTCCAATTCTCAGTAGCTCAGTTCTGTTTGTGGCTCTCATATTTCCTCAGAGAGCGTTCTTTTGGCGGTCGACGGATTTCTTTCTAACACCTTCACTATCAACGTCGGTGTGCCGCAAGGCTCCATACTGTCTCCTACTCTCTTTCTAATTTACATTAACGATCTGCTCGAAAAGACCAGGAATCCAATCTACAGCTTTGCAGATGACAGTACGCTTATCTCTTCATTCACTTTGAACGCTCGGACATCGGCTACTCAGGCGAATATCCGCAGACAGCAGGAGGTCGTTCAACTTAACAAAGACCTGAAAGCAATTCAATCTTGTAGTGACAGTAACCAAGTGGAATTTAACGCTACAAAAATCAGGCAGCAGTTTTTTCTAAAAAAGTTAACGTTGCTGAACCCGACATAGTCATGTTGGGACACTCCATTCCCCTAGCATCGTGACTCAATCTCTTAGGCGTTAATTTGGGAGCAAATATGTCCTGGCATGAACAAGTTGCAAGCATAGCAAGGAGAGCTTCTCAAAAGTTGGGAATATTATTTCGAACCAGAAAGCTTTACACTCTACAACAACTGTTAATTCTTTACAAAGCTCAAATTCGACCAACTATGGAATGTTTAGGGCTCCGCTCCCAAACACACACTGCATTTGTTGGATTCTGTTCAGAGAAGAGCTGTTCGTCTGATTGGAGACCCGGAACTGAGCGGCGGCCTTGTTTCGCTGGAACATCGAAGAACGGTTGGCGACTTCAGTCAGTTCTACAAGAATTTTCATGGAAAGTGTTTGAAGGATGTAGTCTGCTTAATTCCTCCCAGCTTGTTACTCCGCGTACAACGCTTTTCAAGCAGTCTTTTATATGGAGAACAACATCCCTTTGGAATAATTTGCCCAGGGCTGTGTTTCCCACCGAGTACAATTTACAGCGACTCAAGAAAAACGTAAATCGCTTTTTCCGCACACATGCTACTCGTGGAGCGCTTTAGGGACATCCCTGTAGCACGTGTGCTAGACCCATAAAAAAAAATTATAAATGAAATGATTAAAACTTACCAAATGCGTCAATCAAAAAACCTGTAAATATTCTCAAAATACTGTTGAAATTATACAATCTAATAACCTGTAAATATTCTCAAAATACTGTTAAAATTATACAATCTAATTAATTATAAATATTTAGCAAAAATATTTATTATTTCAACAAAACAATTTGCTTTTGTAAAATGTTATGCAATGTATACCCGATATAGAAAGGAATTAGAAGCTCACCTTGCCTAAATAATCCAAAAAAGTAATTAATTAATTTAATTAAACCAGTCAAGTGCAAGTTGGCCTAGCGCAATTAGTGTTCCGTACCGTGATTGCTTTTAAAATAAAATAAAATCCGTATCTAAGCTTTAATTATAATATATAACAATAACTTATTACCCAATATGTATTTTCACGTTTTTTTCTTAGTCAATAATGTACAACATTATATTATAACAATATATAATAATGTTATAGCATCTTAGCTAACTAATGCTCAATCAATCAAGAATCTTGTAATGAAAGTGGAAAATAAATATTTACTACCTAAATATTTGTTTAATTATGAACAAATAAAATAATTTTTTTATTTGGGTACCTATTTTTTGGTAGTCAAATGTTTAAAGCAGTTGCTTTTTGTCCCGATTATATTCACCTTCACCATTTTGGCAATCAAATAGTTTTTTTATGCTAGGTAAATTATCACGTAATGCACTTGTGATAATTTTCACTCAACCTACACTTTATTGAGACTATTTCAGAGTCTTTTCCAAATTTTTGGATCAGTACTTTTGAGATAGGTGGACAGGGATTTTTGGGCCATTCTATAATAACATAAAGAAAAGTGTGCGCAAGTATTACATTATATATATATTTTTTTAACTCGTGTTTTCACAAGCTTTTATTTGACACCCCACTCGATAATCCGGTAAAAATGTTTTTTGACTTCCGATTTCACTCCCTAAAACTAACCCCTTAAGTAAAAAATTTAACTTTCAAAACTACACGGATCTTAGTAAACCATTAAATCCTATATTTGTGCCAAATTTGAACTTTCAATGTCAAATAGTAGAAATGATCCCGTAAGTTTTCCGTGCGGAACACTAAAAATTACAATTTATTTTTTTCAAATAACAACGAACATAATATATACTTTCTCCTAATGAAATAATCGTGTCCGTGAGAGAATAAAATTCAAATGTGGACGATACAGATAAAAAATTTGTCAGGTATGCATAATGTATAATTAAAAATAAACCCCTTTTTGCGATGTGCAGCTACATTATTGTTTTTATGATATTTATTCAAAGTTATTAAAAAGTTGGAAGTTAAAAAAGTATGTTTTTCATGATCTAAAAATCCTAATGACGGGTTGTATGGTTTTCTGGATTTGTCAGAAAAGTTGTTGGATGACTGACTGCTTGACAAGTAAGTTTGATCATGTAGGACGCTGTCCAGCCTTCAAACCATCCAACTCCCTAACTTGTAGTTCTCGCTATGTCCTGGTTTTTTTTTAAATATTTTTGGCGAAACAAGTGAGCACAAATAAGTATCTTCGTCCATCTTCATACACCAGTCTTGGCACTTACACCTCAATTTGTTCCATAAATTAATGTGACCATAATATGCTCTTTTAAATAACCATCCTTCACTTTGATCTGTTT
>CM032446.1:215212920-215427826 GCA_019049505.1 Pachyrhynchus sulphureomaculatus
TCACAAACATACTCCAACACTTGTTCAAGCCTTTCTAAAAATATTTCGTATGTTCTAAGTCCTCTGCGATACACACACAGTATGAGTACCTTGAAAGTTTGACTATAGACCGAAGCGAGTTCTATTTCACCCTCAATGCTAAGAGCACAGACGGCCTTCTCATCCGTAAAAATCACTATCCCAAATAGAGCAAACACACGCAACTCCATGCTTTAAAGTACTCCTACATAGGCCCTACATACTCACTGAGTGGCTATGTAGGCAATTTGTGAAGTGGCACTCATTTGCGATCAACCTACTCCTATATTCAAAATTAGTTTGTATGTATCAAAGTTAACATATTACTTTTTTTACATAGATTTTCTGTAAAATATCTTTTATTTTTATTCATAAATATGTTATTTAGATACTTGTGAGTAATAAACAATGAACGAAGGACCTCGTAACATGCACTTCCCCACACACTTACGCCGTAATTCAAAGCTGTTTCATTGGTTGGTAATTAATCTTTAAAAGGGTTAGGGAAAGAAACTTTTTGAGTTGACAGAAATTATAAATTGTTTTTTGTAAATTTAGGGATTATTTATATTGCATGAGTATCGTACTTAAGATATTTGTCAGTAAAAAGCCTCAGGTATTTAACATTGTCCTTCGACGATACAGTTGGCTCAGAACTAAAGTTAACAGACTTAGTTAAACATGATTTTTTTTATTTACATTCATTGTGAAAAGATTCTGATCGAATCATAATTTCGTCTGTGATATACATTCTTTTGCTCTCTCGATAACTTCAGGTCAGGACTTAGCCCTAACCATGACGACAGTATAATCAGCGTTACATACTTACTTACTATAAACATCAGTCCATACCATAATTAAGGCATTCACATAAAACTTACTTCAAGATTATGTCAATTTTATTAATTTTTCGAAATATCTGTTAACGACATCAATAATTGCAACTGGCCTATAATTTTCTTTACTCAACTTATCCTCAACTTTAAAAATATGTATTATTACAGACCTTTTCAAAAAAATTTGATAACCACCCTTTTTAAATAATACATTTATTAAATAAAGAATAAAATTAGGAATATGTTAAAATTTTAGATGAAATATTATGTATATATATACATATATATATATATATATATATATATATATATATATATATATATATATATATATGTATATATATATATATATATATATATATATATATATATATATATATATTTATATATATTTATATATATATTTATTTATATATATATATATATATATATATATATATATATATATATATATATATATATATATATATATATATAGAATCATATGAGATAAAAATTTGATGTGGTATTACTTTTAATTACAGTATGTTACTGCCAATTAAACAGTACCAAGTGAAAAATTTGACTGGCAATATTGAGTTTTAATAGATATATTAACAAAATTTGACCCCATATTCTGAAGATCATTCACTTATAAGATCACTTTGGTGTCTGTCCGTCTGTCACGCTCGATTTTCTTCGAAACTATTTGACATAGAAAGTTGAAATTTGGTACAGGAATTGTTGACCTTATCAGTGCCGTGTAGTTTGAAAAAGTTAAATTTTGACTTATGGGGTTAGTTTTTAGGGGTGAAATCGGAAGTGAAAAGAATTTTTTTTTACTAGGTCATCGAGTGTGTTAACGCAGATGGTTCGCACAAGTTAAAGCCGTTGGTCATTGGTAAATCTGCAAATCCACGTTGCTTTAAGGGATTTGAAAACCCATTGGAATACGTCAATTCGAAGAAGTCGTGGATGAATTCAGAGTTATTCTTCAACTGGTTCCAGCATTCATTTATAAAACAGGTAAACTTATTTTTTAGGTTTCATAAAAAATTTTGCAGGTTAATGCATAAAAATTTTTTTCAGGTTCGCCAATTTTTCTGCTAAAAATAATTTACCACCAAAGGCATTGTTGCTGATTGATAACGGTACTGCCCATAAGCCAATTGACATGCTACAGTCTGATGATCGAAACATTGCTGCAATGCTTTTACCACCTAACGTAACAGCGGTTTTGCAACCCATGGATCAAAATCCCAAAAGATTGGTCAAGTTAGGATATCGAACTAAATTGTTATGCAACATTGTCGTACAAGAAAACGTTCCGATTGAAAATATTTTGAAAGCACATACAATTCGTGATGCTATTTTGCTACTTAAATCAGTGTGGGACGAATTGCCGCAAGCTGTTCTTATAAAAGCGTGGAATAAGATAAAAAAGTGGGATGATGATCAGTACGATAGTGAAGACGACATTCCGCTCTCTAAATTGATTACATCAAATAGTGCATACAACGATACACTTTCAGAAGTTTAATTGTAGATGTCAAAGGCGGGTGATAATGTTGACATCAGCATTGATGACATTGAAAATTGGAACAATGATCAAATTTCAGAAGATAACGATGATTTCGAAGTGTCCGATAATGATAACGACGGGTCAATTATCGAGCAAGATATTCAACAACCGAAAGTGAGCTTCTCGAAAGCAGTTGAAAGCATCAATACCTTGATAAAAATGGTTTGAAAACAATAACGTTACTGCGCACGAAAATATTCAAGAGTGACTGTGAACTTTAAACCAACCAGTACAAATTAAATCTAAGTTTCTTTTTTGTAGTGATGAAAACTAAGTCAATGAAATAAATTTAGCATGTCATTTCCAAAAAATCTAGGTTTATTACTTTATTTTTTTTCAATTTTGAAAACCGCTTAGAAAAGTTAATAGTTCGTAAACGTTAATTACCCTTGGAACATTTCGGTTAACTTTTTCGAGTTTCTACTGTATTTGAATACTAACAATACCAACATGCAAGCACACACACATATTTTTTCCGATTTTTTTAATATCATTAGACTAAGCTACTAGTCTAAAATTTAAAGTAGGTATTTAATTGGGTTCAATTCGTATGGGTATTCACATACTCTTCTTTGAAACCTAAGGCATTTTCCCTTTGTGAAATCCTCTTTTCTCTTTGATATTTTTGGCAAAATAACTGAAAATGTCTCTCATCCCTAATTTAGTGACCAAGTGGGTCTTGTTTCGAATCCTTTCCAAAATTTAGTAGGTATTTAATTGGGTTCACTTCGTATGAGTATTCACATACTCTGTCTAGAAACTTAAAGCACTTTCCCTTTGTGAAATTCTCTTTTCTCTTTGATACTGTTAGCAAAATAGCTGAAAATTCTCTCATTCCTAATTTAGTGACCAACTGGGTCTTGTTTCCGATCCTTTCCACCTGAAATGAACAATTTACTTAGAGACAAAGGCAATACGATCTTTGACCCGTGGTTGGCTAAACTGTTTCGCTTAGTTTGAGAACAGTTCGTTGAGTGGTATGTGGATTTTCCGATATAAAATGATAGTTTATCAGCTAACTGAAAATTGTACGAAGTTTATGGAGTATGTTGTGTTTAAGTGAGATGTAATGCGGCATAAAATTTCTTGTTACAAAAAAAAGTTTCCGAGGAATAAAGAATCTTGTTCTGCTTTGAATCAAGATTCTTTATTATATTATTTACCAAGCATGCTAATTTCTTGTCATAAGGGTTGAAAAATTAGTGTGTGTTATTTAAAGTTTAACTAAAAAGGATACAAGTATTTCTTGATTTTTGCAAATTTCTTCTCCAAATGGGTATTTTTGTTTAATTAGTTTTCAAATAAGTCAAAATAAAGTACACAGTCCATTTCTTAAAGAGTACGATATATTTCTTTATGTTATAATTATTATAATTACATTATATTATATGATATGTCATAATAATATGAGAGCAAATTTTACTTAGTGACTTACTCTGAAAGCGTTAACAAACCAGATGAACTCTCAAAACCGCATGTATGTTTGTACTTGGCTACAGAAATGATAGTGGAATTACCTGAGTGGCGTCATTAACCTACTTTTCCTTCCAATTATATGAAAATAATTAATATCATCTCGATTTTTTTTTTGTGTTAAGGGAAACTAAAAATGTTTAGTGGAAAGGTGGTAGCAATTTACAAAAAAAATCGAATGCAGAAAAATATAGCAACAAGTTTTGTAAAACCACCTAAAAACTACAAACTTGAAAAGTAAACTAGCTTGGGTGCCATGAGCCTTATACGACAATTTTATAATCGGTTTATAAGTATAGCTTTAAGCTTTAAAAATATCTTAATTTAAAACATTTTTTCTAGACTTTCCATTTTGTGACTTATTAGCCGAACACTACTCCACTTAACTTCCATATTCAATAAAGCCATCTTTAACAGTTTTGTAACTGAGCCAACTTAACCTTATCTTTCTTTATTTATGGAATTTATCCACATGCCCCAGCCACATTTCTCATACCACCTTAGTATGGGCTATCCCAGATTACTTCTTTCTATACATGGTCTCGACTTCCTCATTTTATTTGTCGATCTTGTTCTGTTCATCACTATCTCCATGTGCCTTATATTGTCATTTTGACATTTTCCATTTTGGTAAGTTCTCTAATCCATTCTATAGATTTCTTCCCATTTGGCGTTATATTTAGCATTGCTCTCTCCACATGGCGTTGGGTGGTTTGCATCTTACTCATTGTTTTCTTTGTGATTGATTTTGTTTCAGTCATCTACAGCAAGACTGGGATATTATATTGACTTAATTTTTGTTTTCACATTTGTGTTAAATTATTTGTTTTTGTTTGCAATATGTTGCTTAATCTCTAGAAAGTTATCCCTACGAGTCTTATTTTTCCATTTAAATCTACCATTAGCATTTTTATGTATATTATTATGTATATGTATTTTTTACCCCTTTTGTCCTCGTTCTACTCAGCATGATAGGTTCGTTATTTTTTTGGGGGATATAATTATTTTTGTTTTGCTCATATTTATGTCAGCCCTATTTTTTTTGATTTTTCTTCCAGCTTTCTTATCATTCTCTGTTGTTTTAAGCCATTCTCCGTAATAAGCAATAGATCGTCTGCATGTCATGTGTTTAATTTTTGTCCTTCAATGTCCTCCCAGTTTAGATATTTCGTAAATCTTCCATTGTTAACGTGAAAAGCTTCGGTGATATGGAGTCTCCTTCTGAATGTAGTCTCACTGTACAAGTTTTTTTATATATGTTTTAGATAAGGGTGATATTTTTGAATCTACAGGGCAATTTAGTAATGCATTTTCCATATTTCCATGCAGATACAGATCTTGTTATGGTTTGTAAATATTAAGTATAATTTATTGCTATATTCTAAGTACTTTTCGATGATATCTGGATCAAGATATATATATATATATATATATATATATATATATATATATATATATATATATATATATATATATATATATATATATATATATATATATATATATATATATATATATATATATATATATATATATATATATATACAGTAATACCCCGCTTTACGCGAGGGATACGTTCCGAAAAAAATCGCGTTAACTGAAATTCGCGTATATCGAGGTTTATGATTAAACATAGTCAAAATTTAATACAAAAAAATACAAATCATTTTAATCAATCACTTTAATTCTAAGAACACTTTATGCAATACATACTCTTATTTTTTACGGAAAAAAATACATCTATTGTTTTTTGGGTAACGTTTTGTTTACGTTCTTGTAAAATACGTTCATAACACCCAACACTGTTTTTAATTGTTTGACACACGGTCAAGACACGGTCATCATTATTGTCTATACTCTGCAATATGTCCAAACCTGAATAAATTTTTGAAAGTGCATTTTGTATTTCCCCTGAAGATAAAACTTTCTCTTCTACTTGTTCTTCCTCATCGTAGATAGGATTATTCTGTAACTCGATCAGATCTTCATTGCTAATAGGATCGTCCTGCGTTGCTACAAGTTCTACGAGATCTTCTACCGTGACATCTTCAAGTTCAGACCCCTCAATCATTGCAGCAATGTCTTCAAGCACTTGTCTCTGCATCTGGACAATTCTTCTAGGTGCTTCCACTACATCTGGCCAAAGATTACGCCACACCCCATTCATACAACTCATTTTAACTTCCTTCCAAGCCTCTTCAATGTTGTGAATAGACTTCATAATGTTGTATGACTTCCACCACTCTCGCATAGACTGTCTTCCTTCCCCGTCAGTTTCATGAATTAGTTGGCTAAAAGTGCGGCGATGGTAATAAGCTTTGAAGTTTGCTATTGCTCCCTGGTCCATAGGTTGTAATATTGACGTAGTGTTTGGTGGAAGGAACTTTACGTACACTTTTAAGTCTCTGGGCGTATCAAGTGAGGTTGGATGTCCTGGGGCATTGTCTAAGAGTAATATAACTTTAGGTTCAAGCCCATTTCTGTCACAGTATGATTTGACTGATGGGCAAAAACTATTAGAATACCATTCTTGAAAAATTTCCCGTGTAACCCACGCCTTTCTGTTTGATCGCCACACAACTGGTAGACTTGTCTTGTCTGTGCCTCGCATTGCACGGGGTGTTTCTGAATGGTACACTAGTAAAGGTTTCAGTTTGAAATCACCAGTGGCATTACCACCCAGCAGAAGTGTTAGTCGATCTTTCGCAGCTTTGAAACCACTGGCTTGACGTTCTTCCTTAGAAATGAATGTTCGAGATGGCATTTTTTTTTTCAGTAAAGTGCGGTCTCATCAACATTGAAGATGAGACAAGCAGGAATTTTCTCTCGTCTAACGAAGTCTTGAAACTTGTCTGGAAACTCAGCTGCAGCTTGAATGTCCGCGCTGGCCGCCTCGCCTGTTATGTGGATATTGTGAAGATTAGAACGCTGCTTGAACCGATGGAACCAGCCTCTGCTGGCAGCAAAAGTCGGAGTGGCACTCCCTTCTCCTTCTTTTGTTTTTCAGCATCTCATACAAAGATTTTGCTTTTGTGCATATGAGATCTTGACTTAGTGGTGTGTTCTTCTTATTCAAATCTTCGATCCAGACTGACAGTAATTTCTCCATTCTTTCTAAGATAGATGATCTCGAACGAGAAAGTTTTGTTGCACTTATAGGTGTTGAACCTTCGCTGGAGATTTTAATTTTTTTCCCGATTTTTATAAATCGTTCTCACAGTCGATTCTGAGAGTCCAAAATCTCTCCCAACAATTGTTGCTTTGCCTCCATTTTCCATTCTTCTTAACACTTTCATCTTCAATTCCAAAGTGACGCTTTTACGCTCTTTTTTCTTTACAGGCGGCATTTTTAACGTAGGGTTAAATTATGTATGTATGTATCTCCAATAAATATTAAAACAAAACTGCCAGCCGACCGAACTAACATTACGGAACAAATGAACACACGAAACGAACGAGGAAATCCCCATAGAACAAAGTCGAAGGACAGGGAATTCCCAATTCTTCAAAGAGAATATTCAGAGAAAGCGGGGATCCCCCCGCGACCATAGAGAAGTTAATGACTACATGAGCGCGAAATTTGAAATTCGCGTTATAGTGAAACCGCGCGTAACGGGGGGTCGCGCTAAGCGGGTATTACTGTATATATATATATATATATATATATATATATATATATATATATATATATATATATATATACATATATATATATATATATATATATATATATATATATATATATATATATATATATATATATTATATATATATATATATATATATATACATAAATATATATATATATATATATATATATATATATATATATATATATATATATATATATGTATATATATATATATATATATATATATATATATATATATATATATATGTATATATATATATATATATATATATATATATATATATATATATATATATATCTTGATCCAGATATCATCGAAAAGTACTTAGAATATAGCAATAATTTATACTTAATATTTACAAACCATAACAAGATCTGTATCTGCATGGAAATATGGAAAATGCATTATATATATATATATATATATATATATATATATATATATATATATATATATATATATACACATATATATATATATATATATATATATATATATATATATATATATATATATATATATATAAATATATATATATATATATATATATATATATATATATATATATAAATATATATATATATATATACACACATATATATCAATGGGTCCCTAACTGTGCGTCGCGACGCCCTGGGGCGTATCGACGCTATGCTAGGGGCGTCGCGAGACAATACGTACAGATCGCCTACAAACGACGTAAGGAGCTAGTGCGCGGCGCAGCGCGCGTCTCATCAGCGGCTCAGTAAGCCAACCCCTCTATTTCCCTGCGCTTTTTACAAGGAAAGCAACGTTATTTTTTTGCAGGAAAATTGCGAGAACTGAAACATCAGTCGACATCCTTGTTTTTCGGAGCATCTATTCCTTCCAAAGTACTGCTCGCCCCTTACAAAGTTGCTCACTGTATTGTCAAATGTAAGAAATCACATACGCTTGCTGAAGATCTTATTTTACCTGCAGCAATTGATATGGTATTAGTGATGATTGACTAAAGAAATAAAAAATGCTCCTGTTTCTAACAATATGATTAGTCGTCGCATTCATGACGTAGCTGAAGGCATTAATGAGCAAATTGTGGAAAATCTTTCTGGTTTATTTGCCATTCGACTGGATGAAGCGACAGACAGTAATAATGACGCTCAATTAATATGTTACGTGCGGTACATCTATTCAAAATCTGGAGCCAAGTTTTCAATTGATATTTATCAACACACATATCAACATTGACCACCCATTTTAGTAAATATTTTCCAGAGAATCTGAATCAATACGACTCGATTAGAAACCCATTCCAATCGACCCCACCATCATCTACACTTTCAACAGTCGAGGAAGAACAGATGTTAGAACTATCTTGTGATACGAGCCTAAAACTACGATTGGATAAAGACAATTTTGAAGCAATATATCCCAAGAATATCTTACTATCAGTACTACGGCTTTGAGGGTTCTTTTACCATTTGCTACGTCGTACTTGTATGAAACTGGCTTTTCTGCAGTTGCAGTAATCAAATCGAAGTACAGGTCACAAATAAATTTAGAAAAAGAAATGAGAGTAGCAATTTCAACACTTCAACCCCGATTTGAAAAGTTACGCTCAGTAAAGCAAGCTCATCCTTCTCATTAATTGTATTGTTTGTAGGGTTTTTATGTTTTTTAAGACATAATAATTAAGATTCTATATTCTTTGGAGTTTTCTTTGAATAATAAAGTAATTTTATTGTCTGCTACAGCTACACACAGGTATCTTTAGAAGAGCGTCGCAAAAAAATTGCAACCTGTAAAGAGAGTCGCTGTAAAAAAAAGATTGGGATTTCGTGATATATATAGTATGTATATATAAATAACAAGTCTCGAGAAATAGGTCTAAAAATAAACTTCACCAAAACCAAATATTTGAACAATGAAAGTGAAGATAACAGCCAGGAACTATTAATAGAAGGTGAAAGAATAGGAAAGGTATAAACATTCATATATTTAGGACACAAAATCGAAATGTCCAAAAATAATTGAAAGGCTGACTTGGATAGAGGAGTCTCGTTAGCTTGGTCTGCGTTCCGAAGATTAAAATTCACATTTAAATTAAACATCTCAAATACAATAAAAGCCAGGGTATTCGATCAATATGAACTGTCGGTATTAACATATGGCACTGAAACGTGGAGTTTAAATAAAAGTACTCAAATAATAAAGAAACTCCAGGTAACCCAAAGAGCAATGGAAAGGACAGTGCTAAATACTGGACTCTAAGATCGTATTTCTAACATTGAGACACGAAGAAGATCAAAAGTGACAGATGTAATACAATGAATATGTATATTAAGGTGGAATTGGGCGAGGCATGTCGCAAGGATGAATGATAACAGATGGACACGCCGTATAGTTGAATGGAGGCTTAGAGGACACATCAGATGCAGAGGTAGACCGCAGACAAGATGGACAAACGACATAAAAAGATTAGCAGTACACGATTGGGTGCAAAAAGCAAACAACAAGGCTCATTGGAGACAGTTTTGGTGAGGCTTACATCTGACTATGGATAGAATAAGCTAATAATGATTATATATATATATATATATATATATATATATATATATATATATATATATATACATATATATATATATATATATATATATATATATATATATATATATACATATATATATATATATATATATATATATATATATATATATATATATATATATATATATATATATATATATACACACACACGAGTTTCCCCCCATATTATATTTCATCAGTAGAATTAGGATCGATAAAACTCGTGTAAAAACTGAAAACCTTTATATTTTGAAGTAGATTTAAGCAAAATATAAAGTGTGCTATATTTTTAGAATGGTAATCTAAAGTTCTATTCGGATAAGGAAAAATATACAGGGTATCCCATTTAAAAAATATATTTTTGCGTTAATAACTATTAAAATATTAGTTGTAAAAAAACGTAATTTACACTGTTGAAATCTACGTGAAAAAGTGCTTTAAGAACATTTTTACAGAAATCAAAAATTTTCAATAGGAAAAGAATTACAAACATTTTTCCAAAATGCAGATTTTTGAAAAACACCCTGTATATCTGAAACGGTACTAGAAATCGATATGCGGTTTTCACCATTGAGATTCATCTATCTCCTTTAGATAAAGAGGTTTACCTTTAAAAATGGCCAATTTGGACCACCCTGTACATATATATATATATATATATATATATATATATATATATATATATATATATATATATATATATATATATATATATATATATCACACGAATGCCACAGCATATTTGCCTCAGGGTATAAAAACAGTCTGAATGAATGGGAAATAAATTCAGCCAGCAATGGGTAAAAAAGATTGTTCAGGTTAGTTCAAATGGAGATCAGTTGTTGCTTTTGAGTCTACCCATCATGTCGACTTCTAGACACGTGGCTCGATATTGACAACATAAAAATTTGGAGGTTATATTAATGTCTTAACCTCCAAATTGGCTGAAAAATAATAGTTCATCACCACGTAAATTATATTACATCTCGAAGTTTATGGATAAAAAGTAGCTCTAACTCCATGGTATAGTTGCAGCTCACCATGCATGAGGTCTCGTGTCCAATCCCTGGCAGGTCAGTGTATTCATTTATTTAAATATCTTTCGCTCACGATAGTCTGCAACTTCTCAAAGCCGATATTGCTGTAAAAAAGGCATGCTGTTGATAGAAGGCCGTTCAAACCGAAGAAGCTGACGATGAAGACAGCATCGTCCCCGCTACAGACACAAGTGTGATGCATGAAACGTCCGACAGCATGTTATTGGTAGGGAACCACTTAGACTAGAAAAGACTTGTCGCTTTCGAGTCTAAGTTGTGGTGGAAATCGAACTGGATGGATTCAAAGCCGTCATTAATAATGGCACACTCACACTGCAACATCACGACGATGTTTAAAGTGTGTTTTCTGGCAAACGGAAAATGTAGAACAATACTTTGAAAAAAGGGAGCGTACACTGAGCTCTGTTTCTTATATGGTTCGGATCGGATCTGATGTTAAACTGTAGCCCATGTGTGTCTAACATTATACAGATCTCAGATGGTATTGTAAGCATGAGCTCTTTGAACTGTCTTTTGCCTATAAAATGTTTTAAGTACTGGCGTAACACCGCAGTAAAAAACAATAACACAATTGGGGGCCGTCTACTGCTACTGACCGACAGATGAATGATCAGCAAATTGGTGGCAAAATGGTAGGTAGCACAATTTGACAAGGGTTCCACCCATGCAGATGTGGTTCAATGTACAACCACTCAAAATGGAAAAGTCCATAGTTCAGCAGTCTCCCACTGTTCCTTCATCTTTAAATCTATCTCGGGAAGCGTTTTGCCGTATCACGACTCATCAGTTGAGTTAGAATCGATAATAGAGAAAACAGAATTTTAGATACTTATTTCCGTACTAACGTAACATCGTCCATAATAATTTCATGGTAAGGAAAATAAATTGCTCTTGACAACACTGCATCGTACATCACACCATTACTTTAATAACTAGGGATGTAAAATATGTGTTTATTATACCGAAATATATCACTCACGAATATATTATGTAAATTTTGAAATATGATTACTTTGATGTACTAAAAATAGAATAAAAGTTTAGTAATATAGGAGCAGAGTTCTGACTTTTACGGCAATTACTCGTTTTTATACGGTAAATTGTTACCTTTATAAAATTATGGAAGGAATAATAATATTAATCCTATTTGAATCGCTTTAAGTAGTTTTGAAAATATAACTTGATTTAATCGGATTATTATATAATACATAATTATATTTTATAATTTTAAATTAGTAGTAAAATAGAAGAAGATGTAACTCATGTAAACCTAACATTGTAACCATAAGGGTATAGTAGCATTATTAATCATGATGATAGCCATAAAAATATCCACTAGTGTCGTTTGAAATAACGAACACAGTAAAGTTAATAGACTTTTGGATACGAAACTTTTTACTTGAGTTTCCTTTATAAAGTGTCCCAATTCTTTGAGAAAGCTGCGTCCAATCGACTGTCGTACGATCTCTGCAACACTATGTGTTTTTGCAGCGGAAATTCTACTGATGAGAAAATTCAAATAAACCACTTTATTCATCAACGATGTTAAAATTCTTAGTTTGAAAAATGTGTGTATACGGAGCTTAGAATTTTAAAGGAAATTAAAAAATATGTGCTTTTTAATCCAAATAATACGGGGATGGATTGAAAAGTTCGTGGCCTAGTCAAGAAAACAAAATAAAATACGTAGAAAAATATTTTTATTTTTAGACGTAATTTCCGCCTAGCTCTATGCACTTCTTCTATCTGCTTTCCAAAGCTATCTATTTGAAAAGAAGATTCCTTAAGGTCTTCAAAATACTGGTTAACTGCAGCTTCGACTTCTTCATTTGATGAAAATTTCTGGCCACCGAGGTGTTGTTTTAGGTTTGGAAGCAGATGAAAGTCCGAAGGTGCCAAATCAGGAGAATAAGCCGGGTGGGGCAGCAATTCGAAACCACAATCACGAATTTGAGCCATAGATTCAACAGACGTGTGAACGCGAGCGTTATCCTGATGGAAAAAAACCTTTTTTCTCAGTAATCCTGGGCGTTCCTATTTAATTCCTTGACGTAAACGACGCAAAAGAGTGCAATAGTAAGTCGAGTTTATTGATTCGCCTTTCGGATGGTAGTCCACCATAATAATACCTTTAGCATCCCAAAAACTGACGCCGTCACTTTTCGAGCCGACAGAATCGCCTTCGCTTTCTTCGGGGTCGGCTCACCAGATTTTTTCCACTGCTTGGATTGTTGTTTTGACTCTGGAGTATAGGTTTCGTCCATTGTCACAAACCTGTTAAGAAAATCTTGCGAATCGGTCTCAAACATCTCCAAACGGTCGTGAGAAATCGTGAGTCGAATTCGTTTTTGTCAACTGAAAGCAATATAGGGACCCACCTAGCGGAAACCTTAGAAAATCCGAGTTCGTCGGCAATGATGTTTTGTGTTTGTTCATACGAGATGCCTATAGTGTCTGCAATCTCTCTGATCTACGGTCTTTCAATATGAGATCACACATTTTGCCGATGTTATCTTCAATCGTAGACGTCGTGGGCCGGCCGGAGCGAAGGACATCTTCGATGCTCTCTCGTCCACGTTAAATTCTGCAACCCATTTTTTCACAGTGGTATATTACGGAGCAGTTTCCCCTAGTGTTGTTTTCATATCATCGTGGGTCTCCTTTGGTGTTAATCTTTTTTTAAACAGGTATTTGAAGACCGCACGTTGTTCAATTTTTTCCATTTTTCCAAAAACGCTGCACTTGGTCTCACTAGGCTCGTTCTAACCTAAAAACCACAAATTCTACAGCAACAAAATTTTACACTGTGACAACCAAAGAAAATATTAACTTATTGAGGGTACTATAATAAAAATATTATAATTATTTTTTGGTGAGGCCGCGAACTTTTCAATCCATCCTCGTATAACGGGATTTTATTAGGAAAACTGGCAAAAGTTTCTGCGTTTGAGATGCCGCGTCTCTGCTGCTAGGTCGAAATATCCGCTGCTACAGTTGTACGCACAGTTAATTACGGGAGTAAATTTACCTCGAAATTGACTAATATGTTATTCAATTAGAAATTCTTGTTTCACAGAATATTTGTACAACTTCAGCAGAACGATGTGGAGGCTGCATGAAAGTGGCACAAGACGTTCTCGTTCCGCAAAAATAACACCTCTTTCAACTAACAGCGTGAAAAATGACCTTGGTTTGTCATATATAGAGAAAATTGTAAGTATTTCACTTGCAGATAAAAGTTGTAGAGTCAATATTTATTCTAAGTCACTCTGTAATCATATTCCTTTACAGACTATTTTTGATAAAAAATAATACAATTTTTAGATTACTCTCCTCCAAGAACACTAAAAAAGACGAATAATACTATATATTAGAAGCAATTACTCTAATCTTCTTTCCCGGCATTTTAATTATTTATATGTTTGACTATAACTAATATTGCTTACTTCTTCTTACGACGCCAATGAAGGGTGGCGATCCAAATAGCTAAACGGACTTTAGAAACTGCCGCTCAAAAAATATCACTTGAAGCACATCCAAACCACCTTCTCATGTCCTTCAGCCAAGAATTCTGTCGTCTTCCGATTGGTCGTTTGCCCTTTATTTTGCCTTCAATAATTAGACGTAGCAATTCGTACTTTTGGCCGCTCATTATATCTTCGAAGTATTGAGTTTTTCTTATTTTCATGGCAGTTAGTAATTCATTCATTTTCTTCATTCTTTCTAGTATTTTTGTGCTTTTTTGTACCCAGGAGATGCAAAGAAGGCGTCTATAAATGTACATTTCAAAAGATTCCAGTCGGTTTTCTGAGCCAGAGTCAAGGGTCCAGCACTCACATCCATACAATAACCTCCTGCCTACATTTATACTATACATATTACGCAAGAAAAAAAAATCCTGAAGTCTACCTTTAAAATGGTAAGACGAAAATATTTTATCAGTGCCATCGAGTGGCCTCGTAGGTTATGTTAAAAGAATATAACGTCAAATGTCATCTTTCATTTTATTAAAAATGGCGTCCGTGAGCATACGCGTTGATGTGCTTCCGCGCAAAGGTATATATATATCTTTTTTCATCTAAGTATTTATTCATGAATTGATATATTTTTTTGTTATAAATAACATAGTATAATTACACACTACTGCATTGAGACATTATTTTTACGAAAAACTAAATGATTGACTTGTAACCTTGATTATATTTTTTATGTTCTATGCAAAGTACAACAGTATTCAATTCATGTTTTCTTAGACTGTGTACCCTTGTACTATGTAAAGTACATTTAGTAGTTTCAATCAATTTTCATATTTGCGTCAGCAATAACGGACAATGACATCGTGGAAGCTTGGAATGACTCTGAATTCTATTATTACGGGGATGATTTAGATGAAGACCCGGAGTTTCATCTACCAGATTTCGACCAAAAGACCATCGGAATAGTGAATCAAGTAGTTCGGACGAGAATGAGAACTCATTGATTACTCCAGTACCTTCTCCAGCATTGTCATACAACTCAGATTTAGCATCTTCACGATCGAGAGGACGCGCAAGACGACGCGGTAGTAGTCGAGGTGGAAGAGCGACGCTATCCACTCGACAGGTAGCAATAAGAAATCGTCAAAATAATTGTGGTATTCAAGATACTTGGGTGCATGATACTCTCGAATCATAAATAAATAACATAATGCAACCAGCGTACATTCAGAAAAATACGGAAGAGTGGGAGTGGTACCAATTTTATGACCGATATTCTTAACCAGATAGTTGATTGTATTAATAAACATGTTTTAGAGACCGGAAAATCTATGGGACATTAAAAAAGCTCAAAATATAGATTAGTATTACTATGATTATGGCTGTATTACAGTATCCACAAATATCTATGTACTGGTCTGAAAAATAGAGAGTTCCAATAATAGCAATGGCCATGACCCGCAATAGATTCTTTTCATAAGACTACGACTGAAATGCGTATATGATCCCGATGTCACACCGGAACAAAAATTACGAAAAATATGGAAAATCCAGCCGTTATTTGATCGCATTTTAAAGATCGGCCACAGGAATTGAGTATTGACGAAATAATTATCCCTTTTACAGGGAAATGTCCTATGTGCCAGTATTGCCCCAATAAACCGAATCCTGTCGGCCTGAAAGTCTTCGTCTTAGCTTGACCACAAGGTGTAGTTTTTGATATGGTAGTGTGAGGGAGACATTACATTCTCCTATTTGACTAGCCAAAGATTTGGTTTAGGAGAGGCTACTGTAATTCTTTTGACAAGAACTCTGGTTCCTGGACATCTGCTGTTTTTTGATCGATTCTTTACAATCTCTAAACTTTGCGAAGAGTTAATAAAACGTGGTTTTCATGGCACAGGCACCATTATGAAAAATAGAGTCCCAAAAAACTGTGTATTGACTGAAGAAGAAACGTTCCGGAAGAAAGAGGGAGCAGCGAAGTCAAAGTTAGTGAAGACCGTAAACTAGCTCTAACAATGTGGCTGGATAATAAGCCAATTTTGATGATGTCCATTGTTTACTGCGATGAGAACCACGATGAATGTGAGCGATGGTCGAAGAAAGATAAAAGATATGAAAGTGTGAGGAGGTCAGAAGTTATTAAAAAGTATAATGAAAATATGGGTGGTGTCGATCTTGCTGATCGAATGCTATCAGTGTGCCCATCACGTTACCGAACGAAGAAATGGACGATTCGCGTGATATCACACCTTTTTGACTTGTGTAGTAAACGCTTGGCTAGAATATAAGGTTGTAGAAGCAAAGAAGGGTACTGCAAAGAAAAATATTGTTCAAATGCGTGAATATAAACTAAATTTGGGCACTAAACTCATTACAGATCAAGAGGAAGTAAGTCAAAATGAAAGCGAAATTGAATATGAAGAACTTGAAGCAAAGCATAAAAAATGCAAAATTCTAATAAAACCAGTACGTTTCAAAGAGAATCGTACCAAAAGTGCAGCACATTTACCTGAGTATGGTAACAAACAGTGGCACTGCAAAAAAGTGGCTGTGACAAAAAAACCACAGTGTTTTGCAAGAAATGCGAAATTTACTTGTGTCTTACGCCTAATAGTAATTGTTTTACAGTTTTTTATGAAGACTGTTAAGTTTTAGGGTTAAGAATAACTGATTGATTTTTAATGTTCCTATTTTATTTCTACTTAAATGTGCTAAAGTACATTAATTACATAAGTATAACTTCTTTCTTGATAATTATGATGAATAACTTAGATTTATTTATAATTTTGTTGAAGAAAACGAAATATTTGTGTTGATTATGAAAACTTTTATAAAAATAATATTTCTAAAACTGTTTATCTGTTTAATTATTGCTCCTAACCTTTAGCTGTGCCTTGATTCAGGCACGATAATTGTTTATGTCCTTTAGAAATGACATATTAGTACTATCCCCTTGTTCTTTGGTAGGACATAGTGCAAAACCAGATTTTCCCGATGATTTTTCTAACTATTTTTCTCATAATAGGTCGTTATTAATGAGTATTCTAGAAGAGTTTCAAAGAGATATTCCAAAAAAGGATGTCTGGTACTATGGTGAAAAAATTTATTCATATTCAAGTATGTTACTCGGGCCTGTTTAATTCGGGAATATATTTCCTTTCTTGGTTCCCAAATATTTAAACGTGGAGATCTGTTCTACTGTGTTGTCCCTGATTTCGAGGGATTCTTGTGGTAGATTTTTCTTTGTTATTACTATCCACTTGATTTTTCTTATATTTATAATTAATTCAAATCTTTCGCTGGCTGTTACGACTCGATTGATCAGTTGCTAGAGATCTTTGATATTATTTGCTAATAGAACATTATCAGTAGCATACCGTATGTTGCTCAGTGAACTCCCATTAACTGTTATTCCTTCAATAGATTCGTAGATGGCCTCATTAAACAAACCATCAGAATAAAGATTGAACAAAAGTGGTGAGAGAATGTATCTCTGTCTTACACCTTGGGTTATTTTTATGCTTTCGGCCTTTCCAACCCAATATTAACTTCCACTGATTGATTCCAGTACAGATTTGTAATAATATTTAGAATTCTTTTGTCTATATTTGTTGTTTCTAGAGTTTTTATTAATTTCTCGTGCATCACACAGTCGAAAACTTTATTGTAATCTATAAGACGTGCATATACATCTACATTTATATCTTTACAATGCTGGACCAGTACCTTTAATGATAATAATGCTTCCCGTGTAGCCATGCCTTTTCAGAATCAGAAATATGTTTTATCTATTTCTGCTTTACATTTTCTATTTGTTCTGTTATGGATGATTCTCACGAATATCTTGAGAATGTGAGACATTAAACTTATTAAGCGATAATCATCACATTTCATTGATTTGTCCAGTTTCATAGATCTTGTGAAATAAGATTACAAGTCGATCAATAAATCGACTTTCATCCAAAAATATTTTGAGTATGTCTTCCTTTATCTTACCTGGACCAACTGCTTTTCCATCTTTCTGTAGTTGTATAGCACGAATAACTTCTCTCTCTTGTTATTGCTGGCCCTATCTCATTATCTCTCTTTAGCTGTAAGTTTTCTGATCTATGTCCCTGGAAAAGTTGTTCTATGTATTGCGCCCATATTGCTTACACTTTCTTCATTATTTCAATTAAAAACTAGGAAAGATTCTGATAATATTTTTGAAACTGTACAAGATTTATCGACCCCCACCCTTTTTAACTTCTTCCTCCAAAGCAATATCGCTCAAAAATTTTCATTCTTACTTCCGTACTATTTGTTTACTAAACTTGAAATCGAAAGCTCATTTCGTGTGAAAATTATTGTGCCAAAAAAATAAAAGACAGGCCGATGAAAATTGGTGACTGTTTCTATGATCTAGGGACAAAAACATGAAGAAATTCAAAAATACTGGAATGTAATTTGTTAAAAATGTGTTGTAATTTTTTCAACTAATACACTGTTGTTCATAAATTATATTGTAGGAGAACGTATTGATAAGTCTTCAGCCGAGCATAGAAAAAAATAAGGTAATCACAAAAACAAAAATTGTTTATTCAACTCCATCTCTCTATATATTTAGTAAGAAGATTGTAAACCTTTGTGTTAATGGGAGATAAGACGAAATAATGATAAGGCGATATAAGCCTCTATAATGGGGGATAAGGCGCGATTATGGGAAATACGGCGAGATAAGGAGAGATAAGGCGAAATAATGATAGATAAGGAGATATAAGCTTCGATAATCGGGGATAAGACGAGATTATGGAAGATAAGGCGAAATAATGGGAGATAAGGCGAAATAATGATAGATAAGGCGAAATAATGATAGATAAGGCGATATAAGCCTCTATAATGGGGGACAAGGCGAGATTATGGGAAGTAAGACGAAATAATGGGAGATAAGGCGAAATAATGATATATAAGGATATAAGCATCTATAATGGGGGATAAGGCGAGATTATGGGATATATGGCGAAATAATGGGAGATAAGGTGAAATAATGATAGATAAGGCGAAATAAGCTTATATAATGGGGGATAAGGCGAGATTATGAGAGATAAGGCAACAATTTGTGACCAGGCGCATTGTCTTTCAAAAACAATACTCCTTTAGAAACACCTCTTAATAATTAAGAGTAATGTTCTCTAGTCATTATTTTGCCATCTTCCAAGTAATCCTGACCCCAAATGGCTGTAAATCAACTTGAATGTTATGACTCTCAGTCCTTTTAGGAAGGGAGAATGTAAAAAATATTTAGAGCCTCCGCTGTGCACACGCACAGTCTGAACATTCTTTTGGATACACAAAAAAATGGATCTTTCAGCACGATATTCGTCACTGATGTCGGTTCCTCGTCTCTTAAAATTCGAAACCCAATTTCTGTGAGTGGCGTAGCAAGGACATTGTTTCTTTAATGTTTTCAGCAAGTCATCGTCAAATTCTTTAGCGACACTCCTTTCAAAATGAACTACTTTCTCATGGATCGATATTCTATTTTATCAAACTCTCAATTTGTCGCTCATATTTTTTTAACAAATTCATTATGAATAGCGCAATAAGATATGCACCACTAAACTGTATAAGGACATTCCTTATTAATTTTAAGCGCTTTCTAAGAGAGAACGTAGCTTACGTACATATTATATCGCATCGGAGCACACTGTTGCTATATTCATGGTGAAGCACCATCATTAAACTGTAATTTTTAGTATATGTTATTTTGCCGAAGTGTAAACAACATATTTCCTTGAGCATTGAATATGTCGAATTACGTGCCAACAAAACATCATTTGCGGGAAGCGTTACTTCTCTTGTTTAATTCAAAGAAAAGAGCTACTGAAAGTCATCGATCGCTGTCGGAAACCAATGGTGAATGCCATCAATATAAACATGTTAGTACTGGTTTCTACGCTTTAAAAGTGGTGATTTTAGCACGGAAGACAAAGAATATCCTGGCCAGCCGAAAACGTTTAAAGATGAAGAATTTGAGGTATTACTGGATGAAGACCCGTGCCAAATGGAACAAGAACTTGCAGAATTATTGCGAGTTGATCGCACAACCATTTCCAAGCGCTTACATGCACTGGAAATAATTCAAAAGCAACGAAATTGGGTGCTGTACGAATTACAACTACTCGTAACTAGTGATGCTTGGACGGGATGTCCTACCTCACCCGCCTTACTTACCAGACATTGTTCCTTCTGATTATCACTTGTTCCGATCGCAGAGGCACCACCTGTCTGAACAGCGCTTCCATCCTTATGGGAATACCAAAAAAATGGGTCGATTCGTGCATAGCCTCAAAAGCTGAGTTGAGAAAGCGGTGGCTAGCGATGGACAATACTTTGAATAATCAATTTGTAACCATTTTTTTACAATAAAGCGATAATTTTACCGAAAAGTCCCTCAAAATTAATTCTCACACCCAATATTAATTAAATGTTAAATTACTATCTGTAGCAACTGCATTTGTCTTTGACAATAGGAAGTAGTCTAGACTAATTAGTTATTAATAATCGTAATTTGTTTATTTAAATCAATTGTTATGTATATAGAGTGTCTTGTTCCAGTTAAGTTATTGGATAACAAATAGTATGATAGGTGATGGAATATGTGTTTAAGTTTCTAGGCAATGTTTGTTGACGAATACTCTTTTTTTGCAGTTTATCAATTATTATACACCGATATTGAAAGAAGACTAACCATCCTCAACCTAATGCTACAGGTAAACTGAACAATTTTTTTATTGTTTTAAATATGTATACTCTGTAGAATAAAGGTTTTTTTTTTTTTAGTCAGAAGTGATTATAAACAATTATAAATTTTTCTGTTTATTTATTAAAAAAATAAATTAAAATTTTTAAAAATTTGATTAAGTCAAGAAATCTTGGCGGTAGGTTTTTATTATTGATTGGGTAGTGTCATTATAGTGTAAAATGTGGAAATGAAACAAATATTTCGTATTCCAACGGAAATTTTATTTATTTGGCCTAAAATTACTAAATTGAGTTATGTTTCCTTGTAAAAAATACACCTTGCATCCTTTTCTGTCCAGTCTGCCTGAATTATTTGCTTATCCGTAAAGCTAAATCCAGCGTTTGAAATTCCCCTGATCAGTCAAACCGATTCGTTTCCTTGGAGATCGTCGATATTGGATTTTATGCATATCTTGCCTTAAATTCGTTTGATATGGGTTCATTAGCCATTAAGTTATTGTGTTTATATATTATATATCGGTTTTATTGATTTAGCAAAGGTTTACGATACAGTACTAATTAATAGATTATTTGAAGTACTTCAGCAAACCAACATCGATGCTACTGTCGTAAAAGCTATACAAGATTTATATAAAGGAGTAGAATCTCAAGTAATGTTAGGTAAAAACTTCAGTCATACCTTTAAAATTACAACGGGTCTAAGACAAGGACGGTGCATGTCCACCTTACTCTTCAATATTTATTTAGATACCGTACTTGAGCTTTCGAAAAAAAATTGTAAATTCATGTGAATAGTCGTTAACAATGTGATGTTATTCACACTTCATCACGCATATGACCAGGTTGTCATAAGACGTGAAATTTATGGTAAAAAAAGTTATACCAAGAATATCAGAAGTGGGGGCTAGAAATTAACCTGCAAACCTGTGTGTAGCTAAAGAAGGTTGAGAATTAGATATAAAGGCAGGCAGCGCGGTAAAAAAAACCATGCGATGAGTACATATACCTGGGCGTTAACGTAGCACAGGACGCTAGGCATGATAAAACAATCCAAAGAAGAGTAATTAGTGTAAAAAAGATAATCGGAATGCTTAATTTAATTCTATGGCACAACAATACCTCAAAGAAAACAAAATTAATACCACGTAATTTAGCTTACGGAAGGGAAGTCTGGCAGATTAACAAAAATATAGCTAAAAAACTTTTATCTAGAGAAATCCAACTAGAGTTTCTAGACGGGAAAGAATACAGAATGAGGAAATAAGACAAATAGAGATAATACCATTCTAAAACACATAAAACAAAAATAATTAATATGGTACGGACACATTAATACAATGAAAGAGAGTAGAATGCCAAACAAAGGAATGCATTGGACACCAGCACAGAGAAAAGGTAGAGGCAGACCCCGATAATGGAAGTGAAGGAGAGACCTTAATGAGGTAGAATGGAACTATCGAAAGGCTTATAGATTGGTCACCGGAAGACGACCTTATTCACTGTAAAACCAGTTTTATGCATATATATATATATATATATATATATATATATATATATATATATATATATATATACTTATAGTTTTTGTGTTTATAAGTTTCTTAAAATTAATATGGAAATAAATGAGTATGGTATTTAAGATAAATATAATAAAAAATAAATAAACAAGAAACTGTACAATTTTATTTGTAATCGAAAAAGGACACTTGAACAAGAGGAAAAGTGCACTAAACTTGGTGATCACTTGAGAAATGGTAATTAAACGAATATGTCAATCTGTAGACATAACACGAATGGCAAGAATTGAAGCGACGCTCAAGGAGAGGAGCCCACTATGACTAATCAGTGCCACTACAACCTTCTATTAATTTATTTCAATGTTTTTCCAATAATTCAATACCATCGTTAAAATGTGATTCTGGAAGGTCTACAAAATATCCATCCATGGCTGGAATAGCTTCGTCATTTAATGTAAAACGCTTTCTAGCCAGGAATTTTTTCAGGTTTGGAAACAGATAATAGTCAGAGGGAGCCAAATCTGGTGAGTACGCTGGATGTTGAAGCAATTCGTAATTTAATTCGTTGAATTTTGATATCGTCAAAATTTTTTTCTTTAAAGGAGGCAAATTTTTGCATCCAATTGATCTCAAAGGTTACAATAATATTCAGAGTTAATTGTTTTACCTTTTTGAATATAACTGATCAACAAAACACCTTCATAATGCCAAAAAAAAAACGGTTGCCCTAACCTTCCCTGTTGATAGAACCGTCTTTGTCTTCTTTGGTGCTTCAATCTATTGTTTCCACTGTTCTTTTCACTCTAGCGCCTAATGGTAGATCCAAGTTTCATTAGCAGTTATGAAACAATGCTTGAAATCCACATTTGAATGCGTTATTGGTCAACTGTCAACAAATGCGGCGCCCATCTTGAACAAAGCTTCTTCATATGTAATTCTTCATGGAAAAGATCTCCAATTCGTTATTTTAAGATGCCTGTAGCCTCAACTATATCACGCACTTTTATCGATCATCTAACACCATATTATGGACTTGTTGAATGATTTGTCGTGTAGCAGTTCTTGGACGACCTTCTCGTGGATCATCGTGGAGGCTTGTACGACCAGATTTAACAAGAATAGCCAATTTTTTCACAGTGGAAAGTGAAGGTGATGCATCTTAATATACTTTTAATAAATTCGGTTTAATTTCCGCTGATGTTAAACCATCCAAAACAAAGAATTTAATCATTGTACGATGTTTTCCGTTTTAAAAAAATCAATGACACGTCAATATTAAAGAGCTGCTACTACTCGAATGAATTGACAGATCGAAATAAACTTTTAGATGTGTTTATATAAAGGATGGAACTTCCCAATACTATTATGGTTTTACAGTTTCTAACGCCATCTACGTGTCAGGCCGAGAACTTTTCGGACAGAGTAGGTATACAGTAATTTAAGTAAATTTTCTAGCTCATTTTACAGGGTTGCCTGAAGTGCATCTGTGGAAGCCTGTTAAATGATATTTTTGTGCCCGAAAAAATATCCTTTTGATTTCATTTTAGATCTTATGTATGCAGAGAAGTTACAAGGTTCAAAAATAAGTGATTACAATAAATGGTTGTATGTTCATAAAGCCAATTCGATTTGAAGCCAAAAATTAACAAATATGAGTGAAATACGAAGTATTATTGTGTAACAAGCACCGGTACCTAAGTCGCAATATTCACATAAAATAAGACAAATTCTACTCATTCAATATTTTTAAATAAAACCCTCTATTTATGGTTCGACAAAAACGTTTTTGTGTTTCTTTTGGTTTACGGTGATATGGTTTATCTCCATTCTGCGCGTTGATGCTTTCTTTACGAATGACATTGAAAACACCATGTTTTGTCAGCAGTATAAATTTTGATACTTAGTTAAATATTACTCAAACGTTTGGTTTGTTCAGATTTGATGCATCTTTCATCTTTTTAAATGATGCTTTGCGATCGTCTGTCAGAAATATACGAACTGCCTGAATTATTTCTGGAGCTTAAGTTATTGGTCTTTCTGTGTATTTGTTGTTTCTCTTCGAGCTATCCTCTTTCATTCAAAAGGCATTCGTGTCATTAAAAAACTGTGTTTTTAATATGCAATCATTTTAATACACGTTGTTCACGATGTTAAATTTTTCCGGAGAGCATGTGACAAGTTTTGAGTGAAATTTAAGAATAGCTCCTTGTCATAATTTCATATCTATCGTTTCTTAGACATGTGTCAATATTTCGCGTTAAAATTTTAAATGAAAAGCGGAAAAAATATAGCTTGATAGTAACATCAAACTTGTAAATAACGCCACTAGTTCATGAGATACATCACCAGCTCCAAAAATTAATTAGCTCACGACGTATTTTTTAAAAAGAATGGCCAATCTTGCTCTGTCAATTTTTCCATTTTCTGTAAATCGTCTGCTGGAAATCCATGAAAACAGCAAAGCGACAGTCGCAATGAATGGAGCGTTGTGTCAAAAGATCAAAGCAGTCGCCTCTTAACGAATAACAATATATTAAGTCCACTGTGGTCTAGGCAACTATGAAATCGAATAACACAGACAGTCTCAAACTAAGCTAAACAGCTAAACAAGCCTAGCAGAGAGGAATTTCAAAGGACTAAATTGACTTTGCGTCTGCAAGAAAATTGCGCAACCGAAGTAAAAGGGATAGGATAGCACAAAAAAGGACACCGGTAGCCTAATAAAGTCTTTTAAGCGTGTTTAATCGATTTTTTTTTGCTTTAATCTATAGTTAGTTTCACTACGAAAAAAATTACTTATTAAACAATAAAAGTCGCCGCAATTTCTTTATGGAAAGTGGCTTTCACTCAAATGGGTTCAACCTTTTCAGAATATACTCTTGGAGTCATTCTGAAAAAATGTCTTGTTGGGCACCACGTAATCCTATAAGTAGATTTTACACTGCAAGCATTTTAAGGTGTTACATACACCGGGCTGTAAAATGTATGTATATTTAAAAAAAAAAATTGGAAGGTTTATTTAAAAAAAAAAATTTCTTATAATTTAAAGTATAATAAAAATATATAATCGTCATTCTTTTGTATTATTCATTTAATAACCTTTAAAATATTTTTTTTAAATATACATACTTTTTGCAACGCCCAGGGGTATGTAATCCCTTAAAACATATTTAAAAAAAATATATTTTCTTATAATTTAAATTATAATAAAAATATAAAATTGCCATTCTTTTGTATTATTCACTTAATAACCTTTAAAATATTTTTTTCTAAATATACTTAATATTTGCAGCGCCAAGGTGTATGTAACCTTTTAAGGAGTTGAGGCGTTAAACGTAAAATATGAAAAGTATTTTGTATAGATTTATTTCGATAGATTAATTAGTTTAAAAATTTTCTATGAGAAATTTAAGGTCTCTTATTTAAATAAAAATCGAAATTAACAACTCATTATAATGTCTCGCACGTTGAGGCGCAATTTTATAATGTCTAGAAGCGGGGCCGTTTTTATAGCCTCGTTGGAGCGCTATTTTGTATAGCCCCAATTTTCTTTATTTTTAATAAATATCTTATTTATTAAATAGAAGCCGTTATTTGCCCCTTATGTATATCTTAATTTTGAAAATGGATTGAATGAATATTAATACTGATAGAGGGCAGAATTAAGATATCAGCTAGCTCGTTTTGTTTTGGAGAGAACATGGAGATCGAGGTTATTTTTGTACGCCTTTTGAAAATAGTCTCTATAGTTGTTCAAAATTTGGTTGTACTATTTTAGAATAAAAAGATTCTAAGTTCAGCTCTAAAAATGAAAAAATACTGAAGAGTTAATTGGATGTTGAAAGATGAAGCGGGTGGTTCAGTGAAACACTACACATTTAAGTAAGGAAGGGTATATTATTAACAAAACAAAAATTCCTAACTTTATTACACTCTTAAAAATTACCTCTACTAAATAAAAACCCCTTAAGCTAGAAGAGTGCACACTATTACATAGAGTCTTTAAATCAGGATTACTAAGTTTTTAATAAAAGGCTTTATAAAACACGATATTAAAAGTTTGTGAAATTAACTCCGCGAGTTACACGTGTTGAGTAGTCGTTGAAAACGCACTTGTAGACAGGAAGTGAGATATTTAGACTGGTGTACTTATGACTTACGGATTGGTGCCTCTTCGTCGGTTTTCCATAAGTAACCTGGCCTCTCCTGGTAAGATTCTTATAAAAATATTGTCTCAGCCATTACCATCTTAGTGTCATTTAGGTTGCTAAACAGTTTTTGACCCGAAATGCCTGAGGATGAGCAGGATATTTCAAGAAAGGAAAAAGGCCTTAAACTTGAGAGCTAGAAACCGTTACTGCACTACTACATCACTGAGAAAAAAAAACACTCTGGCTTACTGGAGAAGAAAGCCACTACGGCCTACTGGCGAAAAAAAACCGTTACTACTTCATGGTGGAAAAAGCCCCTAAAAATTCCATCTGGCCGCTTAAATATCTTTGTCCTTTCTCCTTGGGTCATTTCCCGGCATGCAAATCTCGACGCATTCAATGCGAACTAAATAAGTCAAGTAGGCAACACGTGTTTCACATACTGCCGGTTTAAATTAAACTGCTAAAAAATTTAAAATACTGTTTTAAGCTACACTGCTCTAAAATTTAAATCACTGGAATAAATATAAAAATGTAATAAAATATGAATTATAGGAAGAAAAACAGTGTCGTAACATGATCTTAAAACCTAGGAAAAAATTAATGTTACAATTTCTTGACAGTCTTATGGAGAATGTGTCAATTTGATATAAAAAATGACACATTTTTTGTTATAAGAAATGAAAAAAAAATGCCATCAATAGGAAATTTAACTATTAAACATTGAAATTTCGCGATTATTTTAAAAAAATTTCAAATTTAACTAGAAAGCTTTAACTTTATGAAAAATAACAATTATTGGAGGTACTTGTGAATGATTTACCTTTTATCGCTGAAATAGCGGCAACGTTGCATTTAGTAGTAATGGCGGAAAATTTAAATATTTTAAATTGTATAGTACAAGTTTATATAATTAAAACATATGGTGCAAGTAAGTAATATTAAGTTTAACTAATAATAAATTTGCAATGGGTATTAGTTTTTATAAATAAAATAAAAATAAATAAATTAAAGCATTTGTTTTAATTATTTAATTAATTTACTTGTTTAACTTATAACTACCTGGTGCAGCTTCAGTGTTAACATTATAATGTTCCTTATATATTCGATATATGTGTACTGTTTGTTGATACTCTGTTGTACGTTAGACTTATCACAGTTTATGTTTAGTAGTGAGGCTAGACCACAGCGTTTTTCATTAGTAGTATAACATAATGAAAGTGTTTCATTACGTGGAGAACATTTTAAGTTTTCGCCAAGTGATCGCATGTCAACAATTCGACAACCAATGTCACAGAGGTTAGGAGACTTACTTGATTTTCTGTTCCATTTACCAACACTTCGTTGGCTTAATCTTTGTTTATATGTAGTCTCAGTAACGCGTTTTCGCTTCCACATAAACATTTTTTAAAAATTTTTATCAATATTCGTTGATTTTTTATTATTATCCATTTTTTTTGACTTGTCTACAACAGCTGATCACAATAAACACAAAATTCAATATATCTATATACAAGCATATCAGGAGAGCCATCAGTAAATTACTTTACAGCGTTGCCGTTTCGAGACACCGGAATTTTAATATTTTTAATTATCATTTTTTATTAATTACCCATTTTTTAACTATTAAAATATTTTTTTTATTGTTTTGTTTTTTTTCATATTATTTGCTTTGATAATTTTTTAAAAATTATAAAATATAACTAATTTTTATTTTCCATAATTTTTTTCTATAAGTTTGTACAAAACAGAAAAGTTAATCCATTTATGTTAAATTATTTAAAAAAAATTAATAAACAATATATAAGACTTAAAATCTTTTGATAATGAATGTATTATCATAATAATAACCATCGTTAGTCTTATAAAAAATTTTAATTATTTAATACAAAGCATTTCTAAATGACAACATTCAAAACTTTTGGTTGGGACTATCCCACCTTAACCTCCTTAAAATGCTTGCAGTGCAAAATCTATTCATAGGATTGCGTTGGGCTCGGTAAAATATTTGTTCAGAATTGCTCCAAGAATATATTCTGAAAGTTTGAACCCATTTAAGTGAAAGCCGCTCGCCATAAAGAAACTGCGGGTTCCTTTCTATACAATCTTGCTTTCCAAGTTACGAGGTGCCATATATCTAACAAAAACCAGAATACAGAGTGAGAACATCAAAATATATAATCTTACAGTATAAATCGGGACCAAATTTACAGCTTTGATGTAATGTATCTTAAACAATTGCTGGCAAACAACTCTCACCTTTCAATTAGGCAAATTGGGTGTTTAAGGTGTATCTTTACCTAACCTGAAAGCGAAATGCTCTTTTAGGTAACAATAATCAATTGATTCTCAATGTGATATGTTTTTGTCAAAATAATTCTGTAATCATTAACACATTTTACGCATTGAAAATAAATGGAAAATATCCGCAAACATATGTGATCCTGCTTGTTTATAAGTAATATAAATCTCATAAAAAGATTTAACTTGTAGAAAGTTTACTATAAGAAACAATATTATTTATTATCTCTCTCACACTTTACTTGGCGGGAGGTATGTCACTGCTTCTATTTTAGTAATCTTTTTCTATAAAGTGTTGTTCTTTTAGTCGCCTGCTATGACAGGCAAAACGGACTGGTCAGTTTTATACAATGCAGGAATGTATCCATACCTTAAGTGCAAGATCTTGACAAAATACTTTAGAAGGACATATTATAATTTACGGGGGACGGCATTTTCAATTGTTATAATGGACATATATAGGTTGAAGAACACCCTAGAGAAATAAAACAAACTTTGCCCTAAAGAGGTTCATTGGAAACATATGGACTTGAAAAGTAGAAAACCCATTTATGTATTTTTAGAGTCTTGTTGTCAAAGTATGTAATCAAAATTTATTATTTCTATAGTTACGATCTTAAATAATTTGGTGTTAAAATAAAAATTTAGCTATGTCTCGTAATTAACTAACTATTTCTTATGATATTGATATTAAAAATTGACAGTTGTAGGAAACGTATTGTTGGTAACTCGTGCGTGAAATCTCGAATCATTGCATTCTCGACCAATAAAGTAGTATTTCGAGCAGTAGATTCAAACTTCTCAACGAACAAAAGCCATGAGAGCTCCTGTTGCATGTTTTAAATTCTTGACTGCAAGATTCATTAGTGTCGGTCTCAATAAACTTTATATTATTGAATTCCACTTAAGAAAAATAATATGAAGTATACGCCTAATAATTAGAGATCTCTAAAATAACGACTATAGAACATAAACTAACTAAAATCTTATGAAAACATTTAGCTAGGACTTTTTGTTGTGAAATATTAATTTAAATATAACTTACAAGCGCGTTAAGTAAAACATTTGAATTCTTTACGTGTATATTGATTGAGTAATCCTAAATCCAATCTTTTTGTGATCTGTGACTTATATCCTAAAAGTTTAATTCATAATAAAGTAAACTTTTGGCATTAAATTTAATCCTTACATTCAGACCTTTCTCATGCGACTTGCCAGTTTGGTATTATTCATTTAATAACTTTTAAAATATTTTTTTAAATATACATACTTTTTGCAAAGCCCAGGTGTATGTAATCCCTTAAAACATATTTAAAAAAAATATATTTCTTATAATTTAAAGTACAATAAAAATATATAAGCCCCAATCTTTTGTATTATTCACTTAATAACCTTTAAAATATATATTTTTTTGAAATATACGTAATATTTGCAGCGCCAAGGTGTATGTAACTTTTTAAAATGCTTACAGTGCAAAATCTATTCATAGAATTGCGTTGCGCCCGGTAAAATATTTGTTCCGAACGACTCCAAGAATATATTCTGAAAGTTTGAACCCATTTAAGTGAAAGCCTCTTGCCATAAAGAAAATGCGGGTTCCTTTTTATACAATCTTGCTTCCCAAGTTGAGAGGTGCCATATATGTAACAAAAATCAAAATATAGTGTTAGATGTGAGAGCATCAAAATATATAATCTTACAGCATAAATCGCGACCAAATTTACAGCTTTGATGTAATGTATCTTAAACAATTGCTGCCCAACAACTCTCACCTTTAAATGAGACAAATTGGGTATTTACGGTGTATCTTTACTTAACCTGAAAGCGAAATGCTGTCTTAGGTAACAATAATCAGTTGACTCTCAATACGATATGTTTTTGTCAAAATAATTCCGTAATCATTAACACATTTTACGCATTGAAAATAAATCTAAAATATCTGCAAACATATGTGATCCTACTTCTTTATAAGTAATACAAATCTCATAAAAATAATGAACCTGTAGAAAGTCTACTATAAGGAACAATATTGTTTCTTATCTCTCTCACACTTTACTTGGCGGGAGGTATGTCACTGCTTGTATTTTAGTAATCGTTTTCTATAAAGTGTAGTTCAGATTACTTTGAGCACTACTGCGATTTATTGACTTTAACCTTGTTTGCCATTTTTGGCTGTCTGAAATTAATGAAAAACATCATCTTACGATACTGTGTACAAAAAAGAGCGGGAAGATGTTTAACAACGATAATTTGGTGGGATTAACAATACTAATCAACATAGACAATTAATCCCGCCAAATTCTATGACCTGTTTTGATTGGTATTGTTATTACAATTAATCGTGCAAGATTGTATTACTTGTTTTGATTGGTGTTCTATTTCCGGCAAATTCTCGTTACTGTAAACATCTCCCCACGCTCAATTGTTTATAGTGTGGTAAAATATCGCTTTTAGTGTTCCATACGGGACAGTTATGGGATCACGTCGGTGTTCGTTTGTCTGTCTGTCGGTCCGTTTGTCAAACCAGATTTTCTCCGAAAGTATTTGACATAGCACAAATATAAAAATGGTTAACCCAATCAGAGCCATATAATTTTGAAAGTTAAATTTTGACCTAAGAGGTTAGTTTTACGGGGTGAAACCGGAAGTAAAAATAAAATTACCTGGTCATCGAGTAGGGTGTCATATGAAAGCTTGTGAAAACAACGAGTTTAAAAATATATATGATTAGCCGTGCCAGCGGCTCCGCTCGTGGTAATTGATTCACTCTAATCGCCACTGCTTATTCCTTATGTTACCTAACGTAATAGAATATATCCTATAACATGACCAGAGAACTTATGTATGAATTAAAAAGAACACGTAAATCGGATAAGTGGTTCTCGAATGATAAGCGCAGTAACGGACAGACAGAGAGATGTTGCGCTTTATATGTATTATATATATAATTGTTATTATATAACCTGGCCAAAGAACATATGTTATGTATGAATTAAAAAAAAAAACACGTAAATCGGATAAGTGGTTCTTGCGTGATAAGCGCACTACCAGACAGAGAGACAGACAGTCAGAGAGACATTATATATATATATATATATATATATATATATATATATATATATTATATAATTTGCTACATGATATTGTTCCATATTTAACGGTTTAGGCAGCGTATTGCAAGAGAACGCGCTAGCGACGATCTTTTTTCCGACTTGATTCATTATTATCGTCACTACTTATTTCTTATGTTACCTAATATAATAAAATATATATCTGTAACCTGGTCAGAGAACATATGTATGAATTAAAAAAAAGTCACGTAAATCGGGTAAGTGGTTCTCGAGGGATAAAAGCACTAACGGGCAGACAGAGAGACGTTGCATTTTATATATATAATAGATATAGATTATTATTATTATACAACCTGGCCAAAGAACATATGTATGAATTTAAAAAAAGACACGTAAATCTGATAAGTGGTTCTCGTATGATAAGCGCACTAACGGAAAGACAGACAGACAGACAGAGAGATATTGCATTTTATATATATTATATTCTTTGCTACATAATATTGTTCCATATTTAACAGTTTGGGCAGCGTATTGCAAGAGAGCGCGCTAGCGGCAAACCCTTTCCCGACTTGATTCACTATTATTGTCACTACTTATTCCTTATGTTACCTAACATAATAATATATACCTTATGACCTGCTCAGAGAACATATGTACGAATGAAAAAAAAAATCGGATTAGTGGTTCTCGAGTAATAAGCGCACTAATGAACAGACAGACAGACAGAGAGACGTTGCATTTTATGTACATTATAGATTATAGATTATAGAATATATTCTCTGCTACATAATATTGTTCTATATTTAATGGTTTAGGCTGTTTATTGCAAGCGAACGCGCTAGCAGCAAACTTTTATCCGACTTGATTCAGTATTATCGTCGCGTCGTGCTCATTCCTTATGCTACCTAATGTAATAAAATATAGCCTATAACCTGGCCAGAGAACGTATGTATGTTTAAAAAAAAAGTAAGTAAATCAGATAAGTGGTTCTCCAGTGATAAGCGCACTAACGGACAGAGATACAGACAGAGAGAGAGACGTTGCATTTTACTTGTATTATAGATGTAATCCTTGTGCATACTTTTCATCGTATTATTTTTTAAAAAAAATGGTCAAAGAACCCTGTCCACCGATCCCCGAAAAGTACTGATCAAAAAATTTTGAAAAAATGTTGGAATAATCTCCATAAAGTGTAGATTTATCTGGTATAAAAAAATTAGTTACCCGCCAAAATGATGAAGGTTTAATTCGCCGAAAGTTGTGAATTGAACGGGGGGTGATAGCTACTGCTTTAAGCATTAGGTACCGAGTGAAAATAAATTTATTTTATTTCTTTATAATTAAAGAAATATTTAGGTAGTAAATATTTGTTTTAAACTTTTAACACTAGATTCTAGAGTGAGTTTGATTGATTCATTGGTTATTAGGTAGCTAAGATGATACAACAATTATACATTACTGGCAAAAAAAAAAACGTGAAAATACATATTGGATCTTAAGATGTATACATATCAGGAACTTTATATCTTATTCTTGTTGGTCTGATTAGCCTGCTGAATCGGTATCTGACCAGACATGTTTGTAATCGAGGCTTTCAATTTTTTTTTTGAAAACTCATTTGAGGTGTGTTCTGTGAAGTCACCTCTGTAATAAAAATTTTTACTTAAACGCAATCACAGTATGAAACAGTAACTGCGCCACTCCAGTTTGCTCTAGACTGGTTTTTATTGCTTAATTAAGAAAGCCAATTGCTAATTCCGTAGAATGAGTCACTAACATTCGATTTTATTACGGACTGGCTAAAGGTAACGCAACTTGTAAATTGGCTTTTTCGTGAAAGCATCTTGTTCCTAACTTTATCAGCGGCAACTACCAGGAATAACGATAAGTGCAAAGACAGAAGAAGAAATCCTGGATCTTATAGCCCGCCAGCAGGAAATTATCGTAATCAAAATAGCGTTTCGGCCAAAAAAGTGTCGTAATAAGATAAGAATAAAATTCGAAGTACTTATTCCAGTACTGGCGTAATATCGTGGTAAGGTATAATTGGAGTTAAAACTGAAAGGCTTTATCCACTATTCATTAGGGACTGTCTTTTGCCACGGGCTCACAGAGAACAGGTCAGCAAATTGCCAACAATAACCGCAGGCAGCATGGTTCGAGGAGGGTTCCGCCTCATGCATATATATATATATATATATATATATATATATATATATATATATATATATATATATATATATATATATATATACAGTGCGACCTCGATAATCCGGACTAATTAAAACCGCGGTGATCCAAATTAGTAAATAATTCGAATTACTGAAGCAGGACATTATTTATATTAAAAAACGAATCATTTAACACGAAACAACTAAAAAATAGTAACTACATAGAATAATATTTAAAACAGAAGCATATTTTATCAAGTTTTATCTTATTTTGTAAAAAATTTGTAATTTTTGTTTACTTGACCCTCTTCTGGTTTATCATAAAAGCAATTTCTTTTAATCTTTGAGGTACAAGAACATCACTTAGAGGGATATCATTTTCTTCTGCCAATCTTATGCACACGTTGAAACTTTTAACTGCCGCCTCATTCTTCACAATGTTCTTACCAGTCTGGTTTGTATTAGTATTTAACTCTGAACCCTTATTATCACTCTCGTGTTCTTCATCTGTATAATCTATGTCTTCCAGTGGTACAAATCTTCATCATTTTCAAGCCAATTACATATTTCCACGTTCGTGAGATTCTGCTTAGTGAGAACATTCAGCATATCTGAAACATCTGTTAAATATTTACGAATTAACCAGAAAAATTTCAGGCTTTACTTTTCATTTCTCCATTCGTGGAAAGCAAATTGTGCGGCAATTCACTCAGAGGAATCAGATCTTCAGCATCATACTCAGTGTCTGGGTTTTGCATAGTAGACATACACCATCTTTTAGGTTAATGCTTTTTAATAACCTAACAAGGTTCTCTTCATTATTTGATAAAATATGGGCTAAAAGACTTTTCCGATAAAATAATTTTGTCAGTCTGATTGCATCCTGGTCCATAGACTGCAAAAGTGCAGTACAATTTGGTGGAAGAAATAATGTTGTATACTAGTCAGCTCTTCTATAGTTCCATGGCTCAAAGCGTTATCAACGATTAGCAGGGCTCTTTCAGGCAAGTTGAGACTTCTTAAATGACTTTTGCCTTCACGAATAAAAGAATGATGAAACCAGTCTAAGAAAATTGCTGTAGTCATCCATGCATTGGCAGATGATTTGTACTCAACAGGTATGTTCACATTTTTAAAAGCCCTCGGATTTTTTTGCCTTTCCTATCACTAACAACTTTAATTTTTGCGATCCATCAGCATTGCAACATGCTAGAAAGGTAACGCGTTCTTTGTTTATTTTTCGACCTGGTGCCGTCTTTTCCTGAGAACGAACCAGCGTTTTTTCAGGCAACATTTTCTAATACAGAGCTGATTCATCTGCACTGTATATTTGAGTAGGTCCAAGGTTTAATTCTTTTATCTTATCTACCAATAAAGTTAGGAAAGGATAGACGGCACTTTCATCATTGGATAGTTTTTCGCTACAAACTTTTAAAGCATGCAGACCATGTCTTTTTCTGAAGTTAGAAATCCATCCTCTGTTAGCTCTGAAATTATCATTCCCGTAGGTTTCAGTGTAAAAATCTGATTTTTTTCGCCTGTTTTTCTAGGAAATTGGGACGTGGCCTTTGATTGGCGTTGCGTACACAAACACCATGTATACAAATCGCGTTGTTCCATTTCTGGATATCTCTCGTATTTTTATCTGTTTTGGTTTGCCTGATAAAATTTCGTAGGAAATTGGGACGTGCCTTGATCGTTGCGTACAAAACCATGTATACAAACGAGTTTCCATTTCTGGATATTCGGCTTTTCGTAAGGTTTTTCTGACGCCAGGACCGGAATCACATTTGGAAATAAATCTAAAAGAAGTTACACGTCCAAAGTGAGTGTCCAACATTATCTTTAAAATAAATCATATATACATACATTTTGATTTTCCCTTGTTTCTTTTTTATATCCGAAATTGTGGATGTTCCTACTCCGTTTTCATTTGCCAACACTTTTCCACTTTCACCAAGAACTAGTCTTTCTAATATATCGGACTTTTGTTTTATTGTTAGTGTAATATGTTTTCTTTAGAAGGCATTTTAATATGTAGGTACATGTACGAAAAAAAAAACGTTTACATACTTATATGAACCACATAAAGTAAAACATAACGTAGGTATGTTGTACCTGTGACAATAAACAAACAACTACAAAGTCCTTAACGTTTAGACGCGATATGCGATGCGTTGTAGGCAAATCAAAGGCATCTACAGTTTGTGTGAATCCCAGATGTATTAGACTGGAAGTTAGGGGAATCCCCTCACTATCGATTTCAGTTTTCCCATATAGTTTAAATTAAGTAGATGTCTAAAACCGCAGGTCCGGATTACCTAGTACTATCAAATCTGGATTATAAAGTACACAATGCAATAGAAATGTTTGTCCGGATTATTAAAGAATCCGGTGTAATAGAGATCCGGATTATCGAGGTGGCACTGTATATATATATATATATATATATATATATATATATATATATATATATATATATATACTACCATTAAAAATAGAGACAGGGCATATTTCAGCAGCTCTGCTCTTCAGATCGAGAATGATTCAGCTTCACGACCTTGTTCGTCGATAGCATTTGAATACTTAAGCCAGTTGATGTTGTAGACATTAAAGTCACCCAGGATGGCAGTTTTGGCATTTGGATAGTTAATCTGTAAATGATCGATGGTGTCGACAAGAGAAGCGAAAAGTGTTCTAAAATTAGTATACTTAGTGGCCGATAGAGGCAACAGATAAAACCTGTGGTTTGTTGAGTTGTTATTTTTAACCACATAATATAGTTTGGGCGCTCCAGAGCTTACTCTCGTTGGCAAGAGAGGTCGTTTCTGACAAAAAGACAGATTCCAAAGTTACGTCTAAACCGAGAATAGAAGTCGTAACCAGGATAGAAAAAGTTGACTATGCTGGTCGATGAACTGACCTTGGCTTCACAGAGAGCGAGTACATGAGATTTATTTGATTGCAGGTGTTGGCGCATTGAATTTATGATCGAGTTTAAACCTTGTATGTTGCAAAAATCTATTTTAAAGTTATGATCTCTGCATGTTGACGCTCCTGAATCAGCCCCAATCGGGAGATCTGAAAGGGGAGCTATTTTACCTCTGGATTTTGTTTTATCTGGGTGCCTCATCATGCTATTTGGTCTCACAGTCCGGGGACATCGGCACAGCCACGAAACGTTAAGAAACTTCACGCAGCCTAAGCCGATGCGATGATATCACATCGGACGATGCCTGGTGGAATCTGGGCATCTACCATCTAAGTTATTCTTTTAGTCGCCTTCTATGACAGGTAAAACGTACTGGTCATTTTTATATAATGCAGGAATGTATTCTTAAGTGCAAGGTCTTGACAAAATCCTTTAGAAGGACATATTATAATTTACGGGGGACAGAATTTTTAATTGTTATAATGGACATATATAGGTTGAAGAACACCCTAGAGAAATAAAACAAACTTTGCCCTAAAGGCGGTCATTGGAAACATATGCACTTGAAAACTAGAAAACTCATTTATGTATCTTTAGAGTCTTGCTGTCAAAGTATGTAATCAAAATTTATTATTTCTGTAGTTACGATCTTAAATAATTTGGTCTCGTAATTAATTAACTATTTCCTATGATATTGATATTAAAAAATAACAGTCGTAGGAATCGTATTATTGGTAACTCGTGTATGAAATCTCGAGTCATTGTATTCTCGACCAATAAAGTAGTATTTCGAGCAGTAGGTTCAAACTTCTCAACGAACAAAAGCCATGAGAGCTCCTTTTGCATGATTCAATTTCTTGACTGCAAGTTCATTAGTGTCTGTCTCAATAAACTTTATATTATTGAATTCCACTTAAGAAATATAATGTGAAGTATACGCCTAATAATTAGAGATCTCTAAAATAACGACTATAAAACAAAAACTAACTAAAATTTTATGAAAAAATTTAGTTAGAACTTTTTGTTGAAAAATATTAATTTAAATATAACTTACAAGCGCGTTAATTAAAACATTTGAACTCTTTACGTGTATATTGATTGAGTAATCCTAAATCCAAACTTTTGTGGTCTGTGACTTATATCCTAAAAGTTTAATTCATAATAAAGCAAACTTTTGGCATTAAATTTAATCCTTACATTCAGACCTTTCTCATACGATTTGCCAGTTTTGCCAAATTTTAATCTTATTTTAAATAAGCTTATACTCGTGTATATACAAAAAATTGAACAAAATAAACTTCAAAATTTTAGGCTTACTAATCTAACTTAATGGTACCTTTAAAGGAGAAATAACATTTTTTTTATGTGACCAGTACTAAGGAATCATTCTGCTAAAATAAATATTGAATATAAATTAAAAATTCTCCTATATTAAAAAAATCAAATTAAAATCAACAGTCTCTTTATCATACATTTTAAGATGTTACAAAGGTATCGCCTACTTGTTAATAATTGCATACACTGAACAGTACACCCATTTTCAATTGGCTGGCTGATGTTCTGCCTGATGTGTAGCTTAATCTTGCGTATATTAATATTTTATTTTGTCATTTGCACCGAGTACTTTAATGATAGTTAGGTTTTTGTGGCTTATGTGAACAAGACTTAGTTGTTTATTATTTTTTCTTTTTTGCGTGGATTAAGTTTCCTGTATGCAGGGAAAAATAGTGCTATTAAAAAACAATATATATATGTCGAGCTTTCGATGCCAAATCGTATATCATTTTCAGGACCTGGAAAAACAGAAAGAACCCTCATCAGCCAGAGAACCACTTAACCACTTGAAGGAATATGCTGTACTTTAAAAAGAAGAAAAGTTGGAGACCCTATCATAATTTTAAATTTTCTTAAAGAACAGAGTTGTTAGAATAAACAGGTACGTACTGAGCATTTACAGTTGGCCCTCTGTCGAAAAAGAATTCGATCTATATCAATTGACGGAAAGGAAGTATTGACACATGATTTTAAACAATAATTAATGCCGAGCTTATTCTTATACATGTAAATTCACACAATCAAACACAGGTTTATTCATTTAATTGTTAAAATAAAAGAGAATCATCACTTGGAAATTATTAAAATCTAAAAGTTATAAATAATTTTTTTAAAACGGATATGGCTTAGGCCATTTTGAAGTAAATCTAGTACTTATAACTTATACAATTGTCAATACTGTGGAAAACTACGTGTTGAGAAAAATTATTAATAAAAGGTCAAATTAAGATCGTTCAAACGGATGAAAAATAAGATAAAATAAGCAAGTGGATACTTTACTCAGTATCAAAATTCAAAGAAACCCCCTCTTGGTTGTTACCACCCTTTTGCGGACCCTCCTCTTCTATATATATATATATATATATATATATATATATATATATATATATATATGTGTATATGTATATGTATATATATATATATATATATATATATATATATATATATATATATATATATATATATATATATATATATATATGTATGGTGTGACAGACGGACACCATAAGAGGTTCGTAGGGAACACTAAAAAAGACTCAAATTATGCAAATCATTAAAGTGAAAATAACCACCAGTTCCACTGAAACTTTAAAATATTACATACTTGCACAAAAAGCCTAAAACTTAATTTAATAGAATTCTTAGAAATAAATAAACTGAAAAATTTCGACTCCTTGTTAAACATTTTAGTATTTATCATAAATTGTTAATCAACCTTTTATTATAGTAATTTCATCATCATTTTGTGACAAATCATCCGAAGAAGCTGTCCTACAGCGAAACATGGTGTTAAAAATAAAAATCAGTGGGAATTTGAGTAGTGAGTAGTGTTACCTTTTTACAAAACACTATCTTTATAATTAAAATACGGATGATAATTATATTAACTAAGATTCTAATTGATTTTTTGTTTTTGATTGTACATATTACATTAATCGCGGCCGCCGTGAAACTATCTTTCCTTTAGCATCCTGTACAATATCACTTATACAGCCAATAATTGTTAATATTTTTGACTAACTTTTTAAAAATTTACCAAGATATTAATAAATATGCTTAAATAAAGCTTACGTTAAAACTGCGTATTTTTTACACTGCCCCTATAAAAACCGATAAACTGATTTATCTAATACTTATCTTGTTCAAAAGTAAGTACTGAATGAAATTGACTTTCGCATATTAATACTACTAACTGATGTTTTAAATGGTTTATGCTGAAATACTAATCAGAAAAAAAATGAGCAGAATAAGGGCTTTGTAGATATTTGCAAATTAAATCTGACATTTCCCCGTACATTCTCCTTCTGTTAAAATTATTTTCAGTTTTCTTGACTTCAAGAATATCAAAAAGAACGTATAGCATGAAATATACCAAACAATTTTTTTAATACTCTCCTCTTTCCCACTAGCCTTTTTGATTTTATTTATAAATAGTTACAGTTAATTTGCTCGTTGCCTAAACTAAAAACCAAGAAATAGTCTCATAATGAAATTGACTATCCTTTTTACCTCCTTCGTTCAAAGCGATGTCGCTCAAAGATTAAAAATTCTAGGACTTTTTCAAATGTAATATGTGAACCAAATTTTAATCCCGATTGTTTAACAGACAGCCAAAGCGACAGGTCGTGATATCGACAGACTCATAGACCAACAGACGGACAGACGGAAGTGGGAGATTGGGATTTTGCGATCTAAGGACTCTAAAACATAAAGAAATATAAATTATTCCGAGGGTGATTTATTGAATACATAGTTCTCTGTAGCCAGGGAAGTAACAGAAATAAGAAATTGATGGTTGTACTGGATTACCTGTTGTAACAAAAAAAATGAAAAGAAATGTTAAAGAGAAATACAATAGTTATTGTTGTAAAATTACAATTATATATTGTATTAAGCTTGTAAGAAATAACGCTTAAATTGTCGGTCCTTTGATATCTGTATTACAAAGTTGATTTCATGTCACGATAATAACTAATATCGAAACAATCCAACACGCTATACTTTGAATGAAAACTAGGAATTTGAATTTATTTTAGTAATCAAACCAACGACAAAAATGAAAATCAAATTTGTAATTTTTGACGCTTGTAACTTGGAAACGGTAAATTAAATATTTTTTATAAATACAATAAATGATGTTTTTTTAGTTTTTAAGGGAAGTATTCTATCCGTGAAAATATTACTGTACTAGATTTTCGCGTTTCTTCACGTTTCGAGGTCACTAGGACACGAGAAGCAAAGTATCATATAGCTCCTAGCGATTATTTCCTATTATCGAATATGAAAAAATGGCTCGGCGAAAAAAAAATTGGCTCAATCGATGAGGTTCCTATTTTAAAATGTTTGAGAAACCGTGTTTTTTAGATGGGATACAAGAGATAGAAAAACGTTGGACTAAGTGTATTGAGCTAAAAAAAGACTATATTGACAAATAAAATAAATTTTACACATAAAAATGGGGCCAGGTACTTATTATATAACCCACGTATCAATGTGTGAATGCTGCTTTTGCATATATGTACATAAATTGAATTGCTCCAGTTAGAGAGGCATGACAGTAACCAGTACCTTAAATTGTTTGTGCAAATTAATTTTTGAATATTTAATTGAAATAGAATACGATGAACAAAATTTATCCAGTACTTTTCTAGCACACATGCAATGTCAAAAAATACTTAATTTGACTGTCTCACATTAAAGAATGACTTAATACGATCCACTTTATGGTGAAATATTAATAAAAAAAATTAAAAATAGTGGAAAAACTAAAACACTGAAATAGAATATAGTATATATACAGGGTTACAGGGAAAGTCGTCCTAGATAATTAAGGACGTTATATTTTAGGTCGTTTCTGACCGATTTGACTCTATGACATGATGTCCTAAACTTAACCGTTTTCGAGATATTGAAGAAAGATTTTCTAAAAAAAACATGTTTTTTTTGCTTTTATATCGAACGATTAGAGGTCCGCGAGTGCGATTTTTTGGTTATTTTTAGTTAGTCTGTATGTCAAGTATCAAAAATCATCAAAAAAATTTGAACTAGTTACTAACAGTTTCAAATGGCGGCTTGTTAATGTTTCTAAATTACGAATTTTTACCAAGTGTTTCCTACTTTAAATCAATAAAGAGAAAAAAAAATGTATGGAAGTTATTCTGCAAATTATTTTAAAAACTTTTACGTCTTTTTAGCTATCTAAAACGGTATAATATCTACTGGATCTATTGAAAATTCTAAGAAAATGAGATTTCAATAGGCCCAAATGTAGAGTAACATAATAACAGAATTTAGATACTACCAATTACCGGTTTACTACCTGCACCTTCAAACAATAAAAAGGGTTGGGTAAGCATTTTTTCCGGTAGTGGTACTCTCTGTGCGAGTGACATTTTCTGTTCACTAAACATTATTGAATGATTTTTAGTCTGCTCATCCGATTCGTCCGTGGTAGATGTGCTATACTGTGCTTTTCAAAAATATCTGTGTTTCATCTTCTGACTGTGTGAATTGGCTCGTAACTGGATTTTGATCTCTGCTCGTGAATATGGCAACGTATACCAACGAGGAATATGCTGACATCCTAATGTGTTACGGATTTTGCGAAGGAGTGTCGTCGCGTGCACGTGATGAATACATACTGCGATATCCTACTCGTCGTGTACCTGATGTTAGCGTATTTGATGGAACTTATCGAAGACTACGAGAAACTGGTTCCGTACAAAGACGGCGGACTGACATGAGACGACCACGTATCTTTGACGAAGACGAAGAAAACGAAATACGACGTCTCTTTGAGGTGGACCCAACCACATCTACAAATGCTGTCGCACAACAGCTTGGTATTTCGCAGTGGAAGCTATGGTTTGTAATGCATACTGTTGGGCAACACCCTTACCACTATATGCCCGTGCAAGTCATTGAAGAAGGGGATCCGTTGCGACGATTAGAATTCTGCAGATTTATGCTCAATACCGATGTCGAAGATGCATCTTTTTTTAAGAAAATACTATGGACTGACGAGTCGAAATTCGACAAACTACCACAATGCCCACTATTGGGCTTCTAAAGAGGAAGGCAACCCAAACAAAAAAAGAACGAAGGGATCACAAACAAGATTCAGCTTAAATGTGTGGATGGGTATAATTTCAAATTATTTGGTTGGGCCATTCTTCCTGCCAGATAATTTGAATGGCGAGGAATACGACAATTTTTGCGGAACGATTTACCTAATTTGATGGAAGACCTACCTATTGGTTTGAGACAAAACATGTACTTTCAACACGATGGCTGCCCAGCTCACTACAGAGGAAGTGTTCGTGCATGGCTCAATGACAATTATCCCAACAAATGGATTGGAAGATGCGGACCCATACCTTGGCCGGCGAGAAGCCCAGACCTAACACCGATGGATTTTTATGTGTGGGGTCACATGAAAAGTCTCGTATACGACCAGATGACTCCTATCGAAAACGTGGATGTCCTAAGACAAAAAATAATTGATGCGGCTGACGAAATGAGGCGGCACCTCACAACCAGCGTTGTGAAAAGTAATTTAAGAAAAGGAATGAGAATTTGTGTTAGAAATAGGGGCGACCATATAGAACATGAATTATAATTAATAAAAAATATTAAATTGCAAGGTTTTTTGTTTTATTTGTGTATTTTTCGTATTTTCACCTAGAACTAAAAAATTTACCTTTTGCTACCCGAGCCCGCTTTAGGTGTCATTCTGTGTACAGTTTTTCTATTAAACTCCTAGTATTATACCTTTTTTGATAGCTAAAAAGACTTAAAAGTTTTTAAAATAATTTGCAGAATAACTTCCATACATTTTTTTTTCTCTTTACTGATTTAAAGTAGGAAACACTTGGTAAAAATTCGTAATTTAGAAACATTAACAAGCCGCCATGTGAAACTGTTAGTAACTAGTTCAAATTTTTTTGATGATATTTGATACTTCGATATAAAAGCAAAAAAAACATGTTTTTTTTAGAAAATCTTTAAACTTCAATATCTCAAAAACGGTTAAGTTTAGGACATCATGTCATAGAGTCAAATCGGTCAGAAACGACCTAAACTATAACGTCCTTAATTATCTAGGACGACTTTCCCTGTAACCCTGTATATATAATATTAGGATAAATACACAATCACACTTCACCTCATCACTTTCGTTTTCATATACAGGGTGTCCCAAAAGGTATGGTCAAAAATGAAGGATCTAGTAGATTGGATCAAAATAAGGTCAGAAGTACCTATAGTTATAGGGAGCTACAGTCACCCAAATGGGGAGCCTGAAGATGGGTCTCCATTGAATATTTCAGAAACCGTTAAAGATAAAAACACGAAATTCAGGTTCTAAAGTAAAGTTTATGTGCTGTATCGGAATTTTAGCTTATAATCGTCGATAATTCAATAGGTGAGTCAAAAGTAGGGGAGGGCGTGGTAAAAACGGACTTTTATTGTATTTTCGCATCGGATCAGGGAAGCTTGAGATCTTTGGCGAAAAAAGGTACTCTTAGTTTAACACGATTAGACGTATCAATTCCGAGTTAAAATCGATAAAAGATTTCCATATCAGAAATAGAGCCTATTACCTAATAATATCACGGTTATTAGCAATATTTAAAAATATCCAGATATTTTTAAATGACATGTTTTTTTTAGAAAATCTTTAAACTTCAATATCGATAAATAAAACTAAATAATAACTAAAGAAAACATAATCATCAAATAAAGCAAAAAACTTATTTTTATTTATCAAATCAAGAAAACAATCACAAAACACCGCTAAAAATTGGAAATATTGATTTAAAGGAAAAATAAAATCCATGCGTAATTTCAACTAGGGAATATGTTCAATGTGGGCATCTTGTACAGTTATGCATTTCCCTAAGTTAGTGAGGATAGCCCTTCGAACTCTAAATAACATGCCGGGATTATTCCTTATTTTAGCACAGTGAAAGAAAATTCTTTCTACTAGCTCTTCTCTAGTTTGTACAGAAGTTGAATAAACATGATATTTAAGGTGGCCCCATAGAAAGAAGTCTAAGGGATTTAGATCTGTGATCGGGGTGGCCACGGGAATGGCCCATCCCAACCTATCCAACGATTGGGAAACTGGTTATCTAAATATCCCCTAGCAATATTGCTGAAATGTGGTGTTGCACCGTCGTGCATTAACTATATATTATTGCGAATATGTAACGGAATTTCTTCTAATAAATTATTTAAATCACCTCGAAGAAATTGCCCGCCCGTCAATGACATATGGTCCAAAACAAATAATTTCCGATAATTCCCATTCAGACATTTATCAAAAATTTATGTTGGTTTTTAGTCTGAATTATCGCATGTGGGTTATCCTCATCCCATAATTGAAGTTTATGGGAGTTTATTATACCATCCCTAGAAAATTCCGACCCATCTGTAAAAAGCACTTTGCTTACAAATGTATTATCTTCTCGTTTCTTTCGTAGAAACCAATTAGCGAATTCCACTCGTGCAGGATAATCATCGGGTGATATAGAATGAACTTTTTGGAAATAGTAGGGATGGAGTAATTGCTCTTGAAGTACCCTATGCACCAACGATTTGCAAGTATGAAGTGTTGCTGCCAATTTCCTTACACTATTAGTTGAATCGTTTGTTGTTAGGTCCAAAATATTTTCTTCCATTTCAATTGTACGAGCAGTTTTTGGATGACCTACTGCTCTAGGTTTTGGTATAAGACTACCTAAAAGATATCCAGTAATAAGCACACAAATTGAAAAAACAAACCCTAATGGACCCGATTCCCGCAGATTGCGATCAACTCGTTCAATAGTTCTGCGATCAGGCGAGTATCGATCAGGAAATCGTTCTGCGTAAAGACGAGCTGGTAACGCTTCATTAGCGTTACCAGTAGCTAAGCCATACCTTAAATGCATATCCGCATACTCGACAAAAGTAAAATTGGCATAATAAAATCGACCGCAATTTTTTGAACTTTCAGATTTGACTTGTGAGTGTTGACATTTGATTTAATTATCATTGCACCTGGCAGAAGCCAGGTAATAGGGTTTTTTTTCTGACATTGAAATTCTTTATCGATTTTAACTCGGAATTGGTGCGTCTAATCGTGTTAAACTAAGAGTACCTTTTTTTCGTCGAAGATCTCAAGCTTCCCTAGTGCGACACGAAAATGTAAATAAAAGTTATTGCAAGAAAAGTTAAGTCCATTTTTACCACGCCCTCCCCTGCATTTGACGCACCGGTTTAATTATCGACGATTATAAGGTAAAATTCCGATTCAGCACATAATATTTACTTTAGAATCTCAATTTCATGTTTTTATCTTTAACGGTTTCTGAAATATTCAGTGAAAACCCATCTTCAGGCTCTCCATTTGGGTGGCTGTAGCTCCTAAGGGGGGAGATAGGAGACGTTTTTATAGGGACTTCTGACCTTATTTTGGTTCAATCTACTAGATCCTTCATTTTTGACCATACCTTTTGGGACACCCTATATACTTTACTATAAAAGAATTATTTTGTAATTAATATCCAGTACCTTAATAAAGAATTAGGAAAAATTCTCATAATACTATTGAAACAATACAATTTCCCATACCCCTTTACTCTCTTTAAATGTTAACAATGAAACTATTTAAAACAAGAAAATGTAATTATTAATTGGTTCCGTGATTGATTGAACCCCGGAAAAAACCTGTAATATGATAAATACAAAGTTACTCTTCTACCTTCCTTTTCCACCTCTTTGGTTAAAATTTGTCCATTCTCCCATCCGAAAAATCTGAAGAAATCTCATATATACTATTGAAATTATACAAGATTCTTCCCTCTGCTTCATCCTCTTCCCCCTATTAAAATTGAAAATAACGAAGAAATAACCTAATTTTCTTATTCCTATAGTCCAGCATGATATATATGAAGCAACCCCTCTAACCCCCTATGTCACCTCGCTAACCAATTATATATTTTATTTTAAATAATATGCTTAAAATTTGTCATAAGTATCAATCAAAAAAACTTTAAAAAAATCCTCAAATACGAGAATAGAAACTAAGTAATTTTTAACGACCTCCATCCTTTACACAGTACTGAAAATAATTTTTGAATTCCTGCAAATTCTCCAAAAACCTTGAACATATAACGCTATATATACGATACGTTGCCTACGTCTGTATTGAATATGATACTTCGAGAAGAAGAAAAAATACGATACAATTCCTTTAATGTTCCCCCTACCCCATTCGCCCCTTCTATATCTATAATATATATAAAATGCAACGTCTCTCTGTCTGTCTGTCTGTCTGTCTGTCCATTAGTGCGCTTATCACTGGAGAATCACTTATCCGATTTACGTACTTTTTTTTAAAAACATACATATGTTCTCTGGCCAGGTTATAGGCTATACTTTATTACGATAGGTAGCATAAGGAATGAGTAGTGACGTAAAATAGTGAATGATGTCGGAGAAAAGTTTGCAGCTAGCGCGTTGCCTTGCAATACACCGCCTAAACCATTAAATATGGAACAATATTATGTAGCAGAGAATATCTATAATCTATAATCTATAATATATATATAAAATGCAATGTCTCTCTGTCTGTCTGTCTGTCCATTAGTGCGTTTCTCACGGGAAAACCACTTATCCGATTTGTGTCTTTTTTTTAAATTCATACATATATTCTTTGGCCAGGTTTCATAATAATAATTTTAATCTATATCTATAATATATATAAAATGCAACGTCTCTCTGTCTGTCTGTCTGTCCATTAGTGCGCTTATCCCTCGAGATCCACTTATCCGATTTACGTGATTTTTTAAATTCATACATATATTCTCTGAGCAGGTTTATAGATATATATATTTTATTACATCTATAATATATATAAACTGTAACGTATATCTGTCTGTTTGTCCGTTTGTGCGCTTATCACTGGAGAACCACTTATCCGATTTACGTGCTTTTTTGTTAAACATACATATGTTCTCTGGCCAGGTTATAGGATATATTTTATTACGTTAGGTGACATAAGGAATAAGCAGTGACGATAATGGTGAATCAAGTCGGAGAAAAGTTTGCGCGCTAGCGCGTTCTCTTGCAATACACTGCCCAAAGCATTAATATGAAACAATATCATGTAGCAAAGAATATAATATATATAAAATGCAACGTCTCTCTGTCTGTGTGTGACTGTCCGTTAGTGCGCTTATCACTCGAGAACCCCTTATCCGATTTACGTGTTTTTTTTAATTCATACATTTGTTCTCTGGCCAGGTTATCTATAATCTTCTATCTAAAATATATATAAAAATGCAACGTCTTTCTGTCTGTCTGTCTGTCCGTTAGTGCGCTTATCACTTGGGAACCACTTATCCGATTTACGTGTTTTTATAAATTTAAACATATGTTCTATATAATTCGATATAAGCCTAGATAATGGGAGATAAGGAGAAATAATGGGAGATAAGTCGAGATAAGGCTCGATAATGGGAGATAAGGTGAGATAATGGGAGATAAATATAAATAATGGGAAATAAGGAGAAATAATGGGAGATAAGCAAAGATAAGTCTAGATAATGGGAGTTATGGTGAGATAATGGGAGATAAGGAGAAATAATGGGAGATAAGGAGAAATTTTGAGAGATAAGTCGAGATAAGCCTAGAAAATGGAAGATGAGGTGAGATAATGGGAGATAAGGAGAAATAATGGGAGATAAGGAGAAATAATTAGAGATGAGGAGAAATAATGGGAGATAAGGAGAAATAATGGGAGATGAGCAGAGTTAAGCCTAGATAATCGAAATTATGTAGAGATAATGGGAGATCAGGAGAAATATTGAGAGACAAGGGGAAATAATGGGAGATATTTTATTACGTTGGGTAAATTAAGGAATAAGCAGTGACGATAGTGGTGAATCAAGTCCACGCGAGCGGAGCCGCGGGCCTGGCTAGTTTTACTATAAATATTTATCCAAAATATTTCTGCTATCTGATTAAGAGAATGAACGCTTCGAGAGCAAAATAAAGTGTTGGGTGTAGTGGTGATAACTATTGGGTAGTGCAGTGTGCCAAAGATTCCAAAGTCCCAATGTAATAAATATTTATAGTCAAACATATGGGGGAGCAGATTAGAGGATTTATCATGACATATTTCTTTTTAGGGTTCTTAGATACGAGGAATTTGAAAATTGTGTTATTTTTTGTTATTATTTTCAGTTTTAACAGAAATATTATGTAGAGAAAACTGACATCTGATTCGGTAAAAGGCGATAGTTTCTAATATTTTGTTTTAGACTCTCAGGATGAAGTATTATTCCTTTCTTTAAAATATCGGATATTAATACTTGGGCAATTCCTTAGTGCGAAAAAGTTAAATTTAATATTTATTATATAACTTGTATTTACCAGTTAGAAATTTTTAATTTTTAAGAAAAATAATGTTTGACGTCAGAAAAAATGATATTTGCGCCTTTACATAGGGTTTTGGCTTTGCACTCTTAAATTTGATAGAGTATTAATACGCAAGAGAAAGCTATTAAACATATGGTAAAAAAGCATCTTGCTCAAGGTACGGCCTTAAGAGATTTTAACCAGTCAAAAATTTAGCTATTTTAGTTCTCGTTGTATTACATGTAAATCAATTCTTAGAAAAACCATATTACCAACCAAAATTATTCTCTAACCCTTGTTACATTTTACGTCTTAAAAGTAATCACGGAACATTTCTCAACTAATGTAACAACAAATTTTTAATCTTAAATTTGTCGCATTAATATAAATTTTTTATTATTATTATTTTGATGTTTTATTACAACCAGAAGTCTTTGGGGCACGAAATAGGACACGCTATATTAATATTATATAGTTTTATTTTTCCTATAATCTAATAAACATAAGGACGATATAAGTATATGTGCAAGATTTCTTTTAAAGAGTGAATATTTTATTCTATTTCTTTTATAAAATCTCTTGTTTGTAAGAGCTGCTGCGCTTACTAAAGTTTCTAAAAACTTATGAGCGAGTTGAAAAAATTTCAGATAAAATTGCCATATTTGCATAGTTTAACAAGAAGTACAGACAACTTCGCGAGATCCTAATGAAACTTTAAGTTTTTAAATATCATATAAACTGTTCTTAAAGAAAAGATTGAGTTCGTTTATATTTTGAACCATTATTAAATGCTTCTAGTTGCAAAAATTGATTGATTTAAATTGATTTTTTGAATATTAAAACCATACTCTATCTAGATTTTTATTCATGAAACCATTTTATTTTACCACAAAATTTGGAGTATAAGACAATAAAAACGAACCCATGTTAACTTTGCAAAAGTTTGCCACAATCTTATTCTGTTAATAATTTTTTTTCAGCTTGTTTGGTCGAGTCTAGTAATCTAGGTCTCGATATATTTTTTTTAAAGAACATATACTCGTAGCCTTTAGAGTTATTAACAAGTAAATTGAAGACATTGATTGAAAGTAGAAAATTCTAAGATCAGTCAAATTTTAACATGCACTGTTTGATAATATTTCTCTGTAGCTTCCTTTGTCTCTTTGATTTGTGCGATCTCTTGGTTATCGTTATTTATAAGTTTTATTATTTGATATCTCCCTTCATTCATTTGTTTGTTTAGATGTTTTAAACGCTTTTCCGCTTTTAGAGCTTCTTCCATTTTTGAGTTTCTGTACTGTCTGATATCTTCTCTGATTTTTTCTTTATTTTTTTTTTTATCTATTTTTGCCAATTCTAATCTGCCATGTGTAGGATCATTTCTTAATAATCTTCTCTATTTCATAAGATTTTGTGTCTCTTTACTTAACTTTTGTGTTTTCTCTTTTTTCAATATTGGTATTTGTTTTATAGTAATGAGTAGACAGTTGGTTATTTATGCGTTTAGTTCATCAAGTTCTGTTTGGTAATTTATGTGTTTTATATGATTTTCCACAGCTTGTCGATATTCATCTATGTTTTGCTTTATTATTTCTGTTCGTGTCTTTATCTTTGTATACGTTATCAATTTACGTTTCTCGTGCTTCCGATTTATTCTTATTTTTGCTCTGAGCTTTCGATAATCACTGCCAATGCTTATCGTGTTCAGGACTGTCGTATCAATTACAATATTCTTCTCATTTGATAAAATATAGTCAATTTTGTTTTTTGTTATACCAGCTGGGCTTTGTTATGTCCATTGTCTATGTTCTGTCTTTTGGAAAAATGTATTCATAACGTACAAGTTATTTTCGTTTACAAAATTTGATAACACTTCTTCTTTGCTGTTTGTCGTACCCAAACCAAACTTCCCGACATTCTTCTCATTTGTATTCGCTATTTTGGCACTGAAGTCACCGATTATTATAATATATCTTGTTTTATGGTTGTAGCAATGCTTTATTTAAATCTTCGTAGAATTGGTCAATTTCTTCTTCCTCGCTGTGTGAAGTCGGCGCATATACCTGAATGATCTTACATTTGCATCTTCCGTTTAGCTATATGTCTACTGAAATCACTCTTTCCGATATGGCTTGGAATTGAACAACATTTTCTGTTATCCTTTTGTGTATAAGTAGACCGACTCCTCCAATTTCATTGCCTTTATAAATGGATTTATGGCCACTTTTTAGGGTGATACAAGACTCGCCTGTTCTTCTTATTTTCGCTAAGCTTAACACTGTCCTTTTTATGTTTTTAAGTTCTTCTTCCAATTCGATCATTTTTTCTTCTTATCCTAAAGATCTTGTGTTCATTCTGTTTTTTGGGGTTGTCTATGTGTTGTAGGAATACCACTGTATATTATTTCCGAATTTTGTCCCCCCATACAAGGACATACCTGTTTAGGAGGGGGAGGAGATAGGTAGTGAATTAAAACAGCCTTAGCGTAGGGAAAAAAGAGATCATTATGGCTTACAGGGAGGGACGCTTTAATGCTTTCAAAGGACAATTTTAGGAAAAATACACATTTGTTGGCTATATGCTAGAACCTACGTAAGTAAAGCTTTGAAAACGCATGCCGTTTTCAATAGAGTAAAAGTTTACAATAAAACAAAATCTATAACAGGTAGTGGGTATCTTGCTGTAATTGAATTTTAACAATAGAAAAAAGAAATCTTCCTTTGCATTCTAATGATAAAATAAAAACGAGGGCTGTGGGCTGGGGTGAGGCTTTACAAAAAAAAAAACCGGTCAAGTGCAAGTTGAACTTACGCAATTAGTGTTCCGTACCGTGATTGCTTTTAAAATAAATTAAAACACTTACCTAGGCTAAGTTAATTAGGTCTCTGATATCTTAAGATCCAATATATATTTTCGTTTTTTCTTAGTCAATGATGTATAATAGTTATAGTATCTTAGCTACCTAATAGCCAATAAATCAGTCTAGGTTAATCTAGAATCTATTAATAAACGTGTAAAATGAATACTTACCACTTAAATATTTGTTTAATTATAAAGAAATAAAATTAAATTATACCTCGGTACAAGAGTAACTCGCCATTCGGTAACAGTAAAACTTGAAAATATATTACAAAATCTTCACCACACGTCAAGAAACATAGTTGTCATAGTCTTTTTTTTATACCATACAAATTATCAAACGTATTGCACTCGTATCGCTCTCGCACAATCTACACTTTATGAAGACTATTTTAGAATTTTTTCAAAATTTCTGGATCACTACTTTTTATACTTAGAGAAGTGTCCGCGAGTATTACATCATTCATATATATATATATATATATATATATATATATATATATATATATATATATATATATATATATATATTATTTAAACTTGTATTTTCACAAGCTTTCACTTGACACCCTACTCGAAGGCCTGGTATTTTTCCTTTACTTCTGATTTCACCCCTCATAGTTTTGCGTCTATCTTTAAGTTAAAATTTAACTTTCAAAACTACACGGTTCTAATTGGGCGATCAATTCCTATATTTATGCTAAATTTCAACTTTCTATGTCTAATAGTTTCGAAGAAATTGAAATAATATTCCCAACTTTTGAGAAGCTCTCCTTGCTATGCCTGCAACATGTTCATGCCAGGACATATTTGCTCCCAGATTAACGCTTAACAAATTGAGTGACGATGCTAGGGGAATGGAGTGCCCCAACATGACTATGTCGGGTTCAGCAACGTTAACTTTTTTAGAAAAAACTGCCGCCTGGGTTTTTGTAGCGTTAAATTCCACTTGGTTACTATCAACCCAAGATAGAATTTCTTCCAGGTCTTTGTTAAGTTGAACGACCTCCTGCGGTCTGCAGATATTCGCCTGAGTAGCCGACGTCCGAGCGTTCAAAGTGAATGAAGAGATAAGCGTACTGTCATCTGCAAAGCTGTAGATTGGATTCCGGTCTTTTCCAGCAGATCGTTAATGTAAACGATAAAGAGAGTAGAAGAGAGTATGGAGCCTTGGGGCACACCGGCGTTGATAGTGAAGGTGTTAGCAAGAAATCCGTCGACCGCTACTCGTAAAGAACGCTCTCTGAGGAAACATGAGAGCCACAAATAGAACTTTTCAGAAATACCATAGGAGCGTAGCTTAGCCAACAGTCCGTCGTGCCAAACACGGTCGAATGCCTTGGATATGTCAAGAGCAACTGCTCGAGACTCTCCAAAGTGTTCAATTGCGTTGTTCCAAACATGTGTTACATAAGTCAGAAGATCTCACACAGTCAGATGGATAGACTGACAGACGGACAGGCGAACAGACGGACGGACGGACAGACACAGACGGAGAGATGAACCCGCCGCCGGACAGACAGACAGATGGACAGACGGATAGCGAAGTGATCCCATAATTATTCCGTACGGAACGCTAAAAATATCTTCCAATGAAACATCAAAATAAAATTAATGATCGGAGGTCTCCCAAAAAAATGGTTCTTTAGCAGTGGGACTTTATAAACTTTAATCATTCTAGATATTATAAAATAAGAAAAAAGAATGGCAGAGGGAGACGAATTTTAAAAAAAATAACCGGTCAAGTGCAAGTTGAACTTTCTCAATTAGTGTTCCGTACGTTGACTGCTTCTGAAGTAAAAATTTTTGTTACGGAGGTATAAAATGATCAGTGACTTCACCAAACACACCCCAAATGAGTTTTCAACAAAGTTTGTTTCCGACCTTTACTGAAAACTGATGACCATGAAATTGTTGTTTATTTTTTGTATACCAAATAAATTATTAAAGGCATTCGTGATAATTTTCGTTCAATCTACACTCTATGGAGAATATTCCAGAATTTTTTCAAAATTTCTGGATCAGTCTTTTCGACATAGAGGGGGGACAGCGATGTTTCGCGATTTTTTCAAAATAATATAATGAAAAGTGTGCGCATGTAAGACATCATATATATTTTTGAACTCGTATTTTGACAAGCTTTCATTTGAAACCCCACTAGTACAAACTTGCGATTTCACCCCCCAAAACTAACCCCTTAAGTCAAAATTTAACTTTCAAAACTACATGGCTCTGATAAGGCCATCAATTCCTATATTAGTAATAAATTTCAACTTTCTACTTTCGGAGAAACTCGGGTGTGACAGACGGATAGACAGATAGACAGACGGAGAGACACCGAAGTGATCTTATATGTATTCCATACGGAACACTAAAAAGCTGTTATAGTGACATTTTAAATACTTAAACTATTTCTCAAAACGACACTTGGATATGCCATTCAATACATCGTATAGGTCTAGGCTAAATAAAGAAACTTGAAGAAGACAGTCATCTATATGCAAATTTTCTTAAACTTTCGCCTTTTGAAGGAAAGGACTGCCAGTAATTTTGTGTTTATCATAAATTGGTAACGATAATTGTACCATTTTACAGTTAACTATTATGGTGGTCATTTTAAACAAAAATAACGTTCTTTTTAAATCATCAATCATAGCAAAGCTCTAACGTTATTTAAATATTGCCATACCATATGATTTAAATTCATTATGAAGACACAATTCCGTTCATATTTCGACGTGTCTAGATAGATTCTTCATCCTAAATAAACACATTTTATATTATATCACGCATATACGATGCGACATTTCAATATATTGGCAAACATCAAAAAATATCACACATTTATTGAGTCACATATTTTATTTACAAGAGGAATGGCGTTAAACAAATTTCAGGAAATCTCGAAGCTATGCGCCGAATATTTCTCGGCTTAAATTAGATTTTGCTGACAGGATTGAGAATAAACTCTCTAAACAGCAGTTGGCATGTGTAAAATTTGCAGAAATAACAAATTGTAAATTCATGGGCCTGTAAGATTTGACTGATGTTATAAAACATTCTGTTTTTAATTTTATCAAGTTCAAAATTAGTTCACAACTAACCTAAAAGTGTCTATATTCGGAATGTGGCTATATCAATATGACTGGGTCATATAGTTTCACCAGTAATATCTAGATCGTTGGCTCGCAACATTTGGCCAAAGATATGCGAGGGACTTAATTGGCGGCCCGTCAAAGAAACTAACAACTAACATTCTTTGTTTAACAAGGTCCCCAACCCAACTAGTGGTGGAACTGATCACCGGCCACTGGCACTTGACGAAACATTTATAGAGAATGGGTACCCCAATAGTCTCATGATATGTACACTATGTGATAAAGAGGTAGAAACCTCTATGTATGCACATCCTTATATCGGAAAAGACATGAACTATTCGGAGATTTAGTTCGTAATAAACCTAAAACCGAGATGATGCTTATATAGCTAAGAGTACACAAACAGACCCATTCGCCTACCTCACTAATAACACAGGCCAACAAAAAAAATATTTATTTTAAACCAATACATCTAAGTGTATATGTATTTTTGGGTGGTGAAACCGTATCTGGTATCAGTTTTTTTGTATCACTCACAGTTCTCTCACAGTATGACCTAGATTAAATTTCAAAATAGGGATCATGGCAGGAAACCAAATCCTCTTCATGCTTGAAAAACTAAGCAAACTGTTGATCTCTTGTTCTATAATAGTAAATAGATGTTCCAGATTCCAATCAATGTTTTTCTTTCATCCTAGAAGAAAGCAATTCTGCTTTTTCCTTAGTCAAACCCAAATCTCTCAATAAATTATTTAACTTAGCTTGTGTAAACAACTGTGGTTTTAAATTTTCTAGAGAACATTGAAACTCATCATCATCCGGTCAACTTTCATTAAATTCAGGATTGGACTGTAAAACGTCATCAATAGACTGAGGTGGCTCAGGGACAGGAAGGCCGATTAGCTGAAGTAAAGTTAGGACAGACAATTACTTTCTTATTTTTGGTGTTATATCCAGAAACATTAACGCTGCAAAAATAACCATCATTTGAATGATTTTCTTGCTCTCTCCATACTAAATCTAAAAGCTTTCTTTTCCTTCTTATACCATTTTCTAAGATCCTCGACACAAATATAACATACTTTGCGAGGAGCCCAATATTTTTCTTGATTACCGATTTCTACACCAAAATATGCAAAGTATACTTTTTTTACAAAGTCAGTAATGTTTCTTCGATGTTTTTTAACTACAAACTCACCACATATATAACAAAAAGTGTTGGGAGAGTTTTTACAACCACGATTAGCCATATTTTGAGTGTGAATTAAAGCACAAACAGCTGAGACATTTATCGGAACTGCCAACCTAATAATATTTTATTTTACTACCAACCTTATAAAATTCTGATTTTATTGCCAACCTAATAACATTCGAATGACAAAAAAATAAACTTTTCACATTTTGAATATTAAAATGTGAAAAACTGGTAGGTGATACGACTTTTTTATTATTATTTTCGGACTCAGCACACCAAAAAAACATAGGAATCAGATAAAATTAGTAAAAAAGTTTTTTCATCGTTGGCCTGTGAATCTACCAATTAACCAAAATGACTAGAGTAAGCCTACTTGGAAAGAGGCTTCCTTTGCGTGCTTGTTACTGACAATCATATATATATATATATATATATATATATATATATATATATATATGATTATATGTATATATCATATATTATATATATATATATATATATATATATATATATGTATATATATATATATATATATATATATATATATATATATATATATTATATATATATATATAGATAGATAGATAGATAGATAATGTTTTTATTTATTCCTTGTAAATTACAAAGCTCCATATAGGAGCGTGGAACAATGTCAAAAGTTCTTAAACTAAGAAATATTGCATTTTATCAAATATTCTAGTTACACACATAAAAATAGCCGAGATTCATCAGCAAAGAACTCCTCCAAACTATAAAATGCCTTACGGACTAAATAATTCTTAATTACTAGTTTCAGCAAGTTCGTTCTTAAAATTCTAACATGATTAGGAAAACTATTGTACAATCTTAGAATACAAAAATGTACATTCTTTTGTATATAGGAATATTTACTTTTATTTGGTTTTAAATCATTTTTTAAACCTAGTGTTATGTGCATGCACTCTTATGCATTCTTGAAATAGGTCTTTATTATTATGAACAAATAACACTGCTTCATATATATATATAAAACTTATTACAGTAAAAATCCGTTTTGAAATGAATACGTTTTTACAACTATCTCTTGCCTTTATTCTGTACACTACTCTTAGACACTTTTTCTGCAAAACGAAAATTCTGTTTATTTCACAGGAATTTCCCCAAAAGATGATTCCATATCTCATACGCGAATGAATGTAGGCGTAATAAGAAGACACTGCTGCGTCATCACCAACATAATCTAAAATGACTCTTAGCGCGTAACAATACTTAGCCATATTATTGGCTAAAGCACTGACATGACACTTCCAGTCAAGTCTCCTGTCCACAATCACTCCAAGAAATAAAATCTCATCTCCCGAAACTACATCAATGTTGTCATATGTTACTGTTACGCGTTTATTACTTCTGTTAGAAAATAGAATCATCTGTGTTTTTGAGATATTTAAAAGTAGATCATTCGAAGTAAAATATTGCCTTAATAGGTTTAGAGTATTAACCATTTTTTGAAGTAAGAGATGTTTATTATCCTCTTTAAAGATCAGAGTAGTATCATCGGCATACAGCACTATATAGTCATGCGACACTTTAGGCAATTCATTAGTATACAATATATATAACAGGGGTCCTAAAATTGAACCTTGAGGTACACTCCTTTTTATTATGACCTTCTCAGAGCAAGCAAGCTTTCCACAAGGGTCTGTTTCAATAACACATTGGGTTCTGTTTTTTAAATATGATTTTATGAGCTGAAGAGCTACACCTCTAATTCCATACTTCTCTAGTTTTAAGCAAAGTATTGAGTGATTTACCGAGTCAAATGCTTTTGACAAATCGAGCAGCATGGCCACAGTCACCCTATCATCATTTAAAGAATTAAGAATCTCTGACATGGCTTGATAAATAGCTCTAATAGTAGATTTATGTCGACTGAAGCCATTCTGCCGATCAGTCAGGACATTGTTTCGCTCAAGGAAGGATATCAATCTGGAGTATAATATTTTTTCAAAAATTTTGTTTACATTTGACAGCAGTGATACCGGCCTATAATTTTTTTCTTCAGCTCGGTCACCTTTTTTATATATTGCTTTTATATGTGCAAGCTTTAATTGGTCTGGGAAGACTCCTGTCGAGAACATAACATTAATAATATGTTCCAAAGGTATAGATATAATATCTGCCGTCTCCTTCAGCAGCGAAACAGGCACCTGGTCCCCTTCTATGTATTTTTTGTTTTTCAAATTTTTTATGCATCTACAGACATCTTCAATGCTAGTTGGTTCTAAGAATATCGTCCGCTGACACCCTTCTATAGGGAATGAGTCAACATATATATATATATATATATATATATATATATATATATATATATATATATATATATATATATATGTATATATATATATATATATATATATATATATATATATATATATATATATATATATATATATATATATGATTGTCAGTAACAAGCACGCAAAGGAAGCCTCTTTCCAAGTAGTCTTACTCTAGTCATTTTGGTTAATTGGTAGATTCACAGGCCAACGATGAAAAAACTTTTTTAGTAATTTTATCTGATTCCTATGTTTTTTTGGTGTGCTGAGTCCGAAAATAATATATATATATATATATATATATATATATATATATATATATACATATATATATACATATATATATATATATATATATATATATATATATATATATATATATATATATAAATATATGTATATTTTCTTTTTTTCGCGGAGGTGCGGGATAGAATATCACCCCGGTACCTTCAGCCTGTCGAAGCAGGAGACTAAAAGAACTTAGATACCATCATATCGCCTTAGGTTGCGTAAAGTTGCTTAATATTTCATGGCTGTGCCGATGTCTACGGACTGTGGGACCAAATAGCATGATGAAACTCCCAGGTACAAGAAATTCCGTAAAATAGCCCCCCCGTTCGAATCTCCGAATGGGGACTGGTTTGGAGGCATCGACATGCAGAGATCAGAATTTGAAAATAGATTTTTGTAACACACGAGGTTTAAAATAGAATATAAATTCAGTACATCAATACCTGCAATCAAATAAACCTGATATACTAGCTCTCTGTGAAACCAAGTGCAGTCAATGTTCTCTATCCTGGGTACGACTTCTATTTCCGGTCGATACATAGGAGATCTGTTGAAATGTCAATATGCAGTCATATGCCGAGTTAACATGTTGAAAGGCATTGCCGTTTGATGGCGTTCAAATGATAGTACTATGTATTTTAACCTTGTGATGAGTTATCAATTTATCCAAGAAATAACAGGTGACCTTTCACAAACTAACCTTGTAAATAAACGTAGTTATATTGTACCTCTCGTTTGTGGACAAAAAGGATATCAAATTTGTAATAATAAGTTATTAACAAATTAGAAACGTGTTCTCCATAACGAAGCTACGAAGACCGACTATGTTACCATCTTTCTATTAATTTCAAGTCGTCACTTCGCAATATTATCTGACTGTGAATCCCAACCAACAGCACTTTAGATTTGTTGCCGTTAGCAATGAGATTGCGAACGGCAACCATGATACCAGGACATATATATATATATATATATATATATATATATATATATATATATATATATATATATATATATATATACATATATAGTTACTTCAAATCGGCAAATTTAAATGTATGTTTTAGGAAAACACTGAGGATAAAAATATATGTTGAAGCTTGAGCTGAAAGCGGTCAAAAGTGAATCTGTTCAGATAAACTAAAACACAGTGTTAGCGTATCCCCATTCATAAATTTCAACTACAAAAGGGCTACAATTATTAAGCATTCTGAAACTACCACAAGAGTGCTAAATGGCGTCCTATTTTACCGCAAAACCACCATAAATTAAGTTTAGGAGATAGAATAGTTTTGCATCATTCATGTGGTCAGGACCGGTTTTAGGAAATTGATTATACAATGGTTTGTTATAACCTCCAAGGTAGAAGGCGAACGAAATCAGCGGTTATTTTTGTTCAATTATTAGAGTAAAAAATACCTCATTCCCAAATTAACAATAGGGAGAGCAACTTAGCTGCTAGCAAACTACAGTTTTTATAACATTTCATTTCATTAAAAGAATGGTAGTGCTAAAAAACTAGACCTCTACTTGGCGCCTTCACCAACCAAGAGTCACTCTAGAACGTAGACTGTATCGAGCGTTCTGCAGTCGTAAATACCACCTACCTAATGTAGAAATCTTTATTAAAAGGAAGATTGCTAAAATCAATTTCTATATTGAGGAGGCCCTATTCTTGTTATGTAATTTTATTCTGTAACATTCACTTTAATTTTTACGTCTCTTGTCATTTGATGGAGATTCCTATTTGGTAGTTTTATTTTTCTACTACAGTCCCTTTCCAAATTATTAGACGCACTGCAAGATTTCATGTAAAATATTAATTACCGAGTGATATTGTACCGTTTTATTATTTTAAATTGATTTGTTTTTTATTTTTATATTATCCAATCAATTACCTATTTATTTGACATAAATAAAACAGCATTAATTTAGAAAAGCATAAGTTTATTAAGTTTTAAAGAAAAGTGAAATTAATGTTAGTAAAAGTCAATATTTAGTTGAGCCACCTTTAGCCGCTATCAAAGCTTTAATTCTGCGCGGCATGCTATCAATGCAAGATTGTACTGTCTCCTGCATTTGAGGATGATGATTCCACACATGAATAATCTTTTCTAGGAGCTGGGTTTTGTTGGTAATCACATCTTTAGCCACTTCTCTTTTCATCAGCTCCCACACATTTTCAATGGGGTTCATATCAGGGCTATTACCCGGCCAATCCAATAGAGGGATATTTTTTTCTGCCAAAAAAGCTTTAACAGACCGAGCAGTGTGGCAGGGAGCTCCATCTTGCATGAAAGTGAATGGTTCCCCATTTGGAAACCATTCTCTGAGCTGCGGAATCAACCGATTTTGTAATACTTCTTTGTACTGATCTTGCCTCATTATTCCTTTGACGACGTACAGACGTCCAGTGCCCTTGCCGCTGATGACTGACCAAATCATCACTTTGGTGGGATGTTTAACCGTCGGGACGACACAATCAGGATGAAACTTTTCTCCATGACGACGACGCACATACTGAGCTTTATTCTGCAAAATTTCGAATGTGCTTTCGTCACTGAAGCAGACCTGTCAAAAATAGGTAAAATATACCATGTTTATTTGCTTTATTTAACTGAAAATGATAATAATGTATCAATTATTGATTAAATTGCTATATCTTACCGATCTCCAGAAGTCCACATCTTTGTCTTGCCATTGTTTGGCCCACTTCAGGCGCTTTGCTTTCATTGCAGCTGTTAACTTGGGCTTCCTGGCGGGGCGACAGGCCTTAAAATCTAATTCTTTCAATTTTCTTCGAACAGTGCGCTCAGAAGCATTTACGCTAGCATCCTGGAGTTGTGATTTTATTACCTTTGTGGTAGCAAATCTGTTTTCTACACAAATTTTCTTCAAACATCTCTCTGACCGTGGAGTGAAAATTGGTTTTCTACCGCATCTTTTCTTTCTTTTCGGGCTTAATTCCTTCCCTGACTCATTTTCTTTTTTATGCGTCGTACACTAGCTTCAGAAACCTCCAATCTTCGTGATATTTCTCGGTTTGTAAATGTTTTCGCAATTACAAGGGCCTTCACTTCAGCTTTTTTACGTGGTGAAAGATCGCCTTTTCTACCCATAATGAAAATAGTCCCAATTACTTTTTTAAAACACTGCATACAAAATAAACTAATAACTGAGTAGTATAAAACTGTTAAACAAACAATCACAGTCCATAAAGCCACAGAAACACGTCCGTACCTGACTCGATTCCGATCGCGACTGATACAGATTTGTACTTGTTTACGTTCATGTATCACTTTGTCAACACACAGTGTTGCCATATGTTAAAAATAAATACAAATATGTAGTCTAGAACAATTCTTTTAAATAAAAATCAATAATATTGTAGTTTAAATGTACCATTATTGCATAAAAACTCTTAAGAAACATAAAATTACTAAAAAAAATACAGTGCGTCTAATAATTTGGCCAGGGACTGTATATTAAAAGTGTGCTCCTTCCGATAGAAGTATTTCTCTTGCTACCAGGGAATTGAGGGGTTGATTTGTGTTGGTCCGATGCTGTCTGGCCCACATTTAACTGATGAGATTCAATACACCGAAACGAGTCTTAGGTTTGCTCCTAGTTAATAAGTGTGCCCGTGACAGGTCAATATTTTTGGGGTCTCTGTTCTTTTAATATAGTTTCTGTCCTGGTAAAAGATGATAGTAAAAAAAGACAAATAATATTCACGTCCCAGAAGAAAGCAACTACGCAAATATATTAGACAACCGTATGAAGATTTGGGTATGTAAACACAAAATAACTGTTCAATAGATTTTTTTAAATGTAAAATATCCTGCGGTCTGCAGATATTTGAATCGGCAGCTGGTTTCGAGCGTCGTTGTTCATCTTGAACAAAAATGATGGATGCGGTTACATTAGAATTTGATATGTGAATCTTCGAATGTCAAATATTTACGACTGTTAGGTGAAATCAATTTGCTAGACAAGTCTAGACGATTTCTTGCTTTACAAGTGAGATTGGGTATTTTGTAGGAAACAGTTTTTATTATATATATATATATATATATATATATATATATATATACACTCCTGGACAAAATTAACGCAACAATATATTAAATCATACAAATCTCTTTTTTTAATAATTTTTTATGAACATTGGTTACAATAAAAGTTAGAAAAAACTTATTCGGATACTTTAAAAATGAATTAGCTACCAAATTTCTCTATAAGATTCGAATTAAAATTATTCTTAAGACCTAATAACAAAATCGTTGATATTATGTAATAATGAAAAAAATAAACTAGGACACTAGTAGCAAAATTAATGGTGTAACTGGGACACTAGTAGCGTGTGTTGCCTCCTCTACTTCGGATGACAGCGTTTATGCTCCTAGGCATGCTTCTAAAAAATTTTGGATAGTTCCCTCAGGTTTCTAGCTGCAGGTATATGACATTTCACATTTTTCTTAAGGTGATCCCATACATGTTCTATCGGATTCAGATCCGGGCTCTTTGGTGGCTATTGCATAATCGGTATATCAACTTGATTAAGATAATCGAGTACCTTCCTAGCCACGTGAGGTCGAGCGTTGTCTTGCATAAACAGGAAATTGGGTCCCACAAAATGACCGAAAGGCATCACATGTTCTATTACAATATTCTCAAGTTAGTAGTCAGCATTCATGGATCTCGTACGGACAGGAACTAACTCTGTGCGAGCAGCAAAGCAGATGCCACCCCAGATCATAACAGAGCCACTGCCGAATGGAATCCTTGCAGAGATATTGCAAAATTTAGAGTTGATGGTTGGCCCGGGAGATACAAACTCATGGTGGATGACGCACCTAATGTCAAACAATACAATAATCATGGTCTTGATCTTTGATTTGTTTGGTTATTCGAGCATTCTTAGGGTGAAGGGACGCCTTGTGCCATCTGTAGACTTGCTTTTGTGATAAACACTCATCCCCGAAGGCCTGCTGAACCATTGAAAAAGTTTCCGAACTTGCCACACAAAACTTTATCTTTGTTCCAGTGAGCGATGCATCGCGACTGGTACAAGAGACGAAACAGAGGATCACGAAATCACCCGTCCTTACCCTCGGAGACAGCTGAGCGCGCTGCAACGTACAGTCGCTTCACAATAAAATCAGTGACGTTACTTCCCGGACAGCCCCTGCTTATGTATATATATATATATATATATATATATATATATATATATATATATATATATATATATATATATATATATATGTAAGAAAGAGGTTCAATAATTAAGGAGACAATCAAATAGATGAATTCACGTTTCATCTAGAAAGTCATACTCTTCCCATAAAACCTATCGTTTGAGTTCGTAACAAATACAAACTGGGTTGTCTTTATGGCTCAGCTGTCTTGCAACTCATCTCGAACACGTTTTGCGATAGTTCAGCTATTCACCAATGATGAAGTGTACGGTTCCAGTACCGACATTATACATTTCAGCAAATGTCGTAATTTTGACAAGATCTCTTATGCGATTGCATTGTAGCGTGTCGGTCGAAACTTCAACGGGTCTTACCGAGAGATGAAGATCTGGGACACTTTTTCTACCTGAATTAAACTATTCAACCCACTTATACATGTTTCTGCGGCTGTTTCCATACCTTTGGATAATAAAAATCTTACCACTAAACGTTGTTCTTCCGGTGTATATGCTTCAAACTGAGCTGACATGGGACAAATTAGTTTATGTTTACTACTTTGTTTTAAACATCTGATTGAATTCGTCGCCGTGGTTGCCAACTTGATCCTCAGAAAGTTATAATTATTAAGTAGTAAGTAAAGATTCTCGAATCGACAAAAGCGTAAATCTGTAGACATTTTGCTAAGGTCTCCCTTGGTATTTTCAATTTGGCTCGAAGTTTATTGGCTGACTTCACTAGCGTAGTACGCCACTGAACTCAAAAGGGAAGCAGCTCTAACCAAGGTTTGTACCAGACCCCCCGCGGCTTGCCTCAAACTCGGGTTGTTAGACGCTTAGTTTTGGGTTTGTTGTCGAGGTTGAGTTCGAATTGGAAGAAATTCCTTCTGCTTTCCACCCTTAAGAGTCTCTTATAAGACCGTGTAACCTTACTTTCAACCGTTTTTAGACCTAGCCTGCTAGTCGTCTTTTAGTGATTCCTGCCGGTATCTTAGCAGTATAATATTACAGTTAACAGTCTTCAGTCGGAATCACCGTCTATGATTGTCAATTACGTTCCCGCTTACGGTCATCAATGAATGTGACCGTTTACCGTGGATATTAAAAATTGGTTGGTTATTGACTAATAAAACAAATTTTACTACTTTTGTTTGAACCCGCTTGTTTTATTTGTTGCTCCTGTTCCATTTAATTTTCAAGGAATACCTGATCCTTTAATTTATAGTTTTTTATTGTAACAAGATGCTTCTTAACAACGTAAAATTTTCACAAATGTTGAAATACCTTGAACAGCTTGAATCATTTTTCACCACTTTTATTTAAAAAGAAGCTGCAGCTGAACCAGTGGATACGTAGGATATTTGTAATTTTCTCATAAATAATTTTTTTTTCGCAGGAAATGTTTAAAGTTTTGTTTAAAGCAACCAATCGACACCTTCTGACACCAGCATGCATCAATGTAACTATACAATCATTTTATGTTGGTATCGGCCGGCCACCGACTTAATTCTTTTTTACTTTAAAGCTCAATTTTAAATATTCCTTATCCAAGAAACGAAATTCTATAAATTGAAAACGATAACACTTTCTATGCGACTATAATTCACTGAGGCTGAGAAGGATGGAAAAGGCTATCAATCAGCATCTTCTAAAATATCTTGAAGGACTCAACGTTATTAGCGATCACCAATATGGCTTTCGTAAAAATAGATCAACAGGAGATCTTCTGACTTATGTGACACATGTTTGGAACAACGCAATTGAATACTTTGGAGAATCTCGAGTGGTTGCTCTTAACATATCCAAGGCATTCGACCGTGTTTGGCACGATGGGCTGTTGGCTAAGCTACGTTCTTATGGTATGTCTGAAAAGTTCTGTTTGTGGCTCTCATGTTTCCTCAGAGAGCGTTCTTTACGGGTGGCAGTCGACGGATCTCTTTCTAACACCTTCACTATCAACGCCGGTGTATCCAAGGTTACATACTGTCTCCTACCCTCTTTCTCATTTATATTAATGATCTGCTGGAAAAGACCGAGAATCCAATCTACAGCTTTGCAGATGACAGTACACTTATCTCTTCATTCACTTTGAACGCTCGGACATCGGCTACTCAGATGAATATCCGCAGACAGCAGGAAGTCATTCAACTTAACAAAGACCTGGAAGAAATTCTATCTTAGGGTGACAGTAAGTGGAATTTAACGCTACAAAAACCTAGGCGGCAGTTTTTTCTAAGAAAGTTAACGTTGCTGAACCCGACATAGTTATGTCGGGGCACTCGATTTCTCTGACAGCGTCACTCGATTTGTTGGGCGTTAATTTGGGAGCGAATATGTCTTGGCATGAACATGTTTTTTTTTTATGTGTCTAGCACACGTGCTGTAGGGCAGTCCCTAAAGCGCTCCAGGAGCGGCAAGTGTGCGGAAAAATCGATTCACGTTGTTCTTGAATCGCTGTAAGTTGTACTCGGTGGGAAACACAGCGCTGGGCAAATTATTCCAAAGGGATGATGTTCTCCATATAAAAGACTGCTTGAAAAGCGTTGTACGCGGAGTATCAAGCTGAACCTTATTCGGATGTGAAGCACCAGCGCGACGTATATTTCTAACATGCACCGCTTTGGGACGAATTAAGCGGGCTTCATCCTTCGAGCACTTTCCATGAAAATACTTGTAGAACAGACTCAAGTCGCCAACTGTTCTTCGATTTTCTAGCGAATCAAGGCTGCCGGTCAGTTCCAGGTCTCCAATCAGACGAACAGCTCTTCTCTAAACAGAATCCAACAAATGCAGTGTATGTTTGAGAGCGGAGCCCCAAACATGGGAGCAGTATTCCATAGTTGGTCGAATTTGAGCTTTGTAAAGAAGTAACAGTTGTGGAGTGTAAAGCTTTCTGGTTCGAAATAATATCCCCAACTTTTGAGAAGCTCTCCTTGCTATGCCTGCAACATGTTCATGCCAGGATATATTTGCTCCCAAACTAAGGCCCAATAAATTGAGCGACGATGCTAGGGGAATGGAGTGCACCGACAAAACTTTTTTAGAAAAAACTGCCGCCTGGGTTTTTGTAGTGTTAAATTCCACTTGGTTACTGTCACCCCAATATAGAATTTCTTCCAGGTCTTTCTTAAGTTGAACGACCTCCTGCTGTTTGCGGATATTCGCCTGAGCAGCCGATGTCTGAGCATTCAAAGTGAATGAAGAGACAAGCGTACTGTCATCTGCAAAGCTGTAGATTGGATTCCCGCTCTTTTCCAGCAGATCGTTAATGTAAATGAGAAAGAGAGTAGGAGACAGTATGGAGCCTTGAGGCACACCGGCGTTGATAGTGAAGGTTGAAAGAAATCAGTCGACCGCCACTTGTAAAGAACGGTCTCTGAAGAAACATGAGAGCCACAAACAGAACTTTTCAGACACACCACAAGAGCGTAGCTTAGCCAACAGTCCATCGTGCCAAACACGGTCGAATGCCTTGGATACGTCAACAGCAACCGCTCGAGATTCTCCAAAGTGTTCAATTGCGTTGTTCCAAACATGTGTTACATAAGTTAGAAGATCTCCTGTTGATTTATGTTTATGAAAGCCATATTGGTGATCGCTAATAATATTAAATCGTTCAAGATATTTTAGAAGCTAACCTTTCCATGACTTTCGATATTATTGAAAGCAGTGCGACTGGTCGGTAATTATTTGGCAAGGTCTTCTTGCTTTTTTAGGTATCGGCTGAACAGTGGCACATTTCCAGCAGGACGAAAGAAAACTGGTGTTAGTTCCTTTGCACAGTTTTTGAGAACTATGGCAGGTATTCCGTCAGCGCCAGAAGCCTTTTTGGTGTCTAGCTTCAATAAAATACGCTTTATGATACGCTGTCTGAAGACAACATCGGGCATCTTTGACTGCAATATGGGAATAGTAGGTGATGTTGCAGGCATAGCAAGGAGAGCTTCTCAAAAGTTGGGAATATTGTTTCTAACCAGAAAGCTTTACACTCCACAACAACTGTTAATTCTTTATAAAGCTCAAATTCGACTAACTATGGAATACTGCTCTCGTATTTGGAGCTCCGCTCCCAAACATACACTGCATTTGTTGGATTCTCTTCAGAGAAGAGCTGGTCGTATGATTGGAGACCCGGAACTGACCGTGTGCCTTGATTCGCTAGAACATCGAAGAACGGTTGGCGACTTGAGCCTATTCTACAAGTATTTTCATGGAAAGTGGCCCCCATGGGATGTCGCCCGCTTAATTCCTGCCAGAGCGGTGCATATTAGAAGTACACGTCGCGCTAATACTTCACATCCGTATGAGGTTCAGCTTGTTACTCCTCGTACAACGCTTTTCGAGCAGTCTTTTATATGAAGAACTTCATCCCTTTGGAATAATTTGCCCAGGACTGTGTTTCCCACCGAGCACAATTTACAGCGATACAAGAACAACGTGAATCGCTTTCTCCGCACATGTGTCGCTCCTGTAGCGCTTTAGGGACTTCCCTGTAGCACGTGTGCTAGACCAATAAAAAAAAATGGGTTAAGTAACGATGTGATAGATTTACTATTCAGCATAACGAAAAGTAAAAATATTATTACGAGGCAAAACGCATTTTCTGTTTTTGATGCTTAAACAGCAACTATTTTTTTCGCCCACCAATATTTTTGTGAGTGAGAAACAAACTAGATTTTAAAATTTAGCCTGCACTAACCTGACATGTTTCGATGAAAAACAAACATTCGTTGTTTAGCTTCACTTTTCCCGAACCAATCCAGGCTCTAAAGCCAGCGGGTAAATTAAAACAACAAGTCTATCCAAGAGTAAAAAAATCTACATATATACAAGGTCCTTTAAATAGTTTTCATTATATGGGAAAATTTTATTACGAGTTTTTAGTGAAATTGAACTCTGACATTAGCTTTTGTTTCAGTAATGGTTTAAATTTACTATTTAATGGTAGTCCCGTGATCTCAGGTACCTATCCAAAACGTAATTTTCTCAAAAAAGTCGCCTTTTAGCGAACCTATTTTTTAAATGCACAAAATTTTAGTTGTCAAATCAAACTAATTTTTTATCGTTTTTTGCAAATTGCAAGAAATTCAAATTTACTTTCGGAACTAAATCAACATCGAAATAAAAATAAGAAATATTATCAAACCGAATTATGAGATTCTATAATTGTTTTAACTTCTATGACACTGAATATAATAATTTAAAGACCATGGCTGAAGCACTGAGTCAATATTATTTGCAACATTTTTTTTAATTTGCCAAATAGCTCGTAAAAAGTCGAATTATTCACAATTTTATTACATTTACCATTTCTCCTAAGCTTTTTAAACATCCGTAATAAAAAATGGCAATTTTAATCATCACAACATGATTTATTACGTAAAAATTAACCGTAAAATATTAAAAGAACATCTTCTCTCGAAGCTTGGTCTATGTTGCACGTTTCAACAAAACTGTAACCAACATTAGCACTGGATAATTAAACAATTGACTAAAAACATATGTTTTCTTGTACTTTTGGTCGTAAACGAGACAAAAACATATTCTATATATCACTGTGATCGCGGTACTACTCTATTATTGAATTAATATTAATTTTATTTGGTTTTTACTCACCTGTCAAGAAACAGCAGTTAGGCTTAAAAAAATTTTTTATTATTCGAGAGCATATAAAACTCACGCAGAAGGTTGTTGTTGCTCTATATAAGAGCGAGAATTGCAGAGCCCTGGCAGCTCAAGAGCCTTAACTTGAAGAGGAGTTTTTTCTTTCATGTATATATGAGGAAACTAAAATGGAATTATGCTGGTATCAAATACTACGATCAGTAATTACAAATTCTCATGTTCAAATGCTTTTAGAAGCAAACGGTTTTCGGTGTTCCTTTTAGTTTCTTGCGTGACATATCTTTTATCTGAAAACTGATATGTTATATCTGGTTATATGCACGACTATTACTTTTTAACTTTGACTTATCGCGAAAGTAAAATTTATGCGATAAAGGTGTTAAAGTACATAGTCATTTAATTGGGGTCAACGATAACGTTAAATTTTAGTTATGTTAATAAATAGATGTAGGCGATTTTGGTGACATGACATAAATAATAGGAGTTAATTTGTGTAATATACAGATTTTTCTAAACAAAAATCTATTACAGTGAAGTATAATGCAAAAATATCAGACGGCTGAAGGTTCAGGTAAACTCAATCAATGTTATATAATATTTCCAGATTTTAATAAGCTTTTTGGACTATATATGCAACGTGATTCTGCTGAGGTATATTTGATGTCTAGTGGCTTAAGTGACGACGCTGGTGAAATGGAGTGGCAAGATTTTTTTCCTTTTTTGGTTATCGACTAAACTTTAGCACATTTTCAACAGGAAAAAAATTTCTTTCCTTGAGTACTCTGGTAAGTATTTCATTAGCGCCAGAAGCTTTTTTGGAGCCTAGCTTAACTAAGACACATTTTAGAAGATAATGTCGGGCATAATGAACTACACGTTGGGAATAGTAGGTAGTGTTTTTCTCTGATTAAAACTGACAGTAGAAATATCAGTTGGTTTTCTCAATAGACGTTGTTTTAATAGTTCATATAAGTAGAGCATAGTGGATTTATTAAAATTTTGACTGTTGGTCTTAGCGCCTAACTAAAAAGACCTGGAATTATTAGGACAGGCAAAACAGTTTGCTAATTATGTGTGTCATTGATTTCATCGATTATTGGTTTACACCTGTACCGGGCAAAACAAAGATGTTACAATTTATAACATTAGGATTTCATGTTATTGTCGGTAGGCAAGGTGTTCAGCTTCGTTCCATATTTGACTGTACCAAAGGTTACGGTTACCCAGAGTTAATTTATTTAAACTCCAGGTAACTCAAAGAGCAATGGAAAGGAGAATGTTAAATATTAGACTCCAAGATAGTATTCCTAACATCAAGATACGAAGAAGATCAAAAGTGTCAGATGTAATACAACGAATACGTATTTTAAGGTGGAATTGGGCGGGGCATATCGCAATGCTGAATGATAACAAATGGACACGCCGTATAGTTGAATGGAGGCATAGAGAACACAAAAGATGCAGAGGTAGACCACAGCAAAAAACAAAGCTCATTGGAGACAACTTGGGAAGGTTTACATCCGACTATGGATGGAATAAGCTAATGATGATGATGAAAAGTTACGGGTTGAAAGATTTCTTCTTCTAAAATGGGATGTAAGTTTTCGTGCCAGCCAAAATAATATCGGAAATCTCCTTAGCGCAGTCAGACGGGTCGTCGGAGTCTATGTCTTCCTATTCGACACTGAAACCAGTTTTTGAATGGAAGAACTGAATGGGAGATTTACACTAGCAGAGTAAATCTCTGGATTAGGGACAAGATGACTTGTTAAGTCTCCATCACGATTAGGATATAAAGTTCCCCAGGACGATAATTTTGACCCTTGAATGATTATTCTATTCACAACATAACATTAAAGTTTCGGGGTTCCAGAGTAGATAATTTAGATCTCTTCTAATGAAATAACGTCTAAACCGCTAATGGAAGTCGTACTTAGGATAAAGAAAGATCACCATGCTGTCATTGATTTAAAAGTTTTGCAGGATGGGGCTGAGGTTTGTTAGCTACTGACACTTTTAGGTATATGTATTTTAAATCTATCCTGCTTCTGTGTTGTGATGTAGCGAAACATGCATGTGATTATTTACTGATTCGTAGATATCACGCCTGGGTAGTTCATAGCTTTGAACATCCGTACTTTTGATGCAAAAGCAAATAGCATGGTTTTTGTCAGCTAGAGCCGATATGCAACTTTTCTTTTTTTTATATTTTCCATATATATATATATATATATATATATATATATATATATATATATATAAATTCCGGGTTTCAATCCGTTCGTTTAACAATCAATTTGCACGACGTTTCGCCAAAATCTCGTTTGGCATCTTCAAGTGCACTTGCTGCTGCTGCTACTCGATACTGTGATCTTGCTACTGCTGCCGCTTGAAGCTAACTCAGGCACAACTATCCGTGAAAACCTCTATTCTAACATTATATATATATATATATATATATATATATATATATATATATATATATATATATATATATATATAAATATACATATATATATATATATATATATACATATATATATATATATATATATATATATATATATATATATATATATATATATATATATATATATACATATATATATATATATATATATATATATATATATATATATATATATATATATATACATATATACATATATACATATATATATATATATATATATATATATATATATATATATATATATATATATATATATACGAGGCTGGTTTGAAAAGTCCGTACAAAAATAAAAACTACTTATATGTTTGGGGTAAACCTTTTTTATTTTTCGACATAGTCTCCTTTTAGGCTTATACACTTCGTCCAACGATGTTCTAGTTTGTTGATCCCTTCCGAATAATAGGATTTGTCCAAGTCTGCAAAATATCCATTAGTGGCTGCAATCACCTCCTCGTTTGAATAAAATCTTTGTCCCGCCAGCCATTTCTTCAAATTGGGGAACAAATAGTAGTCCGAGGGAGCCAAGTCTGGAGAATAGGGGGGATGTGAAACGAGTTGGAATCCTATTTCCATTAATTAATTTTGCGACCACAACTGCTGAGGTGTGTGCTGGTGCGTTGTCGTGATGGAAAAGGACTTTCTTGTGGGCCAATCGCGGGCGTTTTTCTTGCAGCTCGGTTTTTCAAACGGTCCAATAACGATGAATAATATTCACCTGTAATAGTTTTACCCTTTTCCAGATAGTCGATGAGGATTATCCCTTGCGAATCCCAAAAGACAGTCGCCCATAACCTTTCCGGCCGAAGGAACGGTCTTCGCCTTTTTTGGTGCAGATTCTCCCTTGGTAACCCATTGTTTAGATTGTTGTTTGGTCTCAGGAGTATAGTATTGTATCCACGTTTCATCTACAGTGACTAAATGATCAATGATTTCTGGAGTCGTAACCTCCACAGGCCGTCCAGAACGTTCAGCGTCACTTGTGCCCATATGGCCAGTCCGAAAATTTCGAAACCACTTATAAACTGTTCTAATCGAAGGTGCAGAGTCACCATAATGTTTATCAAGCTTCTCTTTAGTCTCCTGAGGCGTTTTGCCTTTCATGAAGTAATGTTTAATCACCACACGAAATTCTTTTTCGTCCATTTCTTGAAAATCACTCGACTTCCTTGATTCACACGAATGCCAAACACAAAGAAATAGACCAATATGGCTGAAACTTGGTGTGCGTTCATTCAAGAGATGCTACTAACTAAACATGACCTCGATACGCGCCGGTAGTACCATCTCTCGGTCTTTGCACGGACTTTTCAAACCAGCCTCGTATATATATATATATATATATATATATATATATATATATATATATATATATATATATACGGAATTAAATTTTTCTATAACATTTATTTATTGTTTTTCGGAATTTTTGGTTTGTTTATTTAAAAGACACCCCTTCTTGACTTTGTATAAGTACAAATTATTTCGAGTATAAAAATACATTATACCGACTAACAGACGGATGTGCCATGGGTTCGCCTATTTCATTAGGAATTGCACAACTAGTAACGGAATTTTTGGAGGAAAATGTAATAAAGGAATTAAAATTCAAGGTCATATTCTATAAAAGATTTGTCGACGTAAACAGTTGTCGCAGTGCCAGACACAGAAATTAAAAATATAATCCAAGAGTTTAACAACTTCCATCAATAATTACCATTTACAATAGAAAAATAGAAATAGAAAAAGATAAAAAAATAAACTTTTTAGACATGACGTTAACTCAAAAAGACAACAAAATAATTACAGAATGGTACACCAAACCTACCTGGTCGGAACGATACTTTAACTATTACTCTAACAACGTAAAGTCCCATAGAAATAGTGTCTGTATTGGTTTGACAAACCAAGTAATATACTTAACTTCTCCAGTACCAAGACCAAAAGTAATAAATAAAATAAAAGAAATTTTAACACAAGACGATTAAAAAAATAAAATAAAATAGACAAAAGAATATAAAAAAAGAACACATAAAATATACAATAACCAAAAATATCATGCAAGGTTAGTGAAAGTCTTAAAAGAGTCTGCTCTTTCATTTCCAACTGTTCTTAGATCGACTCTAAAGTTTAAGCGTGGTCGTAGAAACATCAGTGATGATCCACGTTTAAGACGTCCAAAAACTGCAACAACTGAAGAAACTGTTGTGCAAGTACAAGATCTGGTAATGGAAGACCATCGATTAACCACGGATGATTTAGCCGAGACTATAGGGATCTCACATGGATCAGTACATGAGTTCTTAACTAATGTTTTGGGTATGAGAAAGCTATTCACAAGATGGATGTCTCATTTGCTGACATCGGAACAAAAACGCACACGAGAGAAACTTTCTTAACAACGTTTCACAAAGAATAAACCTAATTTTGGGTGTCGATTTGTAACTATGGATGACGCTCGGGTTTGCCAGTGATCCTGAACTGCGACAACAAACCGCACGGTGAATTGAGCCCGGTTCCGAAGCAGCCGAAGTGGTCAAAGCCGTCCAAAAAAATTACGGCATCAGTTTTCTGGGATGCAAAAGGAATCGGATTAAAGTACGAATTGTTAGAACATTCGTCTTATTCGTCAGATCTGGCGCCGTCTGACTTCCATCTGCTCCCAAACCTCAAAAGATTTCTACGTGGGAAGCGTTTTTCAACAAATGATGAGGTGATAGCATCTGTAGATGGATATTTTGAAGGTCTTTCGGAAAATCACTGCAGAGATTGAGTAAATGAATTGGAAAATCGCTGGAAAAAATATATTGAGCTTAAGGGAGATTATACTGAAGAATAAATGTATTCCAAGTTATTAATTCATCTTGTTTGATTTGCGCTTTCAAAACTTATTGATTAATACTCTTACTTTAACGTTAATGTATATATATATATATATATATATATATATATATATATATATATATATATATATATATATATATATATATATATGCATATGCATTTCTCAAAGAAAAATATCTACATTTTCATTTAAAAATTTGTATTTTCTTTGGGTTAGGGTTTCCACCCAGGAGGCAGTTCCACTTGACAGGGGAAGTATTGGTATAAAATGAAATACTAGTAATCGATTACAAGGGATCTGTATCCTTAATTTTAAGAAGCGCTATTTGAGCAAATATACTTCTACCTTCTTCTTATTTCAGAAAATATTTTTATCGGTTTTTATTCTTATAAATCTAGCTGTACTTACTGTGCTATAGGCAAGGCTCCCGAATTTTGTGTTACTCACCTGAAAATAGGAAGAAATAACAACATTAAATATAAGCTGTAAACTCAGATAATAAAGTATGCAAGTAAAATTTATTGGAGTGATTACAATGACGGGCATAAAATAACAATAATACTATATAATTATAGTTAAAAAAATCACATAGAGATATTAATCTCTATCAATTGATAAATAAGTTAATTAAATAAGTTAATAATCAAAAAAAAAACCAAGGTTTATCTGCTGCCTCTATCGACCATCAAGTGATTCTAACTTTAGAACACTTTTTGCTTCTTTTGCAGATACCATCGATCATTTACAGAGTAACTATCCAAATGGCGAAATTGCCATCCTGGGCGACTTTAATGTCCACAGACAACATGCTTGAGTATTCAAATACTATCGACCAATAAGGTCGTGAAGCTGAATCATTCTCAAACAGCTGTGGCTTAACAGCTTATTGACGAGCCAACACGGATCCTTGATCGGGACAGAGAGTACGCCAGTCTTCTTGATCTGTTTGTAACCCTCAATCCAGAGATTTACACTGTCAACGTAAATCCGCCGTTACGACTATAAATTGCTTTCGGCATCAAATATCCCACCAATCAGTGACAGAGAGGCGTCTAAACCCCGCAAGATTTAGCACTACATATTTGCTGAATGGGAAGAATTCATGGAATATTTTAGAACTTTCCCTTCAAGACCAACGCGAATCGCTTTTTCCGCACATGTGTGGCTCCTACAGCGTCTTCTCTAAAAAAAAGAAATAATCAACATAAAGTCCATATATTTTTTTTTCAGCTTAATTATCAGTAAATAATATTTCAGTATTTCATTTAAGGTTTCAGTCATTATAACAATAAAAAATAAAATTTCTAAAGAAAATCGCCAACACCAACGTTTATGCGCAACTCACATGCAACCTTCATTATCCCCTTTATGGTGTCAGCACCTAACAAATATTGCCTGTAATATTTTTATTAGCTTTATTGCTTTGGAAATGATGTTTTCGCAAGGTCTATAAATTTTTGCAATTTCCTTAAAGTTATGTCATATCCTGATTTAATTATATTTGGAGACCCTTTAAAAAACTGGAAATTTTGAAAGTATTTCCAAATTACTTTTTGATTTACCTGATATACTAATAATAAATAAAGCCGAAAACATATTTGGAAATATTTTTATCACTTTTAATCCCTTATTTGTTTCCAAGTGCAATGTTTTCTGGATGTAATTATAGTTGTCAACTTCTTAAAATAAATTATAGCCAAAAATCAGTTAATTATATTCAAAATTGCTTGACTTAATTCATATAAACCACCTGGAAAATATAACAGACAGAGTCATTACGAGAGTTTAAAATTGAAACCTGATGTAGTCAGAACTTCCAGATTAATCTTGTTTTTGACAATGTTTTATTTCGCAGAATAAAATTTTTGTTAGAAATTCTGTTATAAAAATTTAGAAATGAAATGTTAGGACAGGGAATAAAATTGATAGTTTTTGGAATTTTAAAATTTCAATTTTTATATCCAATTGGCATTTCATAGCATCATAACTTTAATAGGTTTCCTAGTTCTCTAGTCAATTTAAATCCTTTACTGCTAAATTAGATCACTTTTAATGTCTGGCCCCTTTAGTGAATCTGGCAGTAAATATTTTTCAGAGATGACTTTAAAAAGTTCTTCTTTTTTTTCTGTCCCATGTATTCACATACGTCGGGGTCTCCGTACCATTTCTTTAGTTTGTATTGAGGTTGTTATTCTATGCTAGTAGAAAATTGGACGCAGCGTCTGAACCTCCACACCAGTTCCTGATATTCCGGGGCCACGAGAGCTGCTTTTACCGGGTCCTCGCCGATCCTCATTTGTCCCCAAAGAATAAGTTTTGGAGTTGAGCAGCGGTCACCTCTTAGTACATGTCCCAAATAAGGCACCTTTCTTTGTTTTATGATATTAAGTAGTTGCCTATCCACCCGGGCCCTTTGAAGCACTTCTTCATTGGTTAGGTGTCCTACCCAAGAAATTCGTAGCAAACGTCACAGTATCCATAACTCGAAAGCTTCGATATGATTTCATGAACACACTTTCAACGATCATGTCTCTACACGATATAAAAGGACCGGCCAGACATAGCATTTTCGTAGGCGCAGTACGAGTGGCAATTATCTTTGAAGCAGAAGGTTTTTCAACTTTAGAAAGGCATTTTTTGCCATGCCAATCCGCAGTTTAACCTCCCTGTCACAATCCCATCGTTTTTTAACGACAGAGCCAAGATATTTGAATTTAGTAACCCTCTCAATCTCTTGATCCTTTATAAGTAGAGCCGTAGACACTTCCAAGACACTCTTGGGAGTGTCTACTAATCACCATGATTTTGGTTTTTCTCAATATTTACACGTAGACCATACTCCTCATCAATATCATTTAGCTTATTGATTAGAATTTGCAGATCTTCCATGTTATTGGCAACTATTGTGGTAACGTCTGCATACTGAATATTATTTATAGGCTTTTCATTAAATTTTATCCTTCGGCATTCATCTTCTAGAGTAAGTTGAAATATTTTTTCTACGTAGATATTAAATAATACTGACGACAGTATGCTCTCCTGTCTAACACCCTTTAAAACACTGAAAGGTTTTGTTGAAATATCCTTATTAATTTTGATTTCAGCAGATTGATTCCAGTATAGCTGTCGTACATCCTGATCATCTACACCAATCTCATGAAGCCGCTGCATCAGAAAGTCGTGCTTTATGTTGTCAAATGCCTATTGATAGTCAATAGAACATATAAATATATCCTGTCGTTGGTCATAACATTTTTGTACAAGAAGTTTAATTGAAAATAATGCTTCTTTCGTTCCCACAACTTTCATAAATCATAATCCAAATTGTGTTTCCTCACACACTTCGCACTTATTGACAATTCTGGAATGAATTATTTTCAAAAAAGCTTTGAGGGTGTGACTCATTAGACTGACTTCACTGAAGTCTTCACAGCGTCAAGGATTATGTTTTTTAGGGATGGTTATGACTGTTGATCTTAGCCAATCATTTGGAATCTGTGCGGTTTCGTAGATTCTATTGAAAGGATTTGTGATCTCTTTTGTGGAAACCTGCTTCAGAACCTCAGCATACACCTTGTCATGTCCTGGTGTCTTGCCGTTTTTCAGTACGCTCATCGTTAATTTCACTTCAGTCTCTATTAATACAGGTCCACTTAATTGGCCGGTGATAGTACAGTGTTTGCTCTACTGTCCTTAAAGAGATTTACAGCATAATTTTCCCATGTATTTTTCGTTTCATCTGGGTCTAAAATCAATTTGCCTTGTTCGTTCTGGAGAGCTGAGAGTTCAATTTTCACTACTATATTACGTTCCTATTGCATCCGTGGTAATAATTTTTTTGTCAAAACCACTCAGTCTCTGCAGTGCTTTCTAATTGGTGGGAGAGGTTTAATAGGTAAGAGAATATTTAAAACTAGCAATTTATTCTGAAAGAAAAATAACATTAACTATTGTAATTTCATTTTAAAGTTTTATTGTAAATTTTAAAGTGGATATATCATATATATATATATATATATATATATATATATATATATATATATATATATATATATATATATATATATATATATATATATATATGATTATACGTTCATTTGGTAACAGGGGATAACACATGAAGAGAAGTTATGTTTATCGAACACTTTCTCGTCTAACAGTTTTAGTCTTTAAAAATGAATTAATAATTTATTTACCAATCCAATTAGTGATGAAATTCACTACTGAGTATAAGAATTTCCCTACATTTAAAATCGAACTATTTTAAAAATTGTATAGAACATGGGTTATCACCCTCTGATTTTGGTGTTATTTTTGTCGAATATCATGGAAATTAATTTAATATTATTACAGCTTCTTAAAATATTGCTTGTCTACTTGATGTTCGTCCGGATATTTGATCTTATTTGATGTTATTTAGCCGAATATTCGCTAAGATTTCAAATTTAATAATTTCAGAATATCTCCTAATATAAAAAATAAATTTATATTTGCGAAAACATCCAGTGTATTTATTTTTTAATAATTGATCACTTAACATAACTTTACGTTCGATGAAATCAATCTGCTTGTTAAAATTTTGCATTTACCAGAGGGTATTTATCTCTAATTATCTTATCTATGAGCAAAACATTTGTGCCTACTTATCCAGAAAATTTCATTACTGTTCATAAAATCTAAATTCAAAATTATAGTGCAAAAAATGCACGAAATACCAGTAATAATCAGTATTCGTGTTAGACGCATTATCTGCATGTGTAAATTAATGATTTCTATTTTTCTAACCTCAATACCTTCAATTTGTTGACTTTGTTTCTCTTTGGCTTTTCGTAATTTCCTAATATGAAAACATGATTTTTAAGAGTTTTCAAAAAGCTGTTTTATAAAAGTGGGTTTAAAATTATATAAAAATGCATTTAATTAAGCTAATCTAACCTGTTATTATCTTGAGTCTAAATCATGATCATTCTAATTAAAATCAAAGGGTATTATTTTTGTATTTTTACCTTCCTTGCTAAAGGAAAGTATTCGTGAAAAAATCAGTCTGTTAGCACAACTCTCGAACGAAATGAAACATCAATTTCAAACTTGGTATATAAATAACATTTAACAAAGAGATGAAGCCTATAGTTTTGAACGATATCGCTTCATTTCAAAGGGGTGACAGAGGTGGGGTAAATAAATTTTAAAAGGTTTGATAGAATTTTTTTTTCATCGTTCACCTCCCCGCCTGAATAGGGAGTTTACCCTTTTTTTTATCCTAAGGATATCGGCAAGGATGTCATAATATTCGTCAACGTTGTCGAAGTGCCGAAACACACATTTGTATTTCACGGCACCTTTCTAGATAACGCGGTATTGCTGCCACGGACGGTATTGCATATCTACCACAACTACTACCTGTGTATGTGACCAAGCCAAATATACTTAAATAAATGGATAAATAAAGTATACCGACCTGCCGGGATTAAAACCCGAGGGCTTGTGCACCGTAAGCAAGTTACTAGGCCACGGAGGCACATATGGAAGTTTATCTGTTTTTCGTTGAATAATAAACAGATTTAATACGTAAATATTTATACTAAAACACATAAGGGACTAAAGAGATAGGGAAGGAGATTAGAGGTGGTTGCTTCCTATATATCGATATATATTCTTTTCTGGGCTTTTTAAATCTAGAAATCCAAAAATTAGGCTATTTTTTTTTCATTTTTTGGATGGTTGTAGCTTCTACTTGATGGAAATTCATTATAAATATATAATAAAAGACTGTTTTTTAGTCAATTTCCACTGGTTTATTTAAATTGCGATGACGCGTTTCGCTGTCGATGCAGCTTCTTTTTTTTTCAGATCTACATTTTACACTCAACAGTGTAAAATGTAGATCTGAAGAAGCTGCATCGACAGCGAAACGCGTCATCGCAATTTAAATAAACCAGTGGAAATTGACTAAAAAACAGTCTTTTATTATATATTTTTTCATTACTTTCAAGTTTAACCCAGGAGGGTGGTGAAGGGAGCGGAGGGGTCTAATACTGCATAAGTTTAATACATTTTGGGTTGGATGATGAACTGGACAAATTTTAAGCATAGTATTTATAGTAAAATATGTAAGAGGTTAAAGTGCAGGGTAGAGGGTTAATGGGGTTGTTTTGTATATATTGTGTTAGAGATCTTTTTTGAGATTCTCTAGAGTCGACGTTTTGGTTGATATAATGAACAAATTTTAAGCAGAAAAATTTATTAACTACATATAATTATCCAACTTATAAGAGGTGAGGAAGGAGGTTGGAAGCGTGACATCGTATTTATTGTGCTATAGGTATTATTTAGAGATCTTTAAGTTAAAGGAATGAAACATTATATTTTTTGATATTTGCAATATTCGGTGATAGAGGATGAAAGGACAACCCCTAACCCCCCTCCCAAAACAAAAAACCCCCCAAACACGGTCAGAATCATTAAATTCGTATTATAGTGTTTCAATATTATTATGAAAATTTTGCCTAGTTTTTGTTTGGAATATTTTAAAACAAGTGTAGCTAATTATTTATAGTAAAACATATAGAAGGTGAAAAGAATAGGGTAGAGGGTTAGAAGGGTGGTTGCGCATATCGCTATCTCCTAAGAAGTTCCTTTTTCATACGAGTAAGAAATACGTAGTTCATTAATAGGATCCTTATTCGCGTCGCGCGTCTATAAGATCCTTATTCGTGAGGCGCGTTAATAAGATTCCCGATTGGTGCTAATAGGATCCTTATTTAAAATGAATAGTAAGATCCTTATTTGGGCGAGACTAACATTCGGAAGTTGGCACCACTCCATAGAATTGGAAAAGCGGCGCCGTACAGGGGATGAGGCGATGCATCTTCTTCATTCTAAGAATAAAAAATTTTTTACACATGCTCCTTTTTAAAATTAAAGTGTTATTTCACAAGGCACCATGTAAAATATTACCATTACATTCTTATTTGAATAAATTAAATTAGTATTTCAATAACACAATTTTATTAATGAAAATTTACTTGAAAAAGTTACATCTATAATATATATAAAATGTAACGTCTCTCTGTCTGTCTGTCCGTTAGTGCGCTTATCACTCGAGAACCACTTATCCGATTTATGTGCTTTTTTTTTAAAACATACATATGTTCTCTGGCCAGGTTACAGGACATATTTTATTACGTTAGGTAACATAAGGAAAAAGCAGTGACCAAAAAAATGAATCAAGACGGAAAAAAGTTTGCCGCTAGCTTGTTCTCTTGCAATAAACTGCCTAAACCATTAAATATGGAATAATAACAAGTAGCAAAGAATATGATATACATAAAATGTAACGTCTATCTGTCGGTCTGTCTGTTTTTAGTGCGCTTATTACTTGAGAACCACATTTCCGATTTACAGGTTTAATTCATATATTTGTTCTCTGGCCAGGTTATCTATAATCTACTAAAATATATATAAAATGCAACGTTTCTCTGTCTGTTTGTCCGTCAGTGCGCTTATCACTGGAGAACCACTTATCCGATTTACGTGTTTTTTTTTTAATTCATACATTCGTTGTCTGGCCAGGTTATCTATAATATATATAAAATGCAACGTGTCTCTGTCTGTCTGTCTGTCCGTTTTTTAAAACATACGTATGTTCCCTGGTTAGGTTATATGATATATTTTATTAAGTTAGGTAACATAAGGAACAAGCAGTGACGATAATAGCGAATCAAGACCAAAAAAAATTTTGCCGCTAGCGGGTTCTCTTGTAATACACTGTCTAAACTATTAAATATGGAACAATATCATGTAGTAAAGAATATAATATATATATATATATATATATATATATATATATATATATATATATATATATATATACATATATATATAAATATATATATATAAATATATATATAAATATATATAATGCAACGTCTCTCTGTCGGTCTGTCTGTTCGTTAGTGCGCTTATTACTTGAAAACTACTTATCCGGTTTACGTGTTTTTTTTTGTTCATACATATGTTCTCTTTCCAGATTATATAATAATAATAATCTAAAATCTATATAGATTATTTATAAAATGCAACGTCTCTCTGTCTGCCTGTCTGTTAGTGCGCTTATCACTCGAGTGCGCTTATTACTTGAAAACTACTTATCCGATTTACGTGATTTTTCTTAATCCTTACATATGTTCTCTGACATAATCTAATAATAATAATCTATATAATATATATAAAACCCAACATATCTCTATTTGTCTGTCTGTCTGTCCGTTAATGTGCTTATCGTTCGAGAACCACTTATCCGATTTACGTATTTTTTTAAATTCTTAACTTAATATTTATCAAAAAAAAATCTATAATATATATAAAACGTCTCTCGGTCTGTCTGTCGTTAGTGCGCTTAACACTCAAGAACCACTTATTCGATTTATATATTTTATAAAATACATATGTTCTCCGGCCCGGCTATAGGATATTTTATTACGTTAGGTAACGTAAGGAAAAAGCAGTGACGATAATAGTGAAGCAAATCCGCGCGAGCGGAGTCGCGGGCACGGCTAGTTCCTTATATATAATAAATAAATTATAAATAAATAGTTAATAAATAATTATAAATGAAAATAGTTATAAATAAATATAGCAATATATTAGTTGTATTTATTTAAAATTTTTTTAAGCAAAAGCAATCTTAGTTTAATATTATAAATAATTATAGCAATAATTGTTTTATAGTTTTAAGTATATGAGATAAATTATTTTCTTTCTTTTGAAAAAACTTAATGCACCTTATTTAATAAAAATTTATGGTAAAATAAAATTATTTTAAGCAAAAGCAAATCTTAGTTATAATATTTCATTTATTATAAATATTTTATTTATTATAAGTATTTTATTAATTGCAAATAATTGTTTTAAATAGTTTTAAGATTATTTGCTATGAGATAAATATTTTCTTTCTTTTGCATAAATTTTATTTTTCTACTAATGCAATAACGTACAGAGTTATAAATTTGTAACAATAAATTAATAAAATTTATGGTATAAATAATATATTTGCTACAAAAAAATCAAGAATATTTTGATTATAAATGTATGTATATCCTCAAACATGTTTTATAAATTTAAATGTAATTAAATTATAAACACGTACATACTGGAAAAATATAAAGTAAAGTAAAAGTTGAATTTTAAAAAATCCTAAAAAATCAAAGTAATAAAATAGAAAATAATTTTTAAAAAATTTGATACTGAATACAGCAACTAAGAAGCGTACAGAGAAAGTTTCTACTCCTAAAAATAATATGAGTAAAATAGATGGAAAACCTAGAAAGACGTAGGCTAAAACCTACAGGTACTTACGTAGGTGGTATTCTGGGAACTATAATTTATATTGCGTAGAAATATACTTAATAGATATTGCTGTAATTATTTATAATTATAATTATTTATAGCTATAATTATTTATTATGTATAAGTAATGTAACTTTTTCAAGTAAATTTTTATTATTGAAGTGAAGTTATTGAAATATTGATTTAATTTATTCAAATAATGTAATAGTAATATTTTTACACTTTAATTTTTAAAAGGAGTTTTAATACTTAAAAGAAGCGCTGTGTAGAAAATTTTATGTTCTTAGAATGGAGAAGATGAGTCGCTTCATCCCCTTTACGGCGACGCTTTTCCGGTTCTACCGAGTGATGCCAACTTCCGAATGTTAGCCTCGCCCAAATAACGATCTTAATATTCATTTTAAATAAGGATCTTATTAGCGTACATCGGGAATCTTATTAAAGCGAGTCACGAATAAGGATCATATGAACGCACGACGCGAATAAGGAACCTATTAATGTGCTACGCTAATAAGGATCTTATTTCCGACTCGTATGAATAAGGAACTTCTTCTTAGGAGACAGCGATATGCGCAACCACCCTTCTAACCCTCTACCTCTATATTATTAATATTCATTTTGAATAAGGATCTTATTAGCGCATATCGGGAATAAGTATCTTATTAACGCGCGGATTATATGAACTCGCGACACCAATAAGGATCATATGAACGCGCGACGCGAATAAGGATCTTACTAATGTGCTACGCGAATAAGCATCTTATTTTCGACTCGTGTGAATAAGGAACTTTTTCTCAGGAGACGATATATCATAACATACCAAATTATTGCTTTTTCAGTATTCTTAATTTTAATAGAAATCGTATGTAGATGGGATTGAGATCTGGTTACCGAGTAACCTAATAAATTAAGTTAATAATAGAAAAAAATTAAACTGACCGAAACTTACTTACCTATAGCATAGTGGCTAAGTAAGTAAAGTAATTATTGTTTTTTGTGTTTTATGTACTTTTTCTAAAGGGAAAGACTTACCCTCTGCAATTTATATTTTAATGATCTTAGATCCCGAAAACTATATATCCCTATTTCCATCGGTGTGTCTATCCGACTGTTAGGCAATCGACCTGCTGGTCTGTATAATATTTGAAACAGGGGGGACACCTATGATTTTTAAGTGACATCGTTTCAAGGAAAGAGTGAAAGAGGTGGGTGTCGATATGTTGTATGATCTTAATGATATTGTGTAAATTTACTGTTTCTTTACTTAAGACAGTCAAATTGAGTATTTATTTTAGAACTACATGTTTACAAGGAAAGTACGGCATAAATTACCTTACCGATTTTTTAAAATTATCTTGCTTTTTTAGATACTAAATAAAACGAATGCATGGTTTATCTAACTACCTCTCAGAGTGTTGGCGCAATAACACTGAGGAGGAGCAAGATATTAATTTCAAATTTGGTACGCATGTACTATTTTAGACAAGAATGAAACATATAGCCACTATATATTTTTCTGCATTTTTTTGCACCGATTTTATATATAAATTAGACGGGCCCGCGAATCTGCTCGCGTGGACTTGATTCACTACTATTGTCGCTGCTTATTCCTTATGTTATCCAACGTAATAAAATATCTCCCATTATTTCCCCTTATCTCTCAATATTTCTCCTTATCTCCCATTATCTCTACATAATTTCCATTATGTAGGCTTATCTCTGCTCATATCCCATTATTTCTCCTTATCTCTCATTATTTCTCCTTATCTCCCATTATCTCACCTTATTTCCCATTATCTAGGCTTATCACGACTTATCTCGCAATATTTCTCTTTATCTCCCATTAGTTCTCCTTATCTCCCATTATTTCACCAAAATTCCCATTATCTAGACTTATCTCTGCTTATCTCCCATTATTTATACTTATCTCCCATTATCTCACCTTATCTCCCATTATCGAGGCTTATCTCGACTTATCTGGCAATATTTCTCCTTATCTCCCATTATCTCACCATAAGTCCCATTATTTAGACTTATCTTTGCTTATCTCACATTATCTCACCTTATCTCCCATTATCTAGGCTTATATCGAATTATATAGAACATATGTATAAATTTATAAAAACACGTAAATCGGATAAGTGGTATTCTCTGCTACATAATATTGTTCCATATTTAATGGTTTAGACTGTGTATTGCAAGAGAACGCGCTAGCGGCAAACTTTTTTCCGACTTTATTCACTATTATCGTCACTGCTCATTCCTTATACTACCTATCGTAATAAAATATAGCCTATAACCTGGCCGGAGAACATATGTATGTTTAAAAAAAAAGTACGAAAATCGGATAAGTGGTTCTCCACTGATAAGCGCACTAACGGTAAGACAGACAGACAGAGATACGTTGCATTTTATATATATTATAGATGTAATAAAATATATATCTATAATCTGGTCAGAGATTATATGTATGAATTTAAAAAATTACGTAAATCGGATAAGTGGTTCTCGAGGGATAAGCGCACTAACGGACAGACAGACAGACAGAAAGACGTTGCATTTTATATATATCATAGATATATATTATTATATTGTTATTATATAACCTGGCCAAAGAATATATGTATGAATTTAAAAAAGACAGGTAAATCGGATAAGTGGTTCTCGCGTGATGAACGCACTAATGGACAGACAGACAGAGAAACATTGCACTTTATATATATTATAGATTATAGATTATAGATATTCTCTGCTACATAATATTGTTCCATATTTAATGGTTTAGGCTATGTATTGCAAGGGAACGCGCTAGAGGCAAACTTTTTTCCAATTTCATTCACTATTTTACGTCACTGCTCATTCCTTATGCTATCTATCGTAATAAAATATAGCCTATAACCTGGCCAGAGAACATACGTATGTTTTTAAAAAAAAGTACGTAAATCGGAATTGGTTCTCCTCTGATAAGCGCACTAACGGACGGACAGACAGACAGACAGACAGAGAGACGTCGCATTTTATATATATTATAGATTATAACTTGGCCAAAGTCACCATTATGGAAACAATTTCTTACTCATTTCATATTTTCGCTCTACTCAGTTCATATTTCTCGGCAAGTACAAATACGAAATTTAACATTGTTGTGGGCTGAGATATTTTACAAACTATAATCTTGCTTTTTCCACTCTTTTTGTGCTTGGATTTGACCTAAGACACAAAAAAAATATTTTCTAGAAAATTTCTATTAAGGTTATCTGTTCTATAAAACCGATAAGTCAACGCCAATATATTTCCTCGCAGGACAAAGCATTATCTCGAAGACATTCTTAAAAAAGAACGTCTATAGATCTACTCCTTTTGGGTGTTCCATAATAAAACAACGATAAAAAGGCGAAAATTTTAAATCGAACTAAGTTAAGAACATGCCAACCGATACATAATCGAATTGCTGGTAGAATAATAGTTTCCATCAGAGAGCACATAAAAACACTCTTATAAACACTAAAAATTCACAGACGTCTTCTAAGCGTACTTGTCTAGAAAATTTCATTTTTCTTATAAAAAATTAAATTCGTTTCAAAACTACATTGCAATCATTCTGCAATACACAAGTAACATTCAATATGCCCTTTACTAGTAATATCGCTTTTAAAATATCGACTGTAGCATTTTTATTAACCCCTCATTTACCTTTTCCTCGCCCTTTCGTAATTTTCCTGCAGAAAAATATCATGCGATAAAAGTTAAATTTCACTTCACCTGGGTAACATGACGTTCATTTTATATAAGTTTTTAAATTTTACTAAGAGTATATTTTTACACCTAAACAACGAAGAAATAAACTATATTTACTAATTTTATCAGCACTTTGTTTGAAATTTTGAGAATACCATACAAAGTTGAAAGGTACAAATCAGTTAAGTAAAATGAATTCATTTTCATATTAATATTATTGATGACATTCTTTAGCATTTCTTTGAATTAGCAGCGTATATGGGATTTATGCCACATCGATTTGTAATGTTATTTATCTCTTTTGCATTTACTTTAATAAATGTAGCTTGGAAACAGCAGAAAATTAACCTAATAAGATTTTTACAATCTTGTCTTGTCGAATTATAAGTAATCAGTAGTATACTAAGGAAACCACGTTTCATTCCTAGTTACCATTCGATCCAAAAAGCTAAATGAATCCTGGCTGCAATTAACTTGGAAATTATGACTCTCAGTTGTTTTTGGTCGGTTTTTACGTATTGAGAAATCTATTAGCTGATAATTTTTTCATCGCCAAATCAAAATGGAAAATCTGAAAAATACATTCATATGAAATGTCTAGGATATCTTCTACAGTTTTAGCCAAATTCCCCAATTCTTCAAAATCGTTTTATGCATACTTTCTAACATGATGTTTATTGATGGCTGTTCTTTCCCTCTTGAAATTCACAACACAATTTTTGATAGTGGCGTAGGAAGGACATTTTCCTTTCACTCTTATCTTAAATCTCTCTAGCGGACAGTCCTTTTAAGAAGAAGTACTACTATCTGTAGCAACCGCATGTGTTTTTGATAATGAGAAGTGCTCTAACATAATCTAACTAGTTATCAATACTCGTAGTATTTCTTTTAAATTATTATATGTTTTTCATATTATATAGCAGGTCGACACACAAGTTGTATCTGTGGCTGTACTATATCAAGCATCCCTACCTAAAATTACTGAGGTAAGCTTGAAACTTTTTTCACTATCTGGTTATATTATTTACGATTTTTTGGCTGCGTCAATTATTTATTTTGAGAACTATTGACAACCTCTCCTCAGAAATGTGACTTCTGTGCCAGACAAAATAACATTATAAATCGACTTAGTGTAAATCCCATATACGCTGCTAGTCCAAAGAAATGCTAAAGAATGTCATGTCATCAATAATATTAATATGGAAATGAATCTTCTCATTATCAAAAACACATGCGGTTGCTACAGATAGTAGTACTTCTTCTTAAAAGGACTGTCAGCTAGAAAAAATTTAAGATAAGAGTGAAAGGACGATGTCCTTCCTACGCCACTATCAAAAATTGGGTTGTGGATTTCAAGAGGGAAAGAACCGACATCAGTAAACATCGTGTTGAAAAGTATGCATAAAATGATTTTAAAGAATAGGCAAATTTGGCTAAAACTGTAGAAGATACCTTAGACATTTCATATGAATGTATTTTTCACATTTTCCATTTTGATTTGGCGATGAAAAAATTATCAGCTAATAAATCTCTCAATACATGAAAACCGACCAAAAAGAACTGAGAGTCATAATTTCCAAGTTAATTTGCAGCCATTTTGAAGAGGATTCATTTAACTTTTTGGATCGAATGGTAAACTACGAATGAAACGTGGGTTCCTTAGTATAATTCAGAGACAAGGGAAAAGTCGAGGGGAGCATGCTGGCTCACCTCGCTTCAAGAAGTTTCGCTTACAAAGATGGAATACTTCTTACTGATTACTTATAATTCGACAAGGCAGCAACTGGAGAGTATTACTTTTTATTATTAACTGAACTTCGCTAAAACAATATAGAAACCTACCGACAGAAAATATCTAAAGGGGTGTTGTTTATGCAAGACAATGAGCCTTCTCACAAATAGCTGTTTTAGTTTGCAAAAATAAATGAATTAGGCATTAAACTGACTGATCGCCTCCCATATTTCCCTGACCTAGCTCCCTTGAGTATTACTTAGTCCCAAAATTGAAATAAAAGTTGAAAGGACTCATATTACATTCAAATATCAAAAAAAGAAGTATTAATATTTTGATTAGTGGTGGCCCGTGGCTCCGTAGCGTAGTACCTTGCTTGCGGTGCAGAAGGTCGAGGGTTCAATCCCACAGGTCGGTATACTTATTTATTAAATTATAAGCATATTGGGCTTGGCCACGTAAATAGGTAGTAGTTGTTCGCAGAAATGCAATAACGTCCGAGGCAGCACTACCGCGTTATCTAAAAGGTGCTGTGAAATACAAAAATGTATGTTTCGGCACTTGGACAACGTTGACGGATATTGCGACATCCTCGCCGATATCCTTAGTATATGAGAGAGGGTAAAATAACTACTCATGCGGGGAGGTGAACGATAAAAAAAAATGAAGTAGTAAGATGTAATATATTTGGTCGAAGATTAGTTCGCGAACCAAGACGAACATTTTTTTTTTTTTGAAAGGTCTACAGTTACTTTGTAACTGTTGCACTAAAGTAAAAAACAATTTTTGTTTTTGAGATTTGTTTCTTCTTTCTATGCTAGGTTAGAAACTTTTCAATATGCCCTCATAGTGGCGTCTAGACAATGACGTACTAAACTTGTAAAAGTCTTATTAGGTTAATTTTCTGCTGTTTCCAAGCTACATTTATTAAAGTAAATGCAAAAGAAAAACTGTATCAACAGCCACTATACTGAAACAAAGCTACTTGGAAACTCAAGATGACCTAATTGTTTAAGGTAGAAATTAATTAATATTTTAATCCTGGCAAAATTTAAAAAAAAACAATTATACTATATATATATATATATATATATATATATATATATATATATATATATATATATGTATATAATATATATATATATATATATATATATATATATATATATATATATATATATATATATATATATATAATTTTTTTTTTAAATCTCGGGTATGAGGTTCTTTTGAGTTGAGTTTTTGTATCTTTAAGAAGTTATTTTTAATTGACGTTTCGCCCTAGAGTTATGGGCATTTTCAAAATCTTTTTTTTTTCCTTTAGTATTATTTTTCATTTCTAAAAGTAAATTAAAAAGTGTAAACATAGTCAACTTACGGATACAAATAACAATTCAAATCACAAAATATAAAAACATGTACACTTAAGATTTTGTCTTTTATATATATAAACAATTGTTTTTTTTTTTAAATGAACAATAACACTTAGATAAACATTAAAGTCACTGATCAAACACATTTTATATTGTTCGTACCTCGAAAATAAGTAAACCAGACCAATACACTTCGATCCGCGGCCACGATGAGAACTGGCCAAAACATTTTTATGTGGTAGCGGAATGCACGTATTTTTTGTATGTTTTTATTTTTATTTGGTTTTTATGCTAAACCTTTTAAAATATGTATGTTTTTATTAACTTCAATTCAAATATTTCTTATTATTATTTTTTTAATACTAGTTTTAAGTACTTAGTAGCGAATTAGATAAGATGTTGTTTATTACTAATTTATGGTAGTTGTGGTATTTGTTTAAGATTTTAGTTTCTTTGTAATTAAAAGTGTGATTTGTTTCAGTTTTGTGTTTATTAAGTGGCATTCGTTGTGTACTTACGGCCATTCAATCTATTTTTTAGTAGTTAGCTAGTCATGCATAGAGTTTTTTGTTATGGGGGTGTTACTTTTTACGAGGCTGGTTTGAAAAGTCCGTGCAAAGTCCGAGAGATGGCACCACCGGCGCGTATCGAGGTCATTTTTAGTTAGTAGCATCTCTTGAATGAACGCACACCAAGTTCCAGCCATACTGGTCTATTTCTTTGTGTTTGGCATTCGTGTGAATCAAGGAAGTCGAGTGATTTTCAAGAAATGGACGAAAAAGAATTTCGTGTGGTGATTAAACATTACTTTATGAAAGGCAAAACGCCTCAGGAGACTAAAGAGAAGCTTGATAAACATTATGGTGACTCTCCACCTTCGATTAGAACAGTTTATAAGTGGTTTCAAAATTTTCGGACTGGCCATATGGGCACAAGTGACGCTGATCATCATTGATCAAATCCATGATATGGTGATGGATGACAGAAGAGTTAAGGTGCGTGAGATTGCTAGTGCTGTGGACATCTCGACTGAACGGGTACATAATATTTTGCATAAACATTTGGACATGAGAAAGCTATCCGCAAGATGGGTGCCGCGATTGCTCACGCTTGACCAAAAACGGAATCGTGTGAAGTGTTGCAAGGATGGTTTGCAGCTGTTCCAGAAGAATCCGGAGGACTTTAAGCGTCGTTTCGTCACTGTGGATGAAACATGGATACATTACTATACTCCTGAGACCAAACAACAATCTGAACAATGGGTTACCAAGGAGGAATCTGCACCAAAAAAGGCGAAGACCGTTCCTTCGGCCGGAAAGGTTATGGCGACTGTCTTTTGGGATTTGCAAGGGATAATCCTCATCGACTATCTGGAAAAGGGTAAAACTATTACAGGTGAATATTATTCATCGTTATTGGACCGTTTGAAAACCGAGCTGCAAGAAAAACGCCCGCGATTGGCCCACAAGAAAGTCCTTTTCCATCACGACAACGCACCAGCACACACCTCAGCAGTTGTGGTCGCAAAATTAATGGAAATAGGATTCCAACTCGTTTCACATCCCCCCTATTCTCCAGACTTGGCTCCCTCGGACTACTATTTGTTCCCCAATTTGAAGAAATGGCTGGCGGGACAAAGATTTTATTAAAACGAGGATGTGATTGCAGACACTAATGGATATTTTGCAGACTTGGACAAATCCTATTATTCGGAAGGAATCAACAAACTAGAACATCGTTCGACGAAGTGTATAAGCCTAAAAGGAGACTATGTCGAAAAATAAAAAAGGTTTACCCCAAACACATAAGTGGTTTTTATTTTTGCACGGACTTTTCAAACCAGCCTCGTAGTTTCGTGAATAGGGAATTTAGCTTGTTTAAAATTTGTTGCAAATCGTTATGTCATATTTGTTTAATGTCTATTTTAGCTTCTCGGACAGGTCTTTTATGTATGGTAATGCTATGTATTTTTTTGCTTTTGATTGTTTAAGTTTCGTATTCTTGTCTTTTGTATTGTTGTAGAATCGATATGTGCGTTTTTTATTATTTGGTTTATGTCATTCATTTTAAAGCTGTTTGATGATAGAATTTCTTTTACTTTTTTGAAAACAATGGGTTTAAAATTATTTTCGGGGTACGAAAAATATAAAATAAGTTTGATTAGTGACTTTAATTTTTAGTTAATTGTTACTGTCCACTAAAAAAAAATTAAACTAATTCTTCATATATACGTATACAAGACAAAATTTTAAGTGTTTATGTTTTTATATTTTGTGATTTGAATTATTGTTTGTATCCGTAAGTTGATTGTGTTTATACTTTTTAATTTACTTTTAGAAATGAAAAATAATACCAAAGAAAAAAAAAGATTTTGAGAATGCCCAAAACTCTAGGGTGAAACGTCAATTAAAAATTACTTCTTAAAAAAACAAAAACTCAAGTGTTTTACTCAAAAGAATCTCGTTTCCAAGATTAAAATAAGAGATTTATATATAGTAAATAAAGGTTCAAGAAATCAATTGTCGTATATACATATATATATATATATATATATATATATATATATATATATATATATATATATATATATATATGTATACAACAGAGGTTTTCACGGATGGTGGAATGTAATACATTAAGATTTCGGGTTTCAATCCTTTCGTCTAATAATGGACTTGCATGACGTTTTGCCAAAATCTCATTTGGCATTTTCAAGTGCTCCCGCTGCTGCTACTCGATACTGCTGCGGCTCGAAGCTAACTCTCTCTCTAACTAAAGAGTTAGTTCAGGTGAGCTCACCGATTAGAAACCCTAACAGACAAGGAACATTTGCAATAAGAAACCAAGCTCCTTCGAAACGTTTTACTTTTAAATGGATACAGTCAAACACGATCCGGCGGGCCCTAAATAAACAACGCAAACCGGAAAGAAAGACATACTACGGCATTTCTCCCATATATAAAAGGCATCACAGACAAAATAGGAAAGCTTCTAGGAAAACACCAAATTGAGACCATTTACACAACGAGTCAAAAAATTAAAGATATTTTACCTACACCAAAAGACATTATAGTCTTAGAAGACCAAGGTGTATATGAAATTCCGTGTCAGGACTGCCGTCTTTTATACATAGGCCAAACAAACAGGAAAATTAGCGCCAGAAGAGACGAGTACAAAAACGCCGTAAAACAAAAATCTACAACCTCTTCTCTAGCACAACATGCACACAATATCGGCCACAAAATCGATTTTGACAAAACCAGAACCCTACAAAAAAGTGATAACTTATCCACTAGGGTAATCAAAAAAGCCGTAGAAATAGAAAAGAGGCCCTACCACTTAAATAATCGGGATGATAGCCAACGTTTACCGAACTCTTGGAAACATTCTATCCCAGTACCAAGTCCAACCAAGAGAAATAATAATTCAACCATATGTTACTTCATCAACACAAACATTACAAAGAACCACAGGAACTCCGGGACAACTAGAGCGGGTCTAATATTTAGACACTTTTAGTGAATCTGGCTGTCTTCCATTTAAAGATTTTTGTTATCACCAAGGTTATATCCTATCAGTTATGTTGTAACATTCCGGTATTCAAAACCAGCAAAGCACTCAGCAAGTTTCATAATCTTTATGCATGTAATACACCTTTTATTTAAATTATATAATTTGTTTTCTATTCGTTAAGAACAGAGATAGGTTAGGTATTGTTACTAGGTTTTCAAACCAGAATAGCTTAAGACGTAAACATTGTTCTTTGTAAGACAATATGAACTTTCGCCCTGTCTTTGAACCAGTATCAACAGAATCTTGAAAGTTCTTCAATACGAGGGCTACCTTTTAAATTTTTACAAAAACAATGAAAGAAAAAATTTTGGTCCAAACTACTTTATTGTTTCACAAAATATTCACATTAAATATTTATACACTTTTACATGCGTTCGAACCAGTTGTCGCAATATTTTTTCAACTATGAAGTTAGTACCTCAAAAATATGGTTTTGGAAGAATTCGACAGCTTCTTGAGGTGATGAAAATCACTGCTCATGCATTTTTTTTGACATTACGAGAACAAAAAGAAGTCGTTAGGTGATAAATTAGGTAAATATGGGCAATAATACATTAATTTGATGTTTTTCTCCGTTAAATAAATCAATGGTTTGACATGCTGTGTGAGAGCTGGAATTGTCATGATAAACAATGATGTGACATTTTCAGTTGTTTTTCCTGATTTCATTGACAAGTTCTGGCAAACAAATTGTTGTATATTATTCAACCTTAACTGCTTTTCGATCCTCTAAAGCAATAGTCCAAGATGTCCACTATAACCAAAGAAACAAGCGATGATTTTCTTGGAAGTACTTCGGCAGCGGACAACTTTTGTTGGATTTCGTTCATCTTGCAACATCCAAACAGTTGCTTAGTTTCCATCTCATATGAACATATTCCAGTTTCGATGGTGTATATGGATTTTGCATGTCCTCGGTCGAATTTTTTGAGCATTTCTTTACACCAATTGACACGAGCCTGTTTTTAAGTTTCGGTGAAATTATGCGGAATCTATTGGGAATAGATCTTTTTCACAGATAAATGTTTACACAAAATCAAATGTATTGCAGTCTTTGATATACCTAAGGACGCCTCCGATTTTGGTGAACCTTCACAAAATTCATCGCTGACGAAAGCACGACCATGACGACATTCTGCAAACCAATTGTAAACAGTCTTTTCTGATGGTGATTCAATACCAAAAGTTTGCGATTCAAGGCATTGTTGTTTAGTTAGGCCTTAACTAAAATCGTAAAAAATCATCCAACGAGAACCTTCACGTAAAATTTACATTTGCTCAGTGTAAATTAACTACTCGGCCAATTTATGAGCTACCACTGTTTTAACAATAAAAAATGTCAAATTTTACAGTGATGGTTATATCTCAGTAGCGCCATCTAGTGGTCGTTTGTAAAAACTTAAAAGGCGGTCCTCGTATCTTCAAAACGAGTTTATTAAAAAATTTTTTCGAATAGAAAATCTTTTATCAAATAACACATATTATTAAAATTACTAATTTTAGAAAATAAAATAACTTTCTAATTAAACTTTTTCAAAAACGAAGGAAAACTTAATTGCAAAATAAAAATTTTGTCTAATTATAATTTACTTGTTATTTAGGAAAAAACATATCACACATGTACAAATTTTCCAAGAGATTTCAGTGGGAAACAAGCAACTTGATATAGAAATAGCTTTTTTATTACTAATCAAATATTTTTAACAGATTGTAATTAGAAAACTGTAATTTGAAAATTTATATTTCAAAAAATATTCTTGAAAAATTTTTCTTCCAGAATTATTAGAGTATTCACCAATCTTGCAGAGCGAAAATAGCTGAAGATATGTTATATGAAAGCAAGTTAATAACATATATAATCTCAAGTGAAACTCCATTACATCAAAGCGGGGGAGATTTTCCATTAAACTATAGTGACCTTTAGACAATATACGCCAAAACACATCCATAAATTAAGTAATAGATTTTTCTCTTTGTTATTCAACACTTCTTTTTAAATAAGTAGTCAAATTCCCCAGTTATAACATAAATCAGTTTAATTCCTCTATAAAATATGATTTATTATAGGAAAGGTCCAAAAGCTCCGAAGCAAATTCTAAATTCACTTCTATTGAGATATATGTGTTTTAAATAGATCAATAATGGCATTAAGTTATTAATACGGTGAGATTCTCGAGAAGTGTAGTGATTTTATGAGTGTATGTGGGCCCTTTTCAGATCATCAAAAATGGAAAAATTAATTAGACCAGAAGTAAGCCATTTTCTTATTAAAAGAGGCATGGTCATGTAAGTATTGTACTCTAGATGGTCTTTTTAGTGTTCCGTATGGAATAAGATCACTTCGGTGTATGTCTGTCTGTCTGTTTGTCTGTCTGTCTGTCTGTCACACTCGATTTTCTGCGAAAGTATTTGACATAGAAAGTTGAACTTTGGTAATAATATAGGCATTGATGGCCTCATCAGAGCCATGTAGTTTTGAGAGTTAAATTTTGACTTAAGGGGTTAGTTTTGGGGGGTGAAATCGGAAGTGAAAAAAAAATTTTTTACTAGGTCATCGAGTGTGGTGTCAAATAAAAGCTTGTGAAAACACTATATATATATAATATAATACTTGCGCGCATTTTTCTTTGTATTATTTTTAAAAATTCGCGAAAGATCGCTGTCCCCCGCCTTATCTCCAAAAGTACTTATCAAAAAATTTTGAAAAAATTGAATGAAATGAATTACCTTTAATAATTTATCTGGTATATATAAAAAACAAAAATTTCAAGGTCATCAGATTTTAGTAAAGATTGGAAATAATTTTTGTTGAAAACTCATTTGGGGTGTGTTTTGTGAAGTCACTGATCATTTTATACCTCTGTAACAAAATTTTTTATTTTAAAAGCAATCAACGTACGGAACACTAATTGCGCGAGTTCAACTTGCACTTGACTGGTTTTTTAATCTTATACTGTTGAAGTATAAAACTTGTTTTACGCCTTGTTTAAAAAATATTCTTAATGATGTCAACATAAAACAATTTTTTTATCATTTATTGACACAACCTGCATAATTTTATACCTTTGAAAGTTCTTGACTGCAGAGAAAGAGAGAGAGAGAGAGAAAGAGAGAGAGAAGGAGCAAGACAGAGAGAGAGAGAGAGAGAGAGAGAGAGAGAGAGAGGGAGAGAGAGAGAGAGAGCTATTGACACTATCTGTTGTAAGTAAACGAGGTCTTTTATCACTGTCAAAGTTTAAAATATTGTAATTTGATACAGTGTGTCAAAAGTTTATATTTTAAGCATTCGTCTGGAATATTATTACTTTTAATCAGTTCTTATCCCGGAACGACTCTATTAATCATGTAAAAAGCTAGAATTCGACTATAGATGGAGTACAGTTACATGTTTGAGGTTACGCTCCCAAACATACTCTGCCGTTGTTAAATTTTATCTAGAAGCGAGCTATTAGCGTGATTCGGAACCCAGAAAATTCGATTTTTTGGAGAAAAGTTGGTGCTTGATTTCTCTCAGAGTGGTGGTTGCTAGGAATAAACGTCGTGCAAATACAACATATCTGTATGAAGTTCATCATTCCTCATAGCACTCACTGTTGAGGATTGGTTTCTCACTGCGTAATTATGTACCACCAATGTAAATTGCTACTTCCGTGCACGCGTTGTTTTGTAGCGATTTAGAAATTACGCTGTAATGCATGTGACATTCTTTAAAAAAAAAAATAGAATTTACTGCACTGGTGTCGAACATAATTTGTTTAGATCTCCTTCTTTGGCGTCGTTCCGAAACTTGCTTACTCGTCCTCTAAAATACGTAATATAAGCTATTTAAAAAATAACTATTTGATATTGATAAAACAATTTAAACATCATGTTTTTTTTTTAAAAAAAAAAGGCGATCATATAAGTTTAGAAAAACAATTGACCAAAAGTTTTCCAAATTTTTTTTACGATAGGCTGGTAGATTGTTTTCTGATTGAGAATCACTAAGTCAAGACAGCAATGTTTGGCTTTATGGAAGAATTGTTGGAGGCTTTAAAATGGAGGAGAATTTGTGTATCATATTTTTCCAGAGCCCTTGAAGGCTTTGACTGTCTTTTTCAAATAAATCTGTAGCATAAGGTATCTATGTATATAGTACGAGAGCTGACATTGTCGTGGATAAAAACTCTAATGATGGAATTCAAGAATACGTCATTATAAGTAACGATTGTGGTATTTATTCTAAGAAAATGTTAGTAACGCTTATTATTCAACAGAAAGGCATTCTCGGGCCACTGATTTTCATTATTTACCTGAATGAAATTATAATACATTAACTAATATTGCAACTCATGTTGACGGCACAAAGGTTTTAATTAAATGTAACAAGTTAAAAAGAAGTTTTTTTAATAAAATGGTATAATGACTTGGACTTATTTTCAAAACGGATAAGACATTGTATATTTTACTATGAGTCTGTCAAGTAAGAATGTGTCCGCGATAATTCATTTTTGGTAGATGTGATTCTAGCAATTCAACAAAAAATCAGTAGAGGGAACCTTTGTCTATGACGCATTTTAGTAAAAGTATCAGTTGATTCCGAACTTTCGGCGAAATTCCATAATGACTCACTTGTTTGAAAGTCGGTTCGGAACAGTCTTGTTCTTGCTATATCACGGTCAATTTTTTAAGAGAGGAAGAACCGACATCAGTGAAGAACATATGTCTGCTAGAGGGAATGTTAAGATTGCGCATGAAACGATTTTAAAGAATCGAGAGTGCTGAAACGTAGAGCAGATACTCCGAAAATTTCATACGAACGTGTTTTTTACATTATTTATTCTTATTTGGGTATGAGAAAATTATCAGGTAAATGGTTCCCTAAATGTCTTAACGTCGTCCAAAAACGACTGAGAGTCACAATATCAAAGTTTGTTTGTAACTGTTTTGAAGATGATTCATTTAGCTCTTTTGATTGAATAGGAACTCTGAATAAAACGTGGATACATCATTATGATGCAGAGACGAAGAAAGTGTCGAAGTGAAAATGTGCTGACTCAGTTCTCCCAAAGAAGTATCGCTTATAGAAATCGGTTAAAAACAATCTTGTTTTCGTTTTTTTGGGACAAACGATAGGATTACTTAGAACACGGTAATAAGCGAATATTTTTCTTCATTAACTAACTAAACTTTGCCAAAAAAAATTTGTGAAAGCCGAGGAAAAGTATCTAAAGGGTTTGTGCACACGAATCGCTGATAGTTTCCCCGAAAATAAACGAATTAGGCTTTGAACTAATTCATCATTTTCCATAAGTTCTAAGTTGCAGTGTTGTTATATATGTTCTATCATAGCACTTTCTCATCGTTATAATTCTATAGTATTATTGTTTGGGAATAACTGTTACATTTAAGTAGGATTTAAGGTAGCACATAGCACTTAGTTGTCTCGGAAGTTCGTTGCGCACCTGCCTCATTTTAGAGTTGTAAAGGCCAATATATTTTAAGAACATCAGCTCTCCCGGACAAGCCTTCTTGTAATCCTGAATTGGCTACGACGTCTTTACATTCGAGTTCCAGTTCCTAACTTTCTCTAGCCTGATTTAAAACCATTAAGGCGAGTTTGTTGTCCGAACAAATTTACTACACAATAGTTATTACCATTACTCCAGGTATTTTATTTTTGCTCTCAACGTGTGCACGTGTGTTTCCCTAATTATGTTAGCATCATTAGGAGCGATGACTGCCAGTCAGTCATTGCTCCTGATGATGCTAACATGGTTAGTGAAACGGTCGTCGAGTAAAAATATAAAGAGTTTGGATTAGTGGTTATAACTGTTGTATAGTGTCATTGTGCAAAAGTCTCCAAAAGCCCAACGTAACAAACATGGTTCTCGGCATTAAATTTCTATTCACTATCTTCCAGCCATACATGAGAACGGCTTGCTCGGAAAACCGATGCTTAACTGCCCAGAGACATTAATAGTTATGATTAGATCTATCTTTTTTCAGAATAGTCGTCTTTTAAGGAGGGCGGTTCCGTTAGTCTTACCTCTCTGGTATTAAAGCCTTCAGGGGCCTATCGTTAGGAACTTTGTAGGATTTTTATATTTCAAAAAGAGCTTCTAAAATCTTATTAAATATATACTTTACTCAGTCATATAGAGATATATTTAAATTACCCCCCGTATTTATAAATATTTAAAAATAAGTAAAGTACATTTTTAAAAACCAGAAAATACTAATAATTTATTATAGTTATTTTCTTGATATTTCATATATAATCACAAGTATACTTATTATGGACACGGCTTTAGAGTACACGCCTTAATTTGAGCTTCTTTTTCTCCTGAAGAACAACCTGCTGAAACGCAATGACGCCATCTTGTCATTTTTCCAACTCCACATGTGACACTACAATCAGACCATTTTCCCTAAAAATAAATTATTTGGCCCATATTCAATATTCTTATGACTACTATAAAATCCTATTTAATTTAGTTTAGGCTTTAAGAGTAAATAAATATATATACATAAAATTTCAATCGTCTAGAGTACACAGTGAGTCAAAATGAAGATTATTTTGTTTTGAAACACAAACGGAGGGGTTTTTTATTATGTAGCAAGAACCCGATTTTTGACTTATTTCTAATAAACAAATTAAAAATCTGATAATTCCATGCTAACTAAATACCTTTAAAATAACGAAAATACCTTTCTATATGCGATATTATGATAGCAACGAACGGTGCCATTAACATTAAAGTTTTGAAGATGGAAGGAAGCGTATAGGAAAATTACGCACCAGTAAAATGTTTCAATAATACGTTACTAAACTGCCTCCTCAAGTGGGTGCCACTTCCTTATAGGGAACTGCGGTTATTACAAAGTTTTCAAAATTTTATTTCCATTACTTCAGTGTAAAAGGACACGACATCTGGCGAAACTGATGTAAACCACTTAGTAATAACTGTTAGCAATAGTGTGTATAAATGATCACTCGATGTCGCTTTACGATAATTAAATTTCTCGGTTACTCTGTGAAGTATTTGAAGTATTTCTTTTTGTACATATTTTGGGTTTTTACTAAACAGTTGCAGAAAATATAGGGAACATACTGTCAAATAGTGACAAGTATGTCAAGAGGCTTAAATATCGATAATATAATGACATTTAATTAGCTTTAGATAGATGATGAAGGCAGACCGCACTGTGTATTGTCTATGAAAGTTTTGGCACCAGAGTGCGAAACGCAATTTAAAAATTAGTTATTCCAGCATGGTTGTTAAATGTCTTGTACCAGAAAGTTAAAAAGGCAAAAAGCTATAAACAGCCATCAATACCAGGCATTGCTTTGCTAGCGTCTTATAAGGGAGTTTACAGAATCGCGGGATATATGAAGCCTTACACCACCACAAACTCACTCATTTTACTAGATGTTGTACTTGTGCTGAACATAATGAATGTTGAATTTGCTGGAAAATTGATTTCAAAAGTGCTTTTATCCAATGACATTATCAGTCACAGGGGTAGAAAGTAGGAATTTGGCCAGCTGAATGAGACCAGATAATAATAAAAATGATGCTAACTTGATTTGCTATATACACGCTTACAAATATATTTTTTTCTCTCTATTTATCTTACCCAGTGATCCCACTGCTTGATATTTTTCTTTCCTCTTTTCACAGGATTAATATGATAATCTTCATCTATATATTGGATACTGTCCAGGCTATCATATTCCAAATCATCATTTACAGCTGTCGGTTTCTTCGGTAATGGATTTTCAACGACTCCTTTAACATTATCCTTAATCTTGATTTTACCTTTAGCAGTTGATTTGCCTGGATGATCATCAAATTCAGCTTCATCGTTTTTTATTTGTATTGGTGATAACCGCTTTTCTATTTTTTCTGATAAATTTATATGTAAAATTAATATTAGAAATAAAACGGTGCAAAACGTCATTTGTGACATTATTATGACAATTTGGTCATACTCTGGTTCTGAAGGTGCTTTTTGATTTTCAGTTTAGTATAAAGGTGATTATTGAATTAGGAACTTAAACTAACATTTAGATACACAAATCAAATTCAAATCAAACAGCTTTTTCATTTTGTAGGTATAAATTTAAACAAGTTCTCTAAAGCAGTGAAAAAAGATATTTACTCACTGATAGATATCATCAATTTCCAAATAAATATAACATAATTATAGGTGCTGTATCAAGTAATATATACAGTAATATTTACCCTGGTTAATATGTAAAAGAGACAGATTTTATTTGAATATATCTTTCGACAATATACTTACGGTAACTTAAGTTAAATGCATCAGGTATTCTCGCTAATATAGCTTAATTAATTATGTCATTCGTTAGCAACGGGAAAATTATTGTTAATGTTAATTGCGTCAAGTTAGTTTCCTTCGTTTTTTTTCAGAAAACACAAACTATAGTCATAAATAGGCTGGTGGAGAGAATTATTTCAGAATTCAATTCATGATATAAAAATAATAGGATAATTTTTGATAAGTAAAATTAAAAAAAAAAACGAATAAATGCAAGTTTGACTTGCGCAATTAGTGTTCCGTATGTTGATTACTTTTAAAATAAAATTTTTTGTTACGGAGGTATATAATGATCAGTGACTTCACAAAACACTCCAAATGAGTTTTCAAAAACGCTTTTTCCCGATCTTTACTGAAAACTGATGACCCTGAAATTTTTTTTTTAATATACCAGATAAATTTTTAAAGGTGATAAATTTCGTTCAATCTACACGCTGTGGAGGATATTCCAGAATTCAAAATTTTTTGATCAGTACTTTTCGAAATAAGGGGGGACGGCGATTTTTGGCAAATTTTTAAAAGTAATACAAAGAAAAGTGTGCGCAAATATTACATTATATATAAATATATATATATATATATATATATATATATATATATATATATATATATACATATATATATATATATATATATATATATATATATATATATATATATATATATATATATATAGATATATATATATATATATATATATATATATATATATATATAAATGAAAAAAAGTTTTTTTTACAGGTTATATATATATATATGATTCATATATATATATATATATATATATATATATATATATATATAAATATATATATATATATATATATATATATATATATATTGTGATATATATATATATATATATATATATATATATATATATATATATATATATATATGAATTCACAGGCTTTCATTTGACACCCCACTCGATGACCTGTAAAAAAAAACTTTTTTTCACTTTCTATTTCACCTCCTAAAACTAACCCTTTAAGTCAAAATTTAACTTTCAAAACTTCGTATATTAGTACCAAATTTCAACTTTCTACGTCAAATAGTTTCGGAGAAAAAAATCTGGTGTGACAGGCGGACAGATGGACAGGCGGACAGACGGACAAACGGACAGACGGACGGACGGACGGACAGACAGACAGACGGACAGACTCCAAAGTAATCTTATAAGTGTTTCGTACGGAACACTAAAAAAGAGATTATTTGTGTTACGGTTTTTAAAATCAACTAAAGTCGATTTCTGAAGTTTAATAACATGAATAAATATTTAAGTAATGTAAGTAAATTTTGCGAATTATTTATATGTTCTAATTACTACGAGTATTTGTTTGTCTTATAATGTATTATGTGTTACATGTACATTTTAGAGTATGTAGATATGTATAAATTTGCATTGATGACCTCAGTTATTAAATTGCTAAGCGTAGTGAGTAATATATTGTTTTACTTTATTATTTCAGTTATTAATAAAATTACATGAATGGAAATTTTTCAACCCTAACTTGTTTTTTGTTTACACTAAACTTAAAATAATCTAAGAAATATTATCATAAGCATTCTACTAAAAAGTGTAAAGTAATTAAATTAAAAAATCATTCCGTGTTTTGTGTACCATTTTGCTGGTTTTATTTTCTTGAAGGCTTGCAACAGCAGGATTTTTAATACTTTCTTAAAGTACCGTAAATTAAAACAAAGTCCTTGACTAATTTAAAACGAAATACTTAAATTTAATACCGACTTTTAAATTTAAATAGCTACATTTTTTTAAAATTTTATTACTTTTTTAATGATTTGTAAGAACTCTTTTACATTAATTAGTGCGAAAGTAACAAAAAAGTATTTATGATGAAATACATTTTATACTTTATTGTCACGATTTATTTTTTTATTTTTCCTTAATGATCTATAAAATACTTTTCATGAATAAATTAGAGAAGAGGTCTGTATTTGACAAATCGTGAGAAAGTCTTAGTAAATTGTGTGACATATTATTTCTTTTGCCAAATATACAGTCAGTCCAAAAAGTCTCCATACACCACCTATACAATTTTTCTATTATGTTTAGATAATTAATTGGAACTATGAGAAAACATGTTTAAATTAGTATTTGAAACTTAACCAACGAGGATTAGTATTAAAAACAACTACGGAACATTTTATTTAGAAGTTATATCATTGTTATGAAAATGTAAACAAAATTAATGTCAAAAAAGTCTCCATACAAGTAACGATTACCAATAATAGTTTGACGGAGTTTAACGGAATATAACAACTTCGTTTAGAATAATATTCAGTGGGACCGTCGTTGGCCTTGATAATCTCCTGTAACCTTTTTGTCAGGCCTGCAACCAGCTTTCTAGTAACTTCTGCTGGTATGCTCTCCCATTCGTTCAATATTCTGTTTTTTCAATCTTCTCTAGTTGAAATATTATGTTTGCGAACGCACCGTTTAACTTCCTCTCATAAATGCTTGATGGGGTTATCATCGGTGATTGCGGAGGTGTATGAAGCTGTTGTCACACATTATGAATCATCCACTCTCGCACCAGGTTTGCGGTATGTTTCGTATCATTATCCTGTTGGAAAATGTATCTTTTTCGCGTGCTAATTTTTGGACACTTTCTCTTAAATTATCTCTAAATGTTCAGACAAACATGCTGATTCATAGTACCATTAATAAAATATAAATTTTCAACCCTTCCAGCGGACATGCATCCCCAAAGCAGAACACTGCTATCCCCTTGTCTCACCGTGAAGCAAATGTTTTTACTATCGATTCTTCTTTCTTCAAACTTTACGGATTATGAATTCCCAAAATTCAGGAGGTTTAGTAACGTATTCCCTAGCAAAAACTACCCGCTTTTTGCGATTAGCTTCCGAAATTCACGGCTTCTTTCTGGCTGCACACCCCTTATAGCCTGCTCTGTGTAAACAATTTCTCACTGTATGTAAACAAACATTTTTCGTAAATAGTTTCCGTACTTCTTCTTTTAATTTTGGTGCACTTTTCTTGGGATCTATAATTATTTGTCTAACAACACTGGCCTCTTCACGTGGCGTCACTTTCTTGGGACCACCGGAGCGTGATCGAAATTTTATAGGAGCCCGTTGATTTATTCTGGTTAACAATGTACTGAACAGTAGCATGCGACTTTTTAACAATATTTCCTACAGTGACTCACAGCTTAAATGATGCAGTCGCTATAAGAAAAGAGTAACTGGTCTCAGTGCCTCTTTATTTATTTGAAAAAAATAACGTATTGAAATTAAATTAGTAGAGAGTCTTCTAAAAAAGTACGAATTACTTTTTGTCTTAAATATGCCTTACTTAATTAACAATAAATAATTAATTAAATTATATGCGATTTTAACCTCACAGCTTAACTGACGCAAAATTCAATATACCAAAATTATTAGAGAAAACAAACTGTAGAATTTGAAATAAGCCCACCAATATTTGGTCGGGCCTCCCTCATTATCAATAACGGCTTGTAATCTTCTGGACATTGATTCAACTAACTTTCTAGTATACTCCGGAGAAATAGTGTTCCATGCTTTAGTAATTTTTACTTTTAATTCAGTTTTATTTGATAATGGGGCACTATTTACTTTATTTTTTAATATCAGCCACAAGTTTTCAATTACATTTAAGTCTGGTGACTGGGCTGGTGTTTTAATAACATTTGGACAGTTATAAAGCAACCAACTGAAGACTCGAAATGACGTGTGCTTTGGATCATTGTCGTGATAGAACCGATAATTGTTTTCAATATCTAATTTTTGGGCACTAGCGACGAGATGCTGCCTTAGTATATCCAAGTACACATATTGGTTCATATTCCCTTCGACGAAATACATGTTACCTACTCCTGCAGATGATATACAGCCCCATAACATCACTCCACCTCCACCGTGCTTTACCGTAGCTTTCATATTTTTCAATTTTAATCTTCGTTAGGCTTTCTCCACACTGATATTTTTCCATCGGACCCAAATAAGTTTGTTTTGGTCTCATCAGCAAATATTACTGAGTTCCAGAAGTTCAAGTCTTTATTGATATGCTCTCTGGCAAATTCCAATCTCACATGTCTATTTCTTTGGCTAATGAAAGGCTTATTTCTAGCAGTTCGACCATGTAAATTATTATTTCGCAAGATCCGTCGAACTGTTTCGGGGTTACACCTTTTTCCAAACTATCTTTCCACCTCGGCGCACAACTTTGGCGCACTTTTTCTTGGATTATTTGATACCTCTCTTAAAATCCATCCTTCTTCACGTTCATTGAAGATCTTATTTGGAGCCAACCTTGACTTATTCTCGACTCTATTTTCATTTCGGTAACGTTCAATGATATGCTGAACAGTTGACGGACATTTATTTACCATTTTGGCTATGTCTCTTTGGCTGTATCCATTCCTGTAATGAGTAATAATTAAATTTCTCTCAGAAATTGTAGTTCGACGACCCATTCTTAAACAATTTCGTTTTATTGAATGAAAAAAATGTCAAACTGATCAAAAAACAATTGCACTAAGAAATCAAAGCAACGCCGTCCCCTGTTGTTATTTTGCATCATTTAAGCTGTGACGTTAAAATTGCATATGATTTGATTAACTATTTATTGTTAATTAAGTAAGGCATATTTAAGACAAAAAGTAATTCTTACTTTTTTAGAAGACTCTTTACTAATTTAATTTCAGCAAGTTGTTTTTTCCAAATAAATAAAGAGGCACTGAGACCAGTTAGTCTTATCTTATAGCGACTGCATCATTTAAGCTGTGAGTCACTGTATATTTCTGTACGATTTTCCATCTTTCCACAAATCAGTTATGATCTTTCGAACTTGAAATGGAATTTCACAATTACTCTCGCTCATTTTTAATACTACTTTGAAAATCCACTAGCAACAAGTGACAGATTATAAAGTGTGGCCGAAAATAATTCATTTGTTTTCAGTTTAGCGAGCAATAGATAGCTTGATAAAATGCGGCTGATTATAACGTGTTTTTTTCAATGCAGTTCTTAAGTGTATGAAGACTTTTTTGATAATAGCTTTGTTTACATTCATAAAAAATTTAAACATGTTTTCTCATAGTTCCCATTAATTAGTTAAACATAACAGAAAAATAGTATAGAAAGCAGGTGGTGTATGGAGACTTTTTGGAACGACTGTATTTGTAATTTTCTTTCATAATTTAAAATTTTTGTGTGTGTTTTTTCATGTATTTCGTAGAGAATATACCACGAGGTCTAAACGTTTTCTAAGTTTTATTGTTAGTGATAAGTCCAGAACAATTTTATTAAAAATCTTTTATCAAAAGATAAGGTTTGAAATTCCCAAATCACTATACTTACACTACCAGGTGTACAAGTATGAAATGCGGATTAAAAAGTGCTTTATTCAAAGTATGCTCCATCGCTTGTTATACATTTTTCCCATCTTTCGGGCAATTTGTGAATACTACGCCACTAAAAATCTTCCCCTTTTGCTGCGAACCATTCCTCGAGCCATTTGTTCACATCTTCGTACGAACCAAAGCGCTGCTCAGCAAGTGTGTGACCCATCGATGCAAACAAGTGGTAATCGGAAGGAGCCAAGTCTGGTGAGTAAGCCACATGGGCTAGAACTTCCCAGCTACATGCTTCTAACTGGTTTTGCCGTGTGATGGAGCATTGTCATGAAGAAAAATGACTTTGTGTTGCCTCTTTTGGTATTCTGGCCTTTTTTCAAGCAGCGAACGGTTCAAATCGGTCAATTGTTGTTGGTAACGTTTAGCATTAACCGTTTTCCCCCAGGTTTTAACAGCTCATAATAGAACACGCCCCTCTGGTCCCACCAAACACAAAGCATCGTCTTTCTGCCAAAGCTATTCGGTTTTGCGGCCGATGTGGATGGTGCGCCTGGGTCTACCCATGATTTTTTGCGCTTAAGATTCTCAAATAAATCCACTTTTTATCCCCTGTAACTATACGATGCAAAAACGACTTCCTTTTGTACCGAGCGAACAAAATGTCACACGTGTTTTTGTGCTTTTCCCATCCATTGGCCTGTCGTTCAACTCATGTGGGACCCATCTACCGGTCTTCTGAATCTTTCTCATCTCTCGTAGCTCATTGGAAACAGCTTGTTGACTAACGCCCAATTGCTCGACGAGTTGTTTTTGTGTTTGCGAATCATCTTCGTCCAACAATTTGCCCACATCTTCGTATTTTTTTGGCTGTTTTCCACGTTCCTTGTCTGTAACACCGAAGTCACTACTTTTGAAACGCCGAGACCATCGTTCACACGTATCTTGCGATGGAGCATGTTCACCATAAGCTTCTCGAAGTAATCGGTATGATTCAACAGCAGTTTTCTTCAAATGAATACAAAAAATTAATGCTGTCGGCGAATGCTCTTTGTTCGATATAAATTTCGACATATTGAACAGAACAAAACAACACTATGCACACACTTTTCCAATTTATCACTCGTGCGCGTCTGACACTTGTTGATGACACAACAAATGTCAAATCTTTAGAACACATACTTTATTGGTGCACCATCTGTTCTCTGAAATCCGCATTTCATACTTGTGCACCTGGTAAAAAAAAATAATTTTCGTTCTAGGATGATTTATTCCTGTAATAATGACAGCACAACACTATGTACGTACGCCGAAAAACTTTTCGTCACTTTAAAATTAAAACAAATCAAGCTAAAAATAACACAGTTGAAACAAAATAGGATTGATGTCGAGTTTCATCAGTCAAATTTCCTTGTTTTAACTAACTGCGTAAATTACTTTAAACACAAACCAGTGCAGAAATCTAATAATAAGTGATTTATATTATCTTGGTCTTTAAAATAACCGTAGTACTATATTAATAAGGTGTATAAAGAGTCTGCCTCAGAAAATTACCTAAAGTATGGGTAAAGTCATTTACTTCAGACTTTCTTTCAAGCATGTGATTTTAAAATAAGTACTGAAATTATTTTCATCACACTGCATAATAATTTATATAATTTTACTTTGTGGTAAAAATACTAGTCACAAAAGAAAGTTGAAGGGCTTCAGAAATATTGGCAATTGAAACATGACCTCTCTCTCCTCATTCATTTTCTGTTTAAGGTTAAAATAATGAAAAAATAACTCTATTTTCAAATTTCCAGACTTCTTAAAACTGGACAGGATGTAAAGCACTATATTTATAAAGCGATATGATAAACATCTTCTCCCTTCAAACCACATAAATGTTTAACTATAAATAATTATGTCCAAAATTTGTGCAATATCACAACTAAAATCCGAGAAAAATTTCAACAATAATATTGAAAATATAAAGAATTTATCGACCTCTATCCCTTTTACCCCCTTCTACTAAAACGATCTTTCTCAACAACTATAGGTTCCATTTCTATATCAAGTATTGTATGTTTATCAAATTTAGGATCGTTATATCAGTTCGTTAGATAATTATCGTATCAAGGGATCGATATACAGATAAATTGATAAACCTGGCAAATCGAGAATTTGGTCCAGGCGAGAAATCACTTCTGTGGTGTATTCATTATGTCATCAGTGATCGGGAGAGGGTGACTTCTCGACTAAAAATCGACGTCCGAAGAAGAAGAAATCATCTCTTATTAAATAAGATATCTTCTCATAAACTTCGGCCTAGAAGGAGCGAAGCCCCTTTCGTCTTTATACTCCTTCCAAATTCGCCACTGCTGATATACAAACAAACACAAATCGGAAACTATGTTGTTCGTGATTGAGAGACCCTGAAATATGGAGACCGATATCTCACTAGTAAATCTTTTGGTCAGCTGCTCGTAGCACAGGACCCAGATTCTTATTTTACCATTTTTAGTTACTCGTTACGTGAGTCTGGAAGTTACAAAGTCTATACGACTGTTTGATTTAGTTGGTAGTGAGTCGTAAACCTGTCCCAAAATATAAGATCCTGAATTTTGCCGTTTCAAGTGGGCAATATAAAAATTCTGACCTTTTGTTTATGATAGGTTGCAGAGATGGACTTAAGAATTTTATTCATTAATGCAAATAAATAAAATTATATGTGTTTTTGGAGATGCATGTAAAAACAAATGGATAAGAAGTACAAATATACAGTTTGAATGAATGGGGTTTACAAAAAGGGGACATATTGTATAAATAAAAATATATTTTAACTTAAGCCTAATTCGGTTTCACTATCATTGTCATCAGCTGAGAAAATTATCAGTGGTTTTATATTATTTACATAAATATATGAATCTTCAACTTTAACAACGTGCTGAATTGAATTCTTCCAGCTTTCACAAGGAATATCATTTATAACTTTTTTTACTAATTCAACCACTGACACACTTAAAGTAGGAGAAAGGTTTTGTGCCCTTATTTTTGATTTAACTTGATGCCAAATATGTTCAATTGGATTAAACAGACAATAATACGGAGGAAGTCGCAAAACAGTGTGTCCCATTTTTTCAGCAATACTATCAAAAACATATTTCTTTTTTAATTTATAGTCTTTCAAAACTTCCAAAAGATCACTTTTTTTATAACTAAAGTCAAAATAAATGCCATTTTGTAACATATATTGTATTTCCGATTTGGTGTTGGTTGTATAGGAACCTTATTTAGTAGGCGACTATGGTAACTTGCATTGTCCATAACTATAACACTCTGTTCGGGATCATTTGGCAAAAGGGAATTTTGAAACCAATTTTCAAAAAGTTCTGCGGTCGTATCTTCGTGATAATCCAAACTAGAATCTTTTTTGTTTTTTGCAGATAATAGTAGACAATTTGAAACCCAGCCCTTTTGAGATCCAGCATGCAAGATAATTATTCGTTTACCTTTATTTGAAGGTGAGTTATTCTGACATTTTGTATGTCAACCCACCCTTTTTGCACATTGTCATGGGTATTGAACCATGTTTCGTCAAGGTAAATTATTGGCCAATTCTCTGATCGATACTTTTCAATTTCTTGTAAATAAGTATGTCGCAAGCTTCGTAATCTTTGTGACTCCATCACTACTTGCCTGTGAATCTCATTATTAAGAGAATTCTGTGAAGGATTGATCGGCCACAATGTATATTGGTCCCGTCCTGCACCAGTCTTAATTTTGTTTTGTATAGTGTTGGCACCAGTTGCTCTTCATACATAGAATATATTTTTCTCCTGATGACGTCTTTTTCACAATCGGCTACATGATGCATTTGAAAATCTTTCCGTCTTTTCCTGTTCCTGAGTGATGGTTTTCCTACAATACCCTTAAACGTAGAAATTGGGGTTTTTGTTAGTTCACTGGTTTCTTGCAAAGCACTTTATTTATTCAAATTTCTTTTTACCAAACTATCGTAAACATTTTTGACTATTTGTTTAGCGTTAAGTGATAATTGTTTTCCCTTGCGATAGCCGCTATTGCAATTTTCCCACGGACGCCACATAATTAAATTAGAACCGTTACGTTGTTAGTAAAACTAAAAACTATAAAAATAATAAAAAGTATCTTTCGAATCGTAATGGGGACTTGTGGTCATTAGGCCTATATTATCAAATACGTAAAGGGCTCCAAACCGGGTTGTCAGGTAGTAAATATATAGGTAAAAATAGATCCAATATGATTGCAGGTACAAGTGAGGGCGGTATATAAAGCAGGTAAAATAAAAATACGTTTATCGGAATACCTGGCAACTATGCATAAAACCTTAATAGGATCGTTTATTGCCCCATTGAAAAAGTAAAAAGGAAGGATCTTATATCTTGGGATTTACCATACCAGTTTGTTTTAACCTCATATGACAAATTCAGAGTCAAAAATGTGATTCTTGTATATATTTTTGTTAAAGAAGATCGTACTGTCTTATTCTTGTTTGTTTAGTCGGTTGCATAAAATCCATAATATTCGTAAAGTTGCAAGTAATGAAAACCATTAATCGTCTTTGCATTTTCTTAATTATTTAATTTTTTAGTTGTTCTAAAATTATGTTTTAATTTCCTTGAATTTATATTTCGTAAAATATTAACTTTAGTTCAGATTTCACCAATTATGACAAAAATTTAATATGACGATAAAAGAAATATAAAGCAATCCAAGATTGTAACAATGTACATTAAATGGATGTTTTTAATTTAGGTATTTGATTTTTATAAAATCCAGGAATTTCTTTTAGTTTGTCGTATTTTAAAGAAGTAATAAATGTTGCTTTCGCGAACCCTCTAGAAAATTAAAGCAGTAAAATGGTACATAGAACGCGAAATAGTTTTTAATTTAATTATTGTAAGGTTTTATGGGCTCATAATAATTTTAAAGGCGTAAAACTTAGAAGAGTTGGGTTAAAACATTAAGCATTGCTTTTCCACAATTTGTATTCGTAATTCATACATTGTAGTATTTTATATTAAATAGTAAAATTTGGAATTAACGAGGTGAAACATCACTGATTCATGAGGAATCAATCATGGTCCTAGTGAATTCCTGACCCCTGATGCAGAGTAAGTTTGAAAGCAGTATTCCATCGATGGTCCAATTTGAGCTTTGTATGGGTATTTCTTCTAGTATAAAATATTACAAAACTTTCTTTGACATGCATGCAACATTACATTACCTATTTTCTGCAAAATTAACCGTAACAAGTTGGTCGACGATGTTAACTTAGCGTCCTGGTAACTACGTATGTCCTGTAATGTTACTACTTAGTTACTGTCACTTTAAGCCAAAATTTCTTCCAGATTTTTCTAAATCTACCCTAATGACTTTAAAACAATTCAGTGCGGGTTCGCAACTGGTAAAAACATGTTGGTCAATCCGGCGGACAGAAACAATCTGTTTCTCGTCTGGGGACCTGACCACATGAATATCCAGGAAAATAAGACATACCGGCTGAAAAGGGAGTTTTTGCGAGTTAAAAAGGATCTGAATTCTTTTGGAGAGTATCTTGGAAAATGGGCGTTCGAGAAATCGTAGAACCTTTTACAACTCTAAAATGAGACAGATGTACGATGGGTCCTCGATAGGCCTAAGAGCTCTAGGAATTTAAATAACCTATTAGCCGTATCTAAATATTTAACTCCTTAGTATCTGTTGATCTTTCATAAGCAGCTAGTGTTTGAGAGATTCAAGATAAATGAAGAAGCAGGCAAAGTGCGAGTAATCTGCAAACCTATGGATGGATTTTAAGCAGGTATTTGTAGTCATTTCGCAAGGACGAATGATAACAGCATCTTTGTTCATGCCCGGAACAGATGCAAAGAAATTATCGACGAAACGAAGGAGGCACACAATCAACAAATTAAAAACAAACTTCTTGCTTGTCCCAACAATTCCAGGTCCTTTTGGTCAGTCGCTAAGGCAATTATTCAAAATTTCGCCACCATATCACCATTCCCACGGCCAGATAATTCTATTACAACAACACCTGCTGAAAAAGTGAACTTGTTCGCTGAACTTTTTGCTCCACATTCTACTGTCAATTTCCAAGGAAAGACACTACCTACTATTCCCATAGTGCAGTCAAGGATGCCCGATATTGTCTTCAGACAGCGTATCATAAAATGTATTTTAATGAAGCTAGACACCAAAAAAGCTTTTGGCGCTGACGGAATACCTGCCATAGTACTACTCAAAAACTGTGCGAAGGAATCAGCATCAGTTTTCTGTAGACTTTTCAACCTAACCTACAAAAAGGGAATATTTCCTTCCTGCTGGAAATGAGCCACAGTTCAGCCGATACCTAAAAAAGTCAAGAAGACCTTGCCAAATAACTACCGAACAATCCCACTGCTTTCAATAATATCGAAAGTCAAGGAAAAGGGGATCAATCAGCATCTTTTAAAATACCTTGAAGTATTCAGCATTGTTAGCGACTATCAATATGGCTTTCGTAATTATAGATCAACAGGGGATCTGTTGTTTGGAACAACATAATTGAACACTTTGGATAATCTCGAGTGGTTGCTCTTGATCTATTCAAGGTATTCGACCGTGTTTGCCACGATGGATTGTTGGGTAAGCTACGTTCTTCTGATATGTCTGAAATGTTCTGTTAGTGGCTCTAATGTTTCCTCAAAGAGCATTCTTTACAAGTGGCAGTCGACGGATTTCTTTCTAACACCTTCACTATCAACACCGGTGTGCTCGAGGGCTCCATACTGTCTCCTACTCTCTTTCTTATTTATAATAACGATCTGCTGAAAAAGACCGGGAATCCAATCTCCAGCTTTGCAGATGACAGTACGCTTATCTTTTGTTGCTGAATCCGACATAGTTATGTCGTTGCACTCCATTCCTCTAGCATCGTCACACAATTTGTTGGGCGTTAATTTGGGAGCAAACATGTCTTGGCATGAACCTGTTGTAAACTTAGCAAAGAGGGCTTCTCAAAAATTGGGAATATTATTTTGAACTAGAAAGTTTTACACTCCTAATTTTGAACAAAGCTCAAATTCGACTAACTATGGAATACTGCTCCCATGTTTGGGGCTCTGCTCCCAAACATACACTGCATGCATTGGATTCTATTCAGAGAAGAGTTGTTCGCCTAACTGGAGACCTGGAACTGGCCGGCGGTCTGGATTCGTTGAGTTGTCGAAGAACGGTGGTTTGCGCCTTGAGTCTATTCTACAAGTATCTTCATGGAAAGTGTTCGATTGATGTAGCCCGCTTAATTCCTCTTAGAGCGGTGCATGCTAGAAATACACGTCGTGCTAATGCTTCACATCCGTATGAGGTTCAGCCTCTTACTCCTCGTACAACTCTTTTCAAGCAGTCTTTTATATGGAGAACATTATCCTTTTGGAATAATTTGCCCAGGACTGTGTTTCTCACCGAGTACAATTTACAGCGCTTCAAGACCAACGTGAATCGCTTTTTTCGCAAACGTGTCGCTCCTGTAGCGCTAGACTCATAAAAAAATGGTTGAATGGAGGCCTAAAGAACATAAACGAAGAACAAAAAATAAAGACTATTTAATATAATTTTCTTAAAAAATAAAGACTATACTTGTCTGGTCTAAGGTAGAGCTAATTTTGACCAATAAGTAATTTTCAGAATTTTAAAAGTTGTAATAAATGGCGACCATTATGCATAGACTATCCAATATGTATTCACCTGTAACATCATCCGCATCTAAATATTATTTAGCTATTATAATTTGAAATGTATACATATATATATATATATATATATATATATATATATATATATATATATATATATATATATATATATATATATATATATATATATGTATATATATATGTATATATATGTATATATATATATATATATATATATATATATATATATATATATATATATATATATATATATATATATATATATATATATATATATATATATATATATATATATATATATATATATATATATATATATATATATATATATATATATATATATATATATATGTATATATGTATATATATATATATATATATATATATATATATATATACATATATATAATAAAAAATTACAATTTACACTTAATAAAAAAAAAAATATTAATAAAAACATCAAAACTGACTGATAAACAAAAAAAAAACTTATAGTTTAAGATACTTAAATTAGGAGTCATACCATCCAAGGTACCAAAAAAAAACTGTAATTATAGGATTAGCAGATCTCACAATATGGCTCTCGGATTAAGAATTTTGAGGAAGTGCCAGAAACAAAGTCAAAAGCATATTAAAACTTACCAACTATACCAAAAAGTTAATAAATAAAATTTGTAAATGTTGCATGTCTAAATTTTAAAACTCGTTAGAGAATCAAAAACAAATAAATACAAATAATATACATTATTTCAACACCATTTATCAGTGGCTCTTTGCAACCACTATAGAAATTATTTAATAACTACCACAAAAAAATATGCCCTAAAGCACACAACTTTTGAAAACTAGAAACAGAAATTAAAAAAAAAAAACAAAGAAAATAATATAATTTATACAATTCCATGTAATTATTTTAATTGAATATATATTAGTCCAAATTGTCAATACCTAGAAGATAGAATTAAAAGTAACAAATATGATAAAAATAATGTAACAGCTCTAACTAATTATGAAAAATATACATTTGATTATGAGAGTACTAAAATTATTGATACTGAAAAAAATTAAAAAAAAACTTCTGGAATTAATTGCTTTTTAAAAACATCAGTTCCTCATCAACAAAAAAAAAAGTGTATATAAACAATCTTAACATAATTTACTCCCGACTATTGTAAAAACCACGTAGATGTGCACGTGATGTTTAAATTTGTGTAATTTTAAAAGCATAATTAAGAAATAAAAAAGTTTTAAAATTGGAAGTTACATGTTTTGTGTGTGACATGGGTGGTAGACGTATGAAAAGAAGTAACACTCACACAATTTTGCACTTTAACTAAGTTAATATTAAATATTATCTACAAGGAAGATGATATTTGATGATAATGGATTTTCCGATAAGAAAATATTGTTATTTTATTTGAATACTGACTGATACGAGGGTGAATTGAAACGTCTTCGAAAAGACAAGGTAAGTAACATTTTTTTTGCAAAAATAAAAATTTATTTCTCAAAATAATCTTCATTGAGCTCAATCTATTTGGTCCAGCAAGATGCACAGATTGTTTTTTATTTCCAAGAAAATTTCTTCCCTCCAATATATATATATATATATATATATATATATATATATATATATATATATATATATATATATATATATATGTATATATATATAGAGAAGACAGGAGAAGTAGTCGTGACCGACTCGTGAAAAAGAGAATTCACAATATTGTGAGGGTAGCGGTCAAAAGATTTTGGCCAAATAAAACTCTTAGTTAATAGTGTGTGAGTCTGGATACTCTGGTGGCTAAGGCCCCCACCAGCCCCAATTTCATTTTGGTGGGATGATCTGAGAGAAAATGCAGATATCGACCACTACTTACTGGTTTCCTATACCATTTTGTGATAAATTGGTTGTTCGGCTGTCTTATTAACGTCATATCTAGGAAGGAAATGCAGTTATTAGATTCCTTCTCTATGGTAAAATTGTATGTGTTGGTCAGCCAAGTTGAATACAAAAAGTGTTTCTTCAACTTTATCATCTGGTATGGCCAGTATGAGGTCGTCTACATATCTCTTAACAAAAGGTGGTCGACCTCATACTGGCCATACCAGATGATAAAGTTGAAGAAACACTTTTTGTATTCAACTTGGCTGACCAACACATACAATTTACCATAGAGAAGTTAATAAGACAGCCGAACAACCAAATTATCACAAAATGGTATAGGAAACCAGTAAGTAGTGGTCGATATCTGCATTTTCTCTCAAATCATCCCACCAAAATGAATTTGGGGCTAGTGGGGGCCTTGGCCACCAGAGTATCCAGACTCACACACTATTAACTAAGAGTTTTATTTGGCCAAAATCTTTTGACCGCTACCCTTACAATATTGTGAATTCTCTTTTTCACGAGTCGGTCACGACTACTTCTCCTGTCTTCTATATATATATATATATATATATATATATATATATATATATATATATATATATATATATATATATATATATATTGGAGGGAAGAAATTTTCTTGGAAATAAAAAACAATCTGTGCGTCTTGCTGGACCAAATAGATTGAGCTCAATGAAGATTATTTTGAGAAATAAATTTTTATTTTTGCAAAAAAATGTTACTTACCTTGTCTTTTTGAAGACGTTTCAATTCACCCTCGTATCAGTCAGTATTCAAATAAAATAACAATATTTTCTTATCGGAAAATCCATTATCATCAAATATCATCTTCCTTGTAGATAATATTTAATATTAACTTAGTTAAAGTGCAAAATTGTGTGAGTGTTACTTCTTTTCATACGTCTACCACACATGTCACACACAAAACATGTAACTTCCAATTTTAAAACTTTTTATTTCTTAATTATGCTTTTAAAATTACACAAATTTAAACATCACGTGCACATCTACGTGGTTTTTACAATAGTCGGGAGTAAATTATGTTAAGATTGTTTATATACACTTTTTTTTTGTTGATGAGGAACTGATGTTTTTAAAAAATTTCTATAATGAAATTTCGGTCAACATTTTGGTCTTTCACTAGAGTGTCGACTGTATATATTTTCTACTTAGAATTTTTTTTTTGTCTTTTTTTCTAGTTTTCCAATACCATTTCTGTCAATATTTCTTCTTAAATATTTCAATCTATCTGAGTTGGTACTTTGTTTTTCATTCTTCTTCGCGCTAATTTGAAAACCCAGTTGCCTGTAATATAAACACCATTTTGTTAACTTAAGTTCTAAGGTAGCGGTGTTTTGAACCTAGAGTCCTGATCGATAACAGAACTAGAGCTACATAAATTTGAATCAAAATATCCATTCTTCTATAGTTGTGCTTCCATTTCTGTAAACCTCATTCTACGTAAACATTGAATACCATTGAATACCAGCTCTTGAATTATATATATCATGTACCTCAGTGTCAAAAGTTCAATATAAGTTGATTCTGAGACATTTTCTACAATATTTTGCTAAAATAACTTGTGATTTCAAAACTTTAATATAACGTATTTTTCTATATTATAGAAATAGAAACTATCATAACTTTTACCCTCAAATAATATATTTTATGAATGTCAAAACAATGACTGATAAAAAAATCTAAATACGCCAGTCTGGGCAAGTTAGGTAACTAATTTCTTATAAATCTTTTTACAGCCAGAGTAAAGAGCAGATTAAATCAAGAAAAATAAAGCCCACAAAGCGTAGATGTCTATCAGGAAACCTTCGCAGAAGTTGAAATAAGACATATTTATTTATTACCACCGAATGTTCGCTTTTTTTATTCTAGCTTTCGTCTGATAACGAAATACTGGTTATACTTTAAACGGAGAATTCAGCTAAACCACAGATGAATGAGACTAAAGTGTTTATTTCAATGATGTGATTTGGACGCACCAAATCTTGATATATTTTCAATATATTATAAATAACTATGGATGAACAGATATCACTTACCGATAGTGTTTCTGTTTAATTTTAAATCAATTTGTCGTAGAAGCGAGGTACTATTTCTTTAGCTATATACGGTGAACGTTTTTATATCATTCGTTGATGCTTAAGTACGTATGGAGCCACATATTGCCTTAAAATGTCTCAAGCCTTATGTGAGATATATAACTTACAATCGAATAACAATTTCATTTCAGTCATTTCATCATATCCAACTCAATTATTGTCAAATAAACGTAATGGATGGAAAGTGTGTGTTTGTTTGTTATTGTTCAGGAATATACCTGATGATGAATTTGCTCAAATGCCTTTACCAACAAATTCATACGCAATATTCCGAGAACCAGTAATTCTTAGCATTGTCAGTTCAATAGGTCTTAACCTAATATACAATCTCTGGACTGGTATTATATAACGAAAATAAGTAATAACAAAATAAATAAACCGATCGAATTGCAACACACCACAAGACAGTGACACTTCTTTTTCCTTTTAAATTCAGAAGTTGTCCTCCTACTAAGTCGATGATAACACAGGGCAACAAAAAAATATTTTTGTTTTGGTGCCTGGGATTTTAGAGCTGATTTTAACTATATTTGGGACGCTAAATCTATACATTTCTCTATCAGCTCTACTTTTTTAGATACATCAACTTATCTACCAATGTGGTTTTTATTCAGTATATTCATTTATGAGAGTTCTAAAATTATTATATATTCATTAATGTAGGTACAATGGTTTTATTGTCAGTCTGTAATTGAGTAAATTCCAGGTAAATCTATAAATAGTGGAACCATTGCCTATCAGGTACCTGAACTGACCCTTTTAATCACCTAGCTCGGGTAAGTCTCGTCAGTTTGTGCGTTCTTACTAATGAGAGTAGATCGAATTCGGCGTGTTATTTTATGTTAAGAAAAGAGTGTTTTTGTGTTATTGAACAGAATTAAAATGAGTTCAGGTTCCAGTTCAAGAAGAAGTTGTGTAAATCAACTTGATGTGTTTTGCTATATATGCGGAGAATACATGTTTCAACAAAACAGACAAACTATTACTGACTTTGTAAAGCGAGCGTATCTTGGATACTTTGGAGTTAAGCTTGGTGATCAGGACAAAACGTGGGCCCCGCATCTCGTATGTAAAACTTGTACAGAGCATTTACGGCAGTGGACTACCGGGAAAAGAAAATGTCTAAAATTCGGCGTACCAATGGTTTGGAGAGAACCAAAAAACCACTTCAATGATTGTTATTTCTGTTTAGTAAATACTAATGGAATCAATCGAAATAACCGCAGTAAGTGGACTTATCCCAATTTAGACTCGGCAATACGCCCTATCCCGCACTCAGATGAAATACCGATTCCAACATTTCATCAGCTACCACATATCTCTGATGACGAATATTTTCCCTCTGATCGCTCTTCTGATGCTAATAAAAGTTCTGATGCTAATGAAACTAACAGTGACTATGAGGGGACGTCATCAGTTCCCCAACGCTTCAATCAAAATGAATTAAATGATCTCACCAGCGATCTCAATTTATCGAAAAAAGCTTCTGAAGTACTGGCTTCTAGGTTGAACGACAAAAATTTACTGGAACAAGGAACCAAAATTACCTTTTACCGTACAAGAGAAAAAGATCTGCTACCATTCTTTTCTCAAGAAGACAATCTTGTATTTTGTCACGAAATTAGGGACTCATGAAAGAAATGGGACTTTCTGAATATATTCCAGATGATTGGCGCCTATTTATTGACAATTCAAAGCGAAGTTTAAAATGTGTCCTTCTACATAATGGGAATAAATATGGTTCAATACCACTAGCTCACTCAACGAAACTGAAAGAAGAATATAATACCATAGCTTTGGTCTTGCAGAAGATAAAGTATTACGAACATCAATGGATGATTTGTGTAGACTTAAAAATGGTAAACTTTCTTCTTGGGCAGCAAAGTGGTTACACGAAATATCCGTGTTTCTTGTGCCTCTGGGATAGTAGGGACAAAACACACCACTGGGTTAGAAAAGATTGGCCTCAGAGAGAAAACATGGACGTTGGGGAAAAGAATGTCATTAACGACGCTTTGGTTGAAAGAGAAAAAATCATACTTCCTCCGTTACATATAAAGTTGGGCTTAATGAAGCAATTTGTAAAGGCTCTTGATAAGAATGGGTCTTGTTTTGCATATATAGGGGTAAAAATGCATCAGTTGAGCACAGAAAAACTCAAAGCAGGGATATTTGACGGCCCACAAATAAGACAATTAATTAAGGATCCTGCCTTCATAAATTCAATGAATCAAGTTGAACGAGAAGCTTGGACATCATTTGTTGCAGTTGTAGAAAATTTTCTAGGCAAACATAAAGCTCAAAACTATGTTGAAATGGTTAACAAGATGCTTAATAGTTTCAAATCTTTAGGGTGCAATATGAGTATTAAAATACACTATTTACACAGCCACTTAGACCGTTTTCCAGAAAATTTAGGAGACATGAGTGAGGAACAAGGTGAAAGATTTCACCAAGATATTAAAGTTATGGAGGACCGCTACCAAGGAAGATGGGACATGCACATGATGGCAGATTACTGCTGGAGTTTAAAAAGGGACTGTTTAAAAAAACATTCAAGAATGTCGCGGAAAAGAAGCTTTCCAAGTGTTGAGTGACTATTTCATTTCTTCAATGTTTTTTTTTTGTTTGTAAGTACGACATAATATTGTATTTTGTATAACTAAAATAAAAATTTCGTATCTACTTTTGTTTACTACACTTACGGATTTGAGTTACAATAATGTAACTTATATTTCTCTAAAATTGTATATCTTAAAAATTTGAGCTCCTAGGTACAAATGAATACGTTATTTGAATTCAGGACATCAAATTGATATAGAATCAGCTCAAAAAACCTCGACACCAAATCAGCTGTTCCCCTGTGTAATCGAACCTTCTCACAATACCATCAATTTGCTATTCATCACGAAAAAAAGAGACCTTTTGTTTGTCTGTTACAGAATCCCCAGTCCTGACCACTTTTATCCATTATTGAGTCAAAACCAGCTAAAACCTAAAAAAAAACCATAGGAATAATACTATAAAGTAATAATACCATAATATACAAAATACTCGGAGGGAGACTCGGAGAAGTTAGGACGATGGGAGACTAAAGAACGAATAACTGTTAGTTCCAGAATAACAGTGTCAAGTTAAGAGACAAGGAGAAGAAACTGGTAATCAGGTGAGAAAAGGGTAAAAATGATGCATAACTGCAGATCGCAGAAATGCCAGAAAGGGTACGGATCTGTCCGAACTTATCACTGTAATGATTAGCATGACACATAAAAATCCGAGGGCGTCGAAAAGGGCTCGAAAAGAAAGGAAATATATTGTGGCATAGCAGCTAGTTTAAGGTGATCTACAAATAGTAGCTAGGTCATTCAAAGACGTCTAGCTCCTGATGGTTATGGTAATATCAATGTGTATCGGCTGGGATTTACTTGAGGGATATAGAAGGGAAATACAAGTATGAAGATTCGTGGGGTGGTGGTGTCATGGTGGCATGTTTAAGCGAAAAGAAACTGAATGATAAGTAGGAAAGTACTGTCAGATATGTTTTGGGCATTGAACGTTTACACAGAAAGTAACCTAAAGATGGCAGTATGGAAGACATAATATGTGGTAGAATATGGTTAAATATGTGATAGATTATGGTATGCTAGAATATATTAGAGCAGTTGTTTCCAGAGTGTGCGCCGCGGCAAGGCTTTATGAGTCAAAAAAGTACCTGTAGTTCTAGCTTCAAACTACTTCAAGTTACTTCTAAAATGTGCGAATAACTACGCCAAATATTTGGTTTTTCAATCAGCGCCTCCACAACCAAGTAACACCTAAGTATCTTAAAACTCACAACAGCAGCAAAGCAGCCAGAGAAGTATTTATACTCTCCAAAAGAAAATGGATATATTTTGCGTAGTTATTGCACATTTTAGAAATAACTTGAAGTAGTTTGAAGCTAGGACTACAGCTACTTTGACCAGGTAGATTTAAACAATTCACCATTACTGAATTTATTCTCCTATCAATATAATTTAAATAGGTGTAATAACACAATTAAGAAAATGTATAAAATTGTAAACATTAAACCTAACTTGACAGTGTAAAAATGTAGATCTGAAGAAGCTGCATCGACAGCGAAACGCGTCGTCACAATTATAAATAAACCTGTGGAAACTGACTAAAAACAGTCTTTTATTATATATTTATAATGAATTTCCATCAAGTAGAAGCTACAACCATCCGAAATTTAATCTTGTAAAATCATGTAGTAGTTAAAAATTGTTGGAGAAGTTTTTTTTTTTTTTAAATAAAAAATTGACGGTGTTTCAATCTTTAGTTTGCGATTTTCGACCATAAAATTTATGTTTAACTAGATGACCCGGAGAACTTCGTACCGCCTAACAGTCAATGAATGTCGTGTTAACTTTTAGCTAAACTTTATTTAGGATTTTATTAACGTAAGAAATGAATACTAAAAATTTATTAAGTTCAATAGTTTATTAGGATAATATATATAAAGAAAATAAAAATTCAATAAAAGTACAAAAATCGAGTATTTCAATGGCGTGTCAGCAAGACATTTGCTTTATTGAAGCTATGTATTTTGCTGCATGGGTTGCACTCAGGTTTATTCTCTTCAGTGAAGCACCTTCTGATATACGACATTTTTCGTTTTGTTATCAGGCGCAAGAACAAATAAAGCGGAAGGTTTGCCGACACGTGAACATGCCACATACAATTGACCATGAGAAAAACATGCATTTTCTAGATTCAGACCAAAAACACTCAAGGATTGGCCTTGTGATTTGTTAATCGTCATGGCGAATGCAAGACGAATCGGAAGTTGAATTAGTTTAATCTCAAAGGGCATATCGGTTGGGATCATCGGAATCCTCGGAATGAGAACTTCCTCACCTTCGAATTTTCCTTTCAGTATCCTCGCGTGAATCACGTTGGTCATTAGTTTTCTTATCACCAAACGCGTTCCATTGCAAAGTTTTGGTTGGTTTAGATTTCGAAGCTTGATGACTACCGAACCGACCTTCAGTTGTAAATTGGGCGGTGGTAAGCCAGGCACATCCAAGGGGTTTAAAAATGGATAGTTGGTGGCTTCGTCTTCGTTTGTTGCACAGTCAATAGATTTGAATGAATACAGAGTACCAACGATTTGATTTTGAATTACGAAGTTTAAGTCGTCCACATCTTTGTTCTTAGCCGCCAAAATTGCAAAATTGGCTTAAATCCGTGTTTTTCGATAATGTCTGTCCCAAATTAAGTCATTTGAAAACAGCCATTGTATTTTTGAATGTTCGCTAGAAAATGTCGTGATTCTGGTGTTTCACCACTAAGCAATGAATGCAATGGCTCAGGTGGCGGAGTCAATAATGGCAATTTCACTTTGCCATTAAGGCAGCACAATCCAGCGTTTCTCCAGCAAACTTCAATGCGCCAAATGATCGCAAACAACATCCATTGGACTAATGCGAACGAAAGGATGCGAGCTGTAATCAACTGTGCAATCGTATAGAAACGCTGCTCGATTCATATCAACACTTCGCGCATTTCTTCTTGCGCGTCGAAGATTATCTCGTTGTTGATCTGTGCGATAAGCTCGACGATTTCTCATTGCCAACCGAGCCGTTTCACGGGCTGCCTCTCTTTGCTCTTGTGTTTGAGAAGCACGAAGTCGGGCCATACTAACGCGGCGCTCTTCTCTTGCGATTTCTCGTTCTTCTTCAGTGGATTGATTCGCAATGTTCCGAAGCCTAATTGCATTACGGCTTTGTTGGGAAAGATTAGATCTTCTGGGCGCGACATTGTTAATAATAATACTCGCACAATAAGATTTATTAATAACACTCGCATAAAACAAACAAATCGAGCGGTAACCTTTATATGCTTTTTTCAAAACAAATCACAGGCAACATGAAACAAAAAAAATTTACACTTTCGCGACTTACAGCTTATATACTGACAGGCAGCGGCACTGGAATGTTCCGAGAGTTTCTCATACATTCTGTGTTGTCAATCTTGTGGTACGGATGACTGATTAACCGAATAATCTGGAATGATTGAGACCAATCTATTTGACAGTTGTTGTCATTTGCTCTCTATATTTTTGTTTACATTTCGATTCGAGTATTTTCTATATATTTCAATATCTTTCTAGATTTGAATATGCTATTTTCCCACTATTTTAATAAATCTTTAGTATTCATTTTATCTATAATAATATATATAAAATGCAACGTCTCTCTGTCTGTCTGTCTGTCTGTCTATCTGTCTGTCCGTTAGTGACCTTATCACTGGAGAACCACTTATCCGATTTACGTACTTTTTTTTAAAAAACATACATGTTCTCTGGCCAGGTTATAGGCTATATTTTATTACGATAGGTAGCATAAGGAATGAGCAGTGACGATAATAGTGAATGAAGTCGGAAAAAAGTTTATCGCTAGCGCGTTCCCTTGCAATACACAGTCTAAACCATTAAATATGGAACAATATTATGTAGTAGAGAATATCTAGAATCTATAATATATATAAAATGTAATGTCTCTCTGTCTGTCTGTCTGTCCACTGGTGCGTTTATCACGCGAGAACCACTTATCCGATTTACGTCTTTTTTTAAATTCATACATATATTCTTTGGCCAGGTTATATAATAATAATAATAATCTATACCTATAATATAAACAAATTGCAACCTCTCTCTGTCTGTCTGTCTGTTAGTGCGTTTATCCCTCGAGAATCACTTATCCGATATACGTGATTGTTTAAATTCGTACATATGTTCTCTGACCAGGTTTTAGATATATATTTTATTACATCTATAATATATATAAAATGCAACGTCTCTCTGTCTGTCCGTCTGTCTGTCTGTCCGTTAGTGCGCCTATCACTGAAAAACCACTTATCCGATTTACGTACTTTTTTTTTTTAAACATACATATGTTCTCTGGCCAGGTTATAGGCTATATTTTATTACGATAGGTAGCATAAAGAATGAGCAGTGACGTAAAATAGTGAATGATGTCGCAAATAAGTTTGCCGTTAGCGCTTGCCTTTGCAATACACAACCTAAACCATTAAATATGGAACAATATTATGTATCTGTATATGTATAATCTATAATATATATAAAATGCAATGTCTCTCTGTCTGTCTGTCTGTCCATTAGTGCGTTTATCACGCAGGAACCACTTATCAGATTTACCTGTCTTTTTTTAAATTCATGCATATATTCTTTGGCCAGGTTATATAATAATAAAAATAATCTATATCTATAATATATATAAAATGCAATGTTTGTCTGTCTGTCTGTCTGTCTGTCCGTTAATGTGCTTATCCCTCGAGAACCACTTATCCGATTTACGTGATTCTTTAAATTCATACATATGTTCTCTGACTAGGTTATAGGTATTTATTTTATTACATCTATAATATATATAAAATGCAACGTATTCTGTCTGTCCGTTAGTGCGCTTATCACTGGAGAATCACTTATCCGATTTTCGTATTTTTTTTTTTTAAAGATACATATCTTCTCCGGCCAGGTTATAGGCTATATTTTATTACGATAGGTAGCATAAGGAATGAGCAGTGACAAAAATAGTAAATGAAGTCAGACAAAGTTTGCCGCTAGCGCGTTCTCTTGCAATACACAGTCCAAACCATTGAAATATGGAACAATATTATGTAACAGAGAATATCTATAATATATATAAAATGCAATGTCTCTCTGTCCGTCTGTCTGTCTGTCTGTCCGTCCGTTAGTGTGCTTATCACTGCAGAACTACTTATCCGATTTACGTGCTTTTTTTTAACCATACGTATGTTCTCTGGCCAGGTTATAGGCTACATTTTATTAGGTGACATAAGGAATAAGCAGTGACGATAATAGTGAATTAAGTCGGAGAAAAGTTTGCCGCTAGAGCGTTCTCTTGCAATACGCTCCCTAAAACATTAAATATGGAACAATATCATGTAGCAAAGAATACAATATACATAAAATGCAACGTCTCTCTGTCTGTCTGTCTGTCCGTTAGTGCGCTTATCACTCGAGAATCACTTATCCGATTTACGTGTTTTTATAAATTTATACATATGTTCTATATAATTCGATATAAGCCTAGATAATGGGAGTTAAGGTGAGATAATTGGAGATAAGGATAAATAATGGGAGATAAGTCGAGATAAGCCTCGATAATGGGAGATAAGGTGAGATAATGGGAGATAAGTATAAATATGGTAAGGAGAGATAATGGGAGATAAGGAGATAAAGTAAATAATGGGAGATATGGAGAAATAGTGGGAGATAAGGAGAAATAATGGGAGATAAGTCGAGAAATAAGCCTAGATAATGGGAAATAAGTCGAGATAGAGATAATGGGAGATAAGTAGAAATAATGGGAGATAAGGAGAAATAATGGGAGATAAGGAGAAATAATGGGAGATGAGCAGAGATAAGCCTAGATAATGGAAATTATGTAGAGATAATGGGAAATAAGGAGAAATATTGGGAGATAAGGAGAAATAATGGGAGATATTTTATTACGTTGGGTAACATAAGGAATAAGCAGTGACGATAGTAGTGAATCAAGTCCACGCGGAGATGTTACGGAATAAAATCCTAAATAAAGTTTAGTAAAAGTTAACCGAATTCATTGACTGCTATAATGCGTTGAGCTTCAATTGCGGAAAAAACATAATTTATTTAAAAATTAATTTTCTTCATAATTTTTTTTCCGATATTTTTATAGTTATTCTGCTATTCGGGGCGGAGACGAATTCAACAAATCAGCGATCATTAAAATCGATACAGCCGTTCTTGAGTTATAAATGGTGTAACTAACCCGACTTTGTTTTATGTATTTAGGTTATGTATAAGAAATTGTATATTAGAAAAAAAAACCGTGTGTCTAAAAACAGGTAGCGGTCCCAATCCGACCACAGGTCCTATTTAATGCTATAGTTTTTGTAATAGAATGGAATTTTCTTAAAAAATTTTTTTTGAAGCATAAAAAATAAAAATCCGTAAAACGAAGCGAAGTTTTGAAAATTCGAGATTACATATATCCCTTAAGAAAAGGGGGAATGGGGTGTATCAGGGAAAGAAGGGTTGGAGTGGGAATATGGTAACAAAAGTATTTACTGCAAAGTTAAGCCAGCACATCCGTCTGGCGAATCTGAGGCGGTTGTTAAAATATAGATTAAAGAACGTATTTAACACTGCGCTTGGCCTAAGTTTAAATTAAATTAAGCATATTTTTTAAATAAACAATTCTTTTTAAAGCTTTTTAGGCCAACGCTTAGAAACAATGAGATTGTAAAAACAAACCATCAATAACAAGCAAGTTCTATTTTTCAAATGACCGCAATTGTACGCATTTTGTGTTCTTCTCACACATTTTATTTTAACGGACATTCCATTCAGATCATTTCGGTGATGGATGAGGAAAAGCTCATAAATTTTAATTTCCCTTTAGAGTTTTCTAGATGTGAAATCTGTCTACGCCACTTTTTTTCGTTTGTGAAGGATAGCGAGACGGATATGCTATGATTTTTAGATGTATTTCCAGATATTCCGTATACATGCTTTGTGTCTGCTTTCATGTGAATGAAATTCGGTTGTAAGGGAATAAAAGATTTTGGATTTAGATATATATAACCAATTTTTTATTTTTTTGTGTTTTTAATAAATATTAAAACTCTCCGCTGGTTATTTGGCGTAATGACAAGGGTTGGAGCTCAGCGGTATAATAATTCTTGTTTATACGTAAAATTGTAAAGTTACAAGTAATTTTATTATTGTTTTTACTTTCCTTATTAAAGAAATTCGTGAAAAAGGTGCACTTCGAGATTTTTGCTTTTCTTCACATTTTATGGTTCCTAGTTCACCTATTTCCGTCAGTCTGTCGGCGTGTTGGTCTGTTGGCACGATAACTCTAGAACGAAATGCAATATTCATTTCAAACTCGGTACATAGATTACATCTAACAACAAGATAAATTATAGCTTATAGTTTGTGAACGATAAAAAAATAGGCGACATGCCATGGATGTCTACTAATTATTAGCCTCTTGTGCTTTTCATAAAAGGAAAAACGTACGTACGTACTGAAGATCTCTGACTAATAAGCTACTATCTGTTGATAAAGTTAAGTAACTTTGTTTTAAGAAGTGATTGATAACACTGGTCAACACAAGTCTTGTTTCTTTTATTTTTTTTTTCTGTTATTGGGTATTTCTATGGCCCTGACTATGAAAAAAATACTGGGAGATTGCTAACAGCTTTACCTTTTGAAATATACAGTTTTATTATTTTGCCAAAAAAATACAAAAAAATAATACATTATGTTAACAAAATTTCTATTGAACACTAGCAAATGATCTTTTATAAGATTTCCTTGAATGAACGACTTTAGGTAGGATCTCGTTGCAAACTCTAGCAGTAGTCTGCCATTATATGTGAGTCCCACCGCCCCTGATAACGCTCTTCCATTGTCCGAAGATCCTGATGAAATCTTTCACCTTGCTCCTCACTAAAATCATCCAGATTTTGTGGAAATCGGTCTAAATGCGAGTGCAGGAAGTGGATTTTTATGCTCATGTTGCACCCTAGCTCTTGCAAGTTCGATAGCATGCACTCAATAAGCTCGACATGGTCGTCAGATTTCTTTTTGCCTAGGAAGCTACTCATAACCAAAACAAATGAATTCCAAGCTTTGGATTCGACTTCAGTCATTGATTTGACAAAATTAGGATCTTTCACGAGTCGCCTAATCTGTGGCCCAACAAAAATACCAGCTTTCAATTTTTCTGAACTTAATCCTGGAAACTTTCGTGAAAGAAAATTAAAACATTCGCCACTTTTGTCAAGCGCTTTCACAAACTGTTTCATTATGCCGAGTTTATGAAATGGTGGAAGTATGATGCGGTCTCGGCTAACTAAAGGCACGTTTATAACATTTTTTGTACCAACTTTTAGCTCTTCCCGCACTGGCCAAACTTTTTGTGACCAATGGTGTTGTTTGTCACGACTATCCCAGAGACACATGAAACAAGGAGACTTTATGTACCCCCCTTGTTGACCTAAAAGAAAGTTAACCATTTTCAGATCAACACAAATGACCCATTTGTGGTCTTGATACTTAATTTTTTCCATAACCTTAGAAACATTTACGTATTCTTCTTTTAAAGTCGTCGAATGTGCAATAGGTATCGATCCGTACTGTTACCGTTATGAAGCAAAACACACTTTGAACTTCTTTTGCTGCTGTCTATGAAAAGACGCCAATCACTAGATTGGTACTGTTTTAATCCCATCTGCTGCAAAATACCACCAACATCGTTACAAAAAACTAAATCCTTCTCTTGAGAAAAATACGGTAACAGATTTTTTTCTCGGGTATGATAAAATGTAATGTTGGTTTCCGGAATAAGCAAATTTTTTTCTTTTAAACGAGATGCTAAAATTTCAGAAGCTTCTTTTGGTAAGTTCAGATCTCTTACTAAGTCATTTAGTTCTTTCTGATTAAATGGTTGAGGTTCTGAAAGGCTACATTTGTAGTCTGAATCAGAGTCTTCACTTGATGTATTTCGTTCGGGTTCACAGAGATTTGGATCATCAGAAGATTTAGATGTGCTGGGTTGTACCTCTTGTGATTTTAATTGAGGTCGTTGAGCAGAAGATAAGTTAGGATATGACCACTTACTTCGATTTCCAGAGTTAATTCCGTTTATTTTCACAACGCAGAAGTAGCAATCGTCATGATGGTTTCGAGGTTCTCGCCAAATCATGGGTGTTACGAACATTATTGCATCTCTTTTTCCACTGGACCATAACCGTAGACATACCACACATTTCTGGCATACAATATGGCTGGCTTGTCCTGATTACACGATTTTATTTTAAAGTATTGATGATACGCAGTTTTCACAAAGTCCGATATAGGTTTTCGATATTTTGCAAATATATATTCACCACAAATATAGCAAAAACAATCGGGACTAAGCACACAACATCTTCTTGACGAAGCCATATCTAAAACAGCAACAAAATATATTTTAGTGTCCAATAAAAAACGAAAATCTAAGTAAAAATAGTAAATGAGGGTAGTTAGCTCTAACTCAAAAACAAAAGCTGTTGCCATATTTAAAAAATACGCGTCAATTTAAGATAAAAACAAAAAAAAAATCACAGGAAACAAGCAATTTTCTTTTTTTTGTTGACCAGTGTAATTAACCATTTCTAGTAACAGTCAAAGTTGAAATAACATTTTAGTATTGGCAACAGTCCAGCAAACGGTAGTGTAAAAATAGCAATCCAGAAGAAAACGAAGACCAGTTGGAACGAAAAATTTTGTAAATTTAGCTTTGATCTCCGAGACACTTATTGCTTGGTCTTTAAATTTACTAACAGAACACTCTAACAAAAAATTTCCACGAGAACAAATGGTATAGCCAAATTTCAGAGGAGAGGATCCTAGCACTATTTTTGTTGTCAAATGTTGCATACAAATCCGCTATTTTCATCTTGTACTTCTTGGACTTACGTATTCGTTAATTTCAACTATGATTTTATCTAATTGTTAATATCTTAGTTTACCAAGTAAGGTTTCCTGATAAATTAGATTTTACTTTAAAAAATGTTGTTTTTTTTGTGTATTTCTCTGTTGCTTTTATTTATATTAGGGAAGGATAATTATCATTCTATTATCTGAAGATCGCTTATTAAGACCAATAGACCTCTAGCAAAATCAGGCTATTTTGAGTGAATTTGAAAAGAAAAAATTTCGAAAATCGAAATAAAATATCAATTTTCCTTACAAGATTATCATGCTAATGCAAGAAAATTATTTTCACACAAGAAAACTTAAAATCACAATAGATAATTCATCTACATGATAAAGATTAGTCAAGGAATCACAGTGCAATTAAATAATTCTAACCCTCGAAATGGACTATCTTTTGCTCATCCGTACGCCATTTAAACCGTTTTTTTTTAGTGTTCCGTCCGGAACACTTATAAGATCACTTCGGTGTCTGTCCGTCTGTCTATCCGTCTGTCCGTCTGTCTGTCCATCTGTCACACCCGATTTTCTCCGAAACTATTTGTCGTAGAAAGTTGCAATTTGATAATAATATAGGAATTGATGGCCTCATCAGAGCCATGCAGTTTTGAAAGTTAAATTTTGACTTAAGGGGTTAGTTTTGGGGGGTGAAATCGGAAGTGAAAAAAAAATTTTTTTACTAGGTAATCGACCGTGGTGTCAAATGAAAGCTTGTGAAAACACGAGTAAAAAATATATATATAGTGTAATACTTGCGCGCAGTTTTCTTTGTATTTTTTTGAAAAAATCGCGAAAAATCGCTGTCCACCCGCCTTATCTCGAAAAATTTTGAAAAAATTCTGGAATATTTTCCACGGGGTGCAAATTGAACGAAAATTATCATGAGTGCATTACCTTTAATAATTTATCTGGTATATAAAAAAAACAAAAATTTCAAGGTCATCAGATTTCAGTAAAAATTGGAAACAAACTTTGTTGAAAACTCATATGGGGTGTGTTTTGTGAAGTCACTGATCATTTTATACCTCTGTAACAAATTTTTTTATTTGAAAAGCAATCAATGTACACTAATTGCGCAAGTTCAACTTGCACTTGACCGGTTATTTAATATAGAAAGTGGCCATGCTATCAATCGTTAAATTTTGGGCCTTATCCCGCACCGTTAAAGAGTGTATCTTCGTGGAGTACTTAAATGAGTGACCGCTTGGAAAAGATCAGTACTGTTGTCAAGGCAGGTTCCTTATATATACATATATATATATATATATATATATATATATATATATATATATATATATATATATATATATATATATATATATATATAGATGACGCTATTAATATTATTGTAAAATTTGATATTTGTTATTGTTAAAGCAGTGGCAGCTCAGAGATTGGCCAACTAGTTTGTTCGCAGTAGGCGTTTAGAAAAAAACAGTTTTATTAACGTTGGATGATTTTTTACGATTTTAGTAAAGGCCTAACTCAACAACAATGCCTCGAATCGTTTTGTTCAACTTTTGGTTTTAACCTTTGGTAATGAATTACCATCAGAAAAGACTGTTTACAATTGGTTTGCAGAATTTCGTCAGCGATGAATTTCGTGAAGGTTGACTAAAATCGGTTGTTGCTCCAAAAACAACGATGCTGTGCACAACATGACTGAAGAGGATCGGCATGTGGCTTACCGTGAGATAGAGGCATCTTAGTGCATATCGAAGACTGTAGTATATTCGATTTTGCATGAACATTTAGCTGTGAAAAACATTTGTTTCCGGTGGTTTCCCCATAATTTGACCGAAAGTTAAAAACGGACCCGTGACAATTGGTGTAAGGAAATGCTCAAAAAACTCTACTGACGACATGTGAAATCTGTATACAACATCGTAACAGGAGACGAAACTTGGATATATTCGTACGAGCTGAAAACTAAGCAAAAGTCAACTATATGGGTGTACTACGTTCACGAAGCATTTCCAAGAAAATGATAGCTTGTATCCTTGCTTATACTGGACATGTTACAACTAGTCCTCTAGAGGATCGAATAGCGTGTGTGTGAGAAGTCATCGATGAAATCAAGAAAAACGACGGAAAACGTCGTATCATTCTTCATCATGACAATGCCAGCTCTCACATAGCACGTTAAACAATTGATTATTTGAAGAAGAAACACAACGAGTTAATGTCTCATTACCCGAATTCACCTGAATTATCGCCTAATGATTTCTTTTTGTTCCCTAATGTCAAAGAAAATAACCGGTCAAGTACAAGTTGAACTTGCACAATTAGTGTTCCGTATGTTGATTGCTTTTAAAATAAAAAAAATGTTGTTAAGGAGGTATAAAATGATCAGGTGACTTCATAAAACACACCCTAAATGAGTTTTCAACAAAGTTTTTTTCCAATCTTTACTGAAAACTGATGACCTTGAAATGAATGTTTTTTTTTATATACCAGATAAATTATTAAAGGTAATGCACTCGTGATAATTTTCGTTCAATCTACCCCTCGTGGAGAATATTTCAGAATTTTTTCAAAATTTTTTGATCAGTACTTTTCGAGATAAGATGGGGGACAGCAATTTTTTAAAAATAATACAGAGAAAAATGTACGCAAATATTAAATTATATATATATATATATATATATATATATATATATATATATATATATATATATATATATATATATATATATATATATATATTACTAGTGTTTTCACAAGCTTTCATTTGACATCACACTCGATGGCCTAGTAAAAAAAAAATTTTTTTCACTTCCGATTTTACCACCCATAACTAACCCCTTAAGTCAAAATATAAGTTTCAAAACTACAGGCTCTGATGAGGCCATCAATTCCTATATTACTACCAAATTTCAACTTTCTATGATAAATAGTTTCGGAGAAAATCGGGTGTGACAGACAGACGGACAGACAGACACCGAAGTCATCTCATAAGTGTTGCGTACTGAACACTAAAAAATAAGTGAACAGTGATTTTCATCACCTCCAGAAGCTCTTGAATCCTTCCAAAACCATGTTTTTGAGGTAGCAACCTCAGAGTGAAAAGAAATATTTCGAGAATTGATTCAAAAACAGGCAAAAATCTTAAAGGCGAATATTTTGAGAAACCATAAAACGATTTGTACGATTTTTTTTTCTCTTTCATTATTTCTATAAACACTTAAAAGGTAGCTCTCGTATATGGAAGTTATTATGACCGTTAAATACTAACGTGTTATCAAAAAAATACGAGAGTTATACATAAAATGTATATCTCAGCACCAGGAAGACCTGTACATATTTTTCAACATTCCCGCCATCCCGATAAGAGAATTAATTTATATTAGGATTGAGAGGTGATAACACTGAAATATTAATTTTGGGAACTTAAATCCAATAAACATTTAAATTTTAGAGAGAAACACCTAGTTTATGCTGGATATAAGCAAAAAAGATGTTAAACTGTGTAAATTATTCGTTAGCTAAAGGTAATTAAAGTAGATAATCCTTCCATATTAGTCACGTACTGTTAAACTTTTCAATTTATTCAGAAACTTTATCCCCTTCTCCAGTCATTAATTACCCCACCCAGAAGATCAACTAAGTTTAACAATAGCTGCTGCTGTTATGCCAGGATTATAACATAATACTTTACCTTACCTGCCTTAAGGATATCAAAGGAAGTTCAAAATATTGACAGAGCGTATCTTACACAGATAAACATGTCTTATGTAGTGGAAAGTCATTTTTAACTTAACTCGATATAAAACGCCGAATATATTTTATACCAACCTTTCTTCAAAACTTAGAATACTTTGTTTTTGATTTTAAAATTTTTCTAGATATGTAAAACTATTCTATATATGTCACATAATTGAAAATTATGAAGAATGTCGAGCGGTTTGGTACGGTTTAACCAAGGCACTAGACAGTGCTTGGTTTGAGGTACTAATATCTAAACGTCGCTGGGACTCTAAAAGGCTTTGTTTAGTAATTTCCTAATACATTATGCAAGATGCATTTTTTGACTTCACTGTCAACGTCGTAGTACCTCACTGTTTCTGACTTTCTTTCTTATTTTCACTAACGCTTAGATAAAAAATAAGAATCATTTCATCTATAACTTTGGCTGAGATAATAGGCTTGTTTCTTTATATACCTACAATGTTCAAATATCAGCTTCTTCTTCCTGAATTGTCATATCCGATACGGATGTAGGCGACTCTCCGGCCTTTGCCTGGGGTTAACGCCTTTTTAAGTGTTCTACAGACAAACGGGACCTACAATGCCGGATCCGAACGGTCAAAGTGAGAGGGCTTTACTAGGCATGATACAACGAGTGATTTGCCATTGCCGTCCGGAGAGAGGTAATGTTGTAATTTTTTTTTTTTAAATTAATATTTTCCGAGCGGAGACTTGAACTCAAGGCTACAGCGTAGAAAGTAGGCACCTTACCTACAACGCTATGGCTGCAGCTACCAATGCAAATATCTGCAGATTGCAAGATTGCTAAAATGGATTAAATGCTTGGTAAACTCTAAGTAACAGAAGCAAGTAGCGCTTAATGCAACAATCAGTAGTAGTTTCTAAAAAGTTTATCGCTAGAGAACCCGAAATGGTTACATACGGACACCTTTTCCTACTAACAACTTGGCAGGTGTTAACTTAGAACAAACATGTCATGACTAGATTATGTTTCAGGCAGAGCATAAGAGCATCTGTAGTGCTAATAAAGTATTATCTGGCATTAAGAATCTGCCAGTCGATATTATTTGAATTCATTGCTAGTAAACTCAGAGCAGTGACTTGAGGCCCTGCTTTTCACAACACACACAGTGCGACATTTAATTTTCCAGATTACTTCTATATATCAGAACCTAGTGGTATTATTTACAAGTCATTTTATAGTAGAATTCTTCCCCGATTTTTATTCTAATAATGTGATAACATATTTAACTGAACAGTTAAAAAATTTCCATTGCAGAAATTTTAATAAAAAATATCTCTAATGAAATTTCATGAAAATTTTAAATAAATGCCACAGACATATATAAAATGATTAAAAAACTGTAGAGGAATGATTGTTTGTCAAGATTCTTAAATGGTATAAATCGCTACAGCCTACAGTCTAGAAAGGCCAAACACACGTGGAGACCAATGTCAATGTGAGCAATAGAAAGATTCCAACATTTTCCAAACCCTTAGACCAGACTACACACACGAAGAATTTTGGTGCACTTAATCTAAATCCGACCTCAGAATTGCTCCATCATATCAGGTTTTCGAGATATCCTAACCTAAAAATGCAAGAAAACACGGCTTTTTGCTATTTTCGGGATTATATTACACCACGAATTAATTTTTCTCTACAAAACTTGTTACGGCATCTGAAAGTACTACTCTTCTCCTTCAAAATGCATTTTGAATTTTTTAGATATTTTATTTGTTTTCGGAGGAGTCGTCCGTTAAAATTAATTGGCGTTTTTGTTAAAAAAAAAAAAATTTGAAAGAAAAGAAAAGAAAATAATGTCATTCCAATTAGTTCTAAACAGTAAGAAAAAATTTATAGAGAAAAGCATAAAAAAAACATTAAAAAAAAAAAATGGAGTCAACACCGCCACCTTCTTCGTTCGTCAAAGTTACTTTACTTGAGGGAAAAAATTAAACAAATATCGAGTTTTATAGTAATTTAGACTCTTTAGAATTCCGATCTGTCATATCGGATCCGCCATTTTGAATTTCTTAAGGTTAGGGACATATTATTACTCAATGAGGTTAAACCGACAACAAATTCGGATTCAGCGTCCCAAAAATCATATAATTACACTACTCTCGCCTGCCGGATCAACTCTTTTTTAGTATGATTCTAACGAAAACGCCAAACTAATTAATTTCAACGGATGATTTCTCCGAGAAGAAATAAAATATCTGAAAAATTCAAAATGCATTTTGAAGGAGAAGAGTACTTTCAAATGCCGCAATGCATTTTGTAGAGAAAAATTAATTCGCGGTGTAATATAATCCCGAATATAGCGAAAAACCGTATTTTTTTTATTAGGATATCTCGAAAACCTGATGTGATAGAGCAATAATGAGGTCGGATTCGGATTGGGCGCACGAAAACCTTTGAGAAGCATACTCTGGTCAGAATCTGGTGTTTCGTCCAATTTTTGTCGTAAATCAATAGGATAAAAATTGGATGATTTTAGAAGGAAATAGGCAAAACGATCGTTTGCTCAATTTTTGACGCATGGTTCAAATAAGGATCAAAAGTTTTTATATGAGCTTCTAGCAATAATTTAAACTTCCTGAAACCAATTGATATAAGGAAAAAAATGTTTCCAATATAATGTACATTAAAATTTAACTATAAAATGGAAGTTAAAACATTACTAGGAGCTAAAAGACTACGAAAAGTTCTAACAAGAATCATAACAATATTGATTACTATAACAAAGGTTTAGTCATCGTCAATTTACCCTAACAATGGATATTTAGGTCCTTGAGATGGCCGTTTATAATCAATTGTATGAATATTTTACTACCAACAATATTCTTTTTATAAACCAATCTGGCCTCAAGAAGAAACACTCTTGTGAATCTGCCATACAACTAACAATGGCTACAGCAATAAAATAAATATTGTGGCTGCTTTTTTAGATTTTCGCCGTGCTTTTGAAATTGTTGACCATAACATTTTGATTAATAAACTAGAATATTACGGTGTTGGTGATGTTGTTCCGTACTGGTTAATGAATAACTTAATAAATAGTAAATAAATGACTAAGATTAATAGTTGCAAGTCAATGAAAATTCCAAATAAGTTTGGTGTTCCACAGGGGAGCGTCATTGGACCATGTCTTTTTGTGGTATATCTAAATGATATTAATCATTTTATCGACTCTAAATTCATAAGCCTTTTTTGCGGATGACACTTTAATTTCTACTAGTGACTAACTATTAAATGTCGCTATCTGCAAGCTCAATTTGCAGCTAAGAAAAATTGAATCATACTTAAATGTTAATAGATTAAAACTAAATGTCAATAAAACTACTGCAATAATTCTAACTACTAAATATCGATTTACACAGATTAATGTGAAAAATGTGGATATCTTCATTAATAACCAAAAACTAGTGGTTCTTTCAGAAATAAAATACTTAGACTTTTTTATTCATTCTTGTCTAATATATAAAAGTCACTATTCATATATTTATAGGAAAATTGTTACGAAACTTTTCTTCTTTTCACGAGTATCCAATAACGTTTCTTTTCATTCACTTTACTTACTGTGCAAGCGTCTTATATTTTCTTGGTAACAACAGTAAATCTGCCTTACAAAAATTGCAAAATAGGAGTGTAAGAATTATCTTAACGTGCAATAGATATACGCCAATCGCTTTAATGCAGGATTGTTTAAATTGGCGACCACTTGATCTTCACTTTGAGTACTTTACCATGATATTCATTTTTAAAATAATAAATAATCTATTACCTACCTATCTACATAACTACGAGGCTGGTTTGAAAAGTCCGTGCAAAAATAAAAACTACTTATGTGTTTGAGGTAAACCTTTTTTATTTTTCGACATAGTCTCCTTTTAGGCTTATACACTTCGTCCAACGATGTTCTAGTTTGTTGATCCCTTCCGAATAATAGGATTTGTCCAAGTCTGCAAAATATCCATTAGTGTCTGCAATCACCTCCTCGTTTGAATAAAATCTTTGTCCCGCCAGCCATTTCTTCAAATTGGGGAACAAATAGTAGTCCGAGGGAGCCAAGTCTGGAGAATAGGGGGGATGTGAAACGAGTTGGAATCCTATTTCCATTAATTTTGCGACCACAACTGCTGAGGTGTGTGCTGGTGCGTTGTCGTGATGGAAAAGGACTTTCTTGTGGGCTAATCGCGGGCGTTTTTCTTGCAGCTCGGTTTTCAAACGGTCCAATAACGAGGAATAATATTCACCTGTAATAGTTTTACCCTTTTCCAGATAGTCGATGAGGATTATCCCTTGCGAATCCCAAAAGACAGTCGCCATACCTTTCCGGCCGAAGGAACGGTCTTCGCCTTTTTTGGTGCAGATTCCCCCTTGGTAACCCATTGTTTAGATTGTTGTTTGGTCTCAGGAGTATAGTAATGTATCCATGTTACATCCACAGTAACGAAACGACGCTTAAAGTCCTCCGGATTCTTCTGGAACAGCTGCGAACCATCCTTGCAACACTTCACACGATTCCGTTTTTGGTCAAGTGTGAGCAATCGCGGCACCCATCTTGCGGATAGCTTTCTCATGTCCAAATGTTTATGCAAAATATTATGTACCCGTTCAGTCGAGATGCCCACAGCACTAGCAATCTCACGCACCTTAATTCTTCTGTCATCCATCATCATATCATGGATTTGATCAATGATTTCTGGAGTCGTAACCTCCACAGGCCGTCCAGAAGGTTCAGCGTCACTTGTGCCCATAAGGCCAGTCCGAAAATTTTGAAACCACTTATAAACTGTTCTAATCGAAGGTGCAGAGTCACCATAATGTTTATCAAGCTTCTCTTTAGTCTCCTGGGGCGTTTTGCCTTTCATAAAGTAATGTTTAATCACCACACGAAATTCTTTTTCGTCCATTTCTTGAAAATCACTCGACTACCTTGATTCACACGAATTCCAAACACAAAGAAATAGACCAATATGGCTGAAACTTGGTGTGCGTTCATTCAAGAGATGCTACTAACTAAACATGACCTGGTGCCATCTCTCGGACTTTGCACGGACTTTTCAAACCAGCCTCGTATATTAAATATTCTTATGAAATATATGATTATCAAATGCGAAATGATTTTTACATAGTTACATGAACTCACTATTTTTCAAGGGGCTGAATGACTTTAACAACTTGCCTATACACGTTAAGGGGTGTACCAGTTTAGGAGTTTTCAAAAATAATCTCAAAAACTTTATGAAAAATGGATTGTAATTATTCTTAAAACCTTCGTAAAATGAAAAAAATTAATATTCCAAAATATCTTGCCTTGTATTACTTAACAATTATTGTATAAATATACTATTCATATGTGGGAATGAAATTATTTTGTAAATCTGTTACTTGTAAGACATTCAAATTGTATTTGAAGAATTATATTAGGAGTTTCTATTTAATTTAATAAAAAATGTAATTTTAAAAAAGCTATGCACCGCAATTTCTTGCCAGATATTGATTAGAAGTAACAATAGTAAGTCAGAAGCCAGTTTTTAGTAAACCTACATCACAAAATTTAGTTAGGGCTTGTAAAAGTAACGCGCAAGCCTCTCACTTAATTGCCGAACAAAATTTAATCCAGGAAAACGACGGGAGTTATCTAATTATACAAGTTTATCTCCTTATTATGCCCATTTTTAAAAATCTCATTTTGTTCGTTCAGAACGGAATAAAATTTTAAAATTTGTTGCATAAATTTAGTTGATGCTCGAGATAAAGTGAGTATATTAAAGAGAGTATAACAGCCCATTTAAAATTTAATTTAAAAAATTTCTCAACAAATGTCAAGTTGAAAATAAACATAATTTAAAAAAAAATGTGTTATATTTACGTCAATTCTTTTTTACTTATTTCTAGCCCCTAATCCAGAGATTTACAATAAATGTCATTAGGTTCTTCCGATAATAAACTGATTTCGACATCGGGTATACTGTCAATTAATGACAGAGGGGCGTATAAACCACACAAGATTGGGCACTACAAAACATGCTAAACAGAATATTTTTGCACTTTAATTTTACTATTCAGTATATATCACCACTACACCAAACACTTTATTTTTGCACTCGACGCGCGTTTCGCTAACCATGTTAGCTTCATCAGGAGCGATGATTGACTGAAGCTAACATGGTTAGCGAAACGCGCGTCGAGTGCAAAAATAAAGTGTTTGGTGTGTAGTGGTGATATATACTGAGTAGTTATCATTGTGCCAAAGATTCCACATTCCCAACTCACTTTAATTTTGTTTCGAATTTAACAACCCATCAAAATGCGCTAGTATGGTTTCCGATGTCATTATCTTGGCTGACGCGGAAGCATAAATCCTTTTTTGTAAGACATATCCTTCCAACGGGCAGCTTTAATTAGATCGAAAATGCCAAGAAAACTATTGCTTCTGAACATCTTACCCTCCGACAAGAGCGTGAACTCTCTAAAGTCGTAAATAGTAACATTTTTTTAGTGCTCTAAATAGATGCAAAAAATTATCGACCAAACAAGGTGGCACAAACTTAAAGAGTAAAAACGAACTTCTTGCCTGTCATAACAATTTCAGGTCTTTTTGGTTGGTTGGTAAGGTTATTAATCAAAATTTCAACAAATCCACTATACCACTATTTATACGGCCACAATACAGTTGCAACAGCACCTATTGAGAAGGCCAGCTAACTCTATGCTTTTTACTTTAGTGCTGATTTCTAGGGAAAAACATCACTCATTATTCTCAATATTGGTTTTAGACAGCTATAAAACGTATTTTAGTGAAGCTTGACACAAAAAAAGCTTCTGATGCTAATCGAATACTTCCTCAAAAAAGGCTCAAGCGAACTAACACCAGTTCTTGTAGACTATTGAACCGATCTTCTCGAAATAATATATTTCCTTTATATCCAAAATAGACAAAAAGACATTATCAAATAACTACCGGTCAGTATCATTGCATTTAGTAATTTCCAAAGTTATGAAACAGAGGTCTAACAGAAAACTTTGGAAACATCTAAGCAGAGAAATATAACAACAAGGAAAACGGGTCTGATCAAGCCATAAACTACATCTAGAGAACTCAAAGGGTGGCCCTACTCCAAGAGGGGTGTTTTCGGGCCATTGATTTCATTTTATTTATGAAACAGAGCTTATTAATCAGCATCTTTTAAAATCCTTTGAAATATTCGATATTATTAGTGGCTATTAATATGACTTTCGTGTGCAAAGATTCAGAAGATTTTTAAACTTATGCTACACATATTGGGAGTAAAGCAATTGAAAATGTTGTGAAATCTCGAGCGGTTGCATTTGATATATTCGACCGTATTTATTATGACAACGACTAAACTATGTTCTTATAGTAGGTCTAATATTTTTTATTATCTTGACTATCAGTGCGGGTATAACTCAAGGTTTCATGCTATCTTGTCTGCTTCTTTCTTTCTCCTTTATGATCTGCCGGATATTACCAGGAATTTAATGTACAGCTTTGCCAGTGACCTCGTTTCTTTATTTACCTTGGATGAACAAACACGAGCTACCAATGCAAATATCCGTAGATGGCACGAAGCTGTTCAAGTTAACAAAGTTCTAGGAGAAATTCTATCATGGTCGTATCAGTAACCAAATGAAATTTAACACTGCAAAAACCCAGGGGGCAGTTTTTCGAAAGCAAATTTATGTTGCAGAACCTTAACAAGTTACGTCATACACTCTACTTTTCTAGCATCGTAATTCAATTTACTAGGCGATAACTTGACAGCAATATATCAACATCTTTTAATCTTGTACAAAGCTCAAATTGGAGCAGCGATGAAATATTGCTCTCACGTTGAGGGCTCTGCTTCCAAACGTACGCTGCATTTATTAGAGTCTATTCCCAAGAGAGCTATTTGCCTGAGTGGAGATCTTCGGAACATCAGAGAATGGTTGGAAAATCTATTCTATAATTGCGTTCATAAAAAGTGTTGGATAGAATTCTTCCCAAAGTAGTTCATATTAAGAATACACGTTGCGCTAATACATCACATCTCTATGAGGGTCAGCTTGTCACGTCATGTATCACTCTTCAAAAATTCTTCTATAGGGAAAAACCACATCCCTTCAAAATCAACACCAATGTGAATCACTTTTCAGCGCCCGCGTCGCTCCCATAGCGTCTGCAGTACATATTTTTTTTTTATGGGTCTAGCACACGTGCTGCAAGGAAGTCCCTTAAGCACTCCAGGAGCGGCACGTGTGCTGAAAAAGCTATTCATTGTAGACTGTTCTTGAATCGCTGTAAGTTGTACTCGGTGGGAAACACAGCGGTGGGCCAATTATTCCAAAGGGATGATGTTCTCCATATAAAAGACTGCTTGAAAAGCGTTATAGGCGGAGTAACAAGCTGAACCTCATACGGAAGTGAAGTACCAGCGCGACGTGTATTTCTAACATGCACCACTTTCGGAGGAATTAAGCGGGCTACTTTCTCTGGCCGCCGGTCAGTTCCGGGTCTCCAGTTAGACGAACAGTTTTTCTCTGAACAGAATCCAACAAATGCAGTGTATGTTTGGGAGGGGAGCTCCAAACATGGGAACAGTATTCCATAGTTGGTCGAATTTGAGCTTTGTAAAGAAGTAACAGTTGTTGTGGAGTGTAAAGCTTTCTGGTTCGAAATAATATTCCCAACTTTTGAGAAGCTCTCTTTGCTATGCCTGCAATATGTTCATGCCAGGACATATTTGCTCCCAAACTAACGCCCAACAAATTGGGCGACGATGCTAGGGGAATGGAGTGCCCCGACATAACTTTGTCGGGTTCAGCAACGTTAACTTTTCTAGAAAAAACTGCCGCTTGGGTTTTTGATTAATGTTTACGAAAGCCATATTGCTTATCGCTAATGATATTGAATCGTTCAAGATATTTTAGAAGATGCTGATTAATAATCTTTTCCATGACTCTCGATATTATTGAAAGCAGTGCGATTGGTTGATAGTTATTTGGCAAGGTCTTCTTGCCTTTTTTAGGTATCGATGCCGGGTCCACTTCACAAATAGATGTTATTCAAATGACCAGTTCTGAAAATGTGAAAGCCCAATGAATTGCACACTTTGTGACTCGATTCCCTATGTGATATATGTAGATATGTCTAGTTGGTCACCGCAACACTAGGGCTGTTTGTTTGGTAAGTCTTACAGACTAGACAAATCGTGTGGCAATTGCGAGTGTATAAGGAATCTAAGAGATCATTATCGTTATAATTTGGTTTAAAAGCCAGACATCAAAATGTTTAATCTTTAATCCTTACACTGAAACTACTATTTCGAATTCAGAAAATTTTAGCAAAGATTTGTATAGCAGACTCCGAAAATGCTGGGTAAATTGTTACTACTTTAAATGTTCAGGATATTCAACCTTAAAACTACACAGAAACTATAAATATTTGACGCTACTTCCTTTCTCGGTATTATTTGATACGCCATATAATACAATAGTTTCGAATAAGGGATTTTATATTTCTTTGCTTATTTTATGATTCGCCTTCGCTTATATCGTCTTGTACATGATAAAAGTGACTAGACGTTGTAAACCAACTGAACAAAGTTTCATTATTAACTAACAGTAAAAGTTTATTTACTTTCAGTATAAGGATCGTAAAAATACTACTATAACCCAATTGGTAACTGTGGTGTAACGGATTCGACGATGTTTCATTGGCTAATAATTAATGTGAATAACGTTTATATGTAGCACTAAACGAAACATGCGCTAATTTAAGTATCCTATATTTAATATTATTTACTATTAGATATGTACCGTAAGATAAATAAGACCGTCTTTTAATAAATTCTGACGCTTTGTTCAGAGAGTAGTAATAAAAAATATAAACAACTATACGGTCTGTCAAGTAAGAACGTGATCGCTCGTATCCTTGAAAAAATCTGTTTCAAAAACATTTTTCTCCGTCAATGTATTGTTCGGTGTACTAACAACGGCGCAATTACCTTAGTAAGATGTTCAATCGCCTCCTGCATCAAGAATCACCTGGCATCTTCGAGGCATGTTGTCGACGAGATTTTTTGCATACTCTGTAAATTTTTCGAATCTCGCGAGAGACTCATTTTGGATTTTACGTGATTTCAACAAAAGTTTGGAATCGACTGACACTTTACTCAAATGCGTTGTAGATAAGGGTTCCCTCTACCGATTTTTTGTTGAATCGCGTTCTTACTTGGCAGATTGTAGCATATTTTCCCCCTTTAAGTTTTACTTCCTGTACAAAAGGGAAGTATGTTCGTGAGAAAATTACATTCCAAGAATATACATTCCAATAGCAGTTTCTTTTTATTTAACACCTATTCCACATATATATTAAATAACATTGAGAACAAACTTTTTAGGCGTCTAGTTGCTTACATAGGCTTTGATATGTTATGCGATTTAATAACATACATACATATATGTATATATACATATATATATATATATATATATATATATATTATATATATATATATATATATATATATATATATATATATAATTGCTGGAAAAGACCGGGAATCCAATCCAAGCTTTGCAGATGACAGTACGCTTGTCTCTTCGTTCACTTTGAACAGTCGGACATCGGCTGCTCAGGCGAATATCTGCAGACAGCAGGAGGTAGTTCAACTCAACAAAGACCTGGAAGAAATTCTATCTTGTGGTGACAGTAACCAAGTGGAATTTAACGCTACAGAAACCCAGGCGGCTGTTTTTTCTAAAAAAGTTAACGTTGCCGAACCCGACATAGTTATGTCGGGGCACTTCATTCCCCTAGCATCGTCGCTCAATTCGTTGGGGGTTAATTTGGGAGCAAATATGTCCTGGCATGAATATGTTGCACACATAGCAAGGAGAGATTCTCTTCTGTTAATTCTTTACAAAGCTCAAATTCGACCAACTATGGAATACTGCTCCTCTCCCAAACATACACTGCATTTGTTGGATTCTGTTCAGAGAAGAACTGCTCGTCTGATTGGAGACCCGGAACTGATCGGCGGCCTTGATTCGCTGGAACATCGGAGAACGGTTGGCGACTTGAGTCTGTTCTACAAATATTTTCATGGAAAGTGTTCGAAGGATGTAGCCGGCTTAATTCCTCCCAAAGCGGTGCATATTAGAAATTCACGTCGCGCTGGTGCTTCACATCTGTATGAGGGTCAGCTTGTTACTCCGCGTACAACGCTTTTCAAACAGTCTTTTATATGGAAAACATCATTCCTTTGGAATAATTTTCCCAGAGCTGTGTTTCCCACCGAGTACAATTTACAGCGATTCAAGAACAACGTGAATCGCTTTTTCCTCACACATACCGCTCCTGGAGCGCTTTAGGGACTTCCCTGCAGTACGTGTGTTAGACCCATAAATATATATATATATATATATATATATATATATATATATATATATGTATATATATGTATATATATATATATATATATATATATATATATATATATATATATATATATGTATATATATGTATATATATATATATATATATATATATATATATATATATATATATATATATATATATATATATATATTATATATATATATATATATATATATATATATATATATATATATATATATATATATATATATATATATATATATATATATATATATATATATATATATATATATATATATATATATATATATATATATATATATATATATATATATATATATATATATATATATATATATATATATATATATATATATATATATATATATATATATATATATATATATATATATATATATATATATATATATATATATATATATATAAATATTATATATATATATATATATATATATATATATATATATATATATATATATATATATATATATATATATATATATATATATATATATATATATATATATATATATATATATATATATATATATATATATATATAATATATATTTATATATATATATATATATATATATATATATATATATATATATATATATATATATATATATATATATATATATATATATATATATATATATATATATATATATATATATATATATATATATATATATATATATATATATATATATATATATATATATATATATATATATATATATATATATATATATATATATATATATATATATATATATATATATATATATATATATATACATATATATGGGTATACCTCCTCTTGCCCTAATAAACCATTCGTGTATATATATATATATATATATATATATATATATATATATATATATATATATATATATATGTATGTGTATATATATATATATATATATATATATATATATATATATATATATATATATATATATGTATATATATGTGTATATATATGTATATATATATATATATATATATATATATATATATATATATATATATATATATATGTATATATGTATATATATATGTATATATATATATATATATATATATATATATATATATATATATATATATATACATACATATATATGTGTATATATATATATATATATATATATATATATATATATATATATTTATATATATTTATATATATATATATATATATATACACATATATATATATATATATATATATATATATATATATATATATATATATATATATATATATATATATATATATATATATATATCCCAAATTTTCCGGTCTTATTTTCATTGGGATCTAACTGGCTTCCTATTTTGGCATTAAAATCTCCCATCACTTGGCAATGATTTTCATTTATTGCGTTGGTTACTTCTTCGTAAAAGGTGTCTACGACTTCTTGTTCATATGTTGATGTTGGGGAGTAAATTTGGATAATTTTTAGTTTACAATTTTTTGTTATTTTTAAAATAATATGTGCTAATCTATTTGGTTTTGCATTATATGTTAGTATATTATTGGTAATCTTTCTGTTTATTATAAAGCCGACTCCTCCGATATTTTCCTGAACCTCCTCTTCTACTCCTTTATAATATAATACGTTGTTTGATCTTAGTGTGATACATTGTTCTCCTTTTCTTCTGATTTCACATAGCCCCATTATGTCCCATCGTATCCGTTCCAGTTCTTCTTCCAACTCGTCCACTTTATCATCTGAGCTCATTGTTCTTATATTGTACGTTTTTATTGCTAAGTTCGTCTTTCTATGACAGCCTTTCTTATCGCAAGTATTATTAGCACCCTATGTCCTTTCCCCCACTTGACTGCTGCCGTAATCACGGGTTCCAGGACTGCTGCGGACTAAGGGCCTTCTATTTCTTTGTCTATCCATTAATTGATTTGGGGGGGGGTTGGCATTAAAATGCCACGCTTGCCAGGCGTGTTGGCGAGTCGGTAAAGGATTTGGGAAGGATTAAAATATCGTATAGATAGGCTTAGGGGTTTAGGACATGGCTTCCCTTCGTATTAGGACTGAGGGGAGAATCATGGCTCCCGTGGGCAGGGTCGCTTCCCTGACGTAGACCTGTCTCTGTCGGGATTACAGAGAGTGCCTACGCGCCACCCTATGTATATATATATATATATATATATATATATATATATATATATATATATATCTATATATATATATATCTATATATATATATATATATATATATATATATATATATATATATATATATATATACGTATATACAACATATATATCCCTATTAGCTGTAATTGTATTTTCGCAAAATATTGTTAATAAGAATAGAATGTCAACATAAAAATATTTTGACTGCTTTGATTGTGGCTTCATCTAGCAAGTAACGAACCAAAAACTACGCTCTGTATATTACCCTACTATTGCGTTACATCAACCGAAACCAGTCCAAAGTTATTTCAAACAGAAGTTACGGAACAAAACACACAATAACCTTTTTAGAATAATCCATTAATCATTCAAATGAATTTACCTGACGTCCACAATTTCTCACCTTCATACTAATGATAAAACAAAACCCTCGTTAAACGAAATTTCTGTATTCTCATTACCTATTCATATTTTTCGATCGATGGCGGCACAGATTCAAAACATGGGCGTACACTGATTCAATAAGCTAAATAGGACGAAGATGTTTCCCTTTTCTTTTAATATCCATATTCTAATTCGCTGGGATCATCAGGAGCCTCTTTCGTAAGAGTAAAAATCTTGTCGATAACAGTTGCAAGATTGAAACAATTATAATTACACGTCACTTCCTAAACAATAATATAACTACTTCATAACAGGTATAGAAGTGGTCTGTAACATTAGCTATAAAGATAAAAGCAGACTCTAAGAATATCGTGTGCAGTGATAAAATTCTTTGTTTTGGAAGGTTTATCGGCAACTAAAATCTATGCAGAGTTAGTGAAAGTGTTAAAGAAGTCTGCTCCTTCATTTACAACTGTTCATAGATACACTCGAGTTTAGTGGTCGTACAAGCGTCAATAATGATCCACGTTCAGGACATCCAGACAATTGCAACAACTGAAGAAACTATTGTCCACGTAGAAGACATGGTAACGGAAGACCATCGATTAACCGTGGATTATTTACTTGAGGCTATAGGCATCTCACGTGGATCAGTATATGAGATCTTACCTAATGTTTTGGGTTTGAGAAAGCTATTGACAAGATGGGTGCCGCATTTGTTAACATCGGAACAAAAACGCATTCGATAGTTCGTTTCACAAAGAATAAAACTAATTTTGTGCATCGATTTGTAACTCTAGATGAGACTTGGATTAATCAGGATAGTTCTGAACTGCGTTAATAAACCGCATAGAGGACTGAGCCCGGTTGGTCAGCTGAAAAGCAGCCAAAGTGGTCAAAGTCGTTCAAAAAAATTATGGCATCAGTTTTCTGGGATGCAAAAAGAATTTTGCTAATTGATTGCCTTCAAACCGGTAAAACAATCACAGGAGAGTATTACTGTAACCTTTTAGACCAGCCAGATGAGAAAATTCGTGAGAAAAGGCCCGATTTGCAGAAGGAAAAAATCATCTTTTATCATAACAATGCACCTGCTCACAGAGGTGCTTTGGTAACGGCAAAACTGGTCGGATTAAAGTACGAGTTGTTGGCACATCCACCCTATTCGCCAGATCTGGTTCCGTTTGACTTCCATCTAATCCCAAACCTTAATAGATTTCTCCGTGGGAAGCGTTTTTCAACAAATGATGAGGTGATAACATTCGTGGATGGGTATTTTGAAGGTCTTAAGGAAAACCTCTTCAGAGATGGGGTAAATGAATTGGAAAATCGCCAGAAAGAATATATTGAGCTTAAGGGAGATTATACTGAAGAATGAATGTATTTCGACTCATCAATTCATTTTGTTTCATTTGTACTTTCAAAATTTATTGAATGACCGTATACTCATGAAACACCTAACATATGTTATCCATTCACTGTTTGTAATTGACATATACTGGAACAAACAACCCATAGAGCAATATAAGACAACATGGTAACTTTATATTGGACGACAAATCCTGCTAAAATAAATCTTCTCGGATATGATGTGAGAAGAAAATTGTTTGTTATTAATTGTTATACAAATTTATTTGTCAAAATATGCATGAGAGATACTTATGCGTATGCGTAAAATCATACCGAAAATTCGATCATTACAAATCTAGATCAACAGAATTCTGCTGGATGGGACTAGTTAGACATGTTCACAGAAAAAGCAAAAACACTTTCTGTAAGATTATGATTGACAGAAAATTCTTGTAAAATTCCCTGATTTTATGGTAAATGAAAATATGGGGAACGAAAACGTTTGTATCGGATTATAAAATCACTTAAACTTTTTTTTTTTTATTTTCAAGATGAATACTATGCCATTTGTGGTTAGTTATAAAAACTTCCTGTATATCTTCAGAGCAAATAAAAATTTAGTCGGAAAAAATTAAAGAAAAAACGATTTTCTGAAGATTGGTTTTAATGATAGATACACTTATCAATAAATCAAGGCTTTAACTGTAAAGTGCCCTTCGGCACATGGTTTTCCGAATCCAAAGTGAATTTGAACCAAATAATTATGAAAAGTAACTTCAACTGTTGAAAAAGAACATACGTATAAATTTAGGTATAGAGGTCTAACTGTTAGGCTACTTAGATCAATAGCGGTTGAAATTTGTTGAACAGGAGAGAGGGAAAATAATAAAAAAATACAGATATTTGAAACAATCTTAATTAATGTAAATTAAAAACATACACTAAACAAATTCAATTAACTATGAAGTGTCATGTTCTATAGAAATTAGGGTTTATTAATTCTTTTCACAAGACTATAATTCGGCGATATTTTGCAGAAACAATAGACAATGGACGGAGGTAGCGAAATCCTAGTAGTATTGGCCCTATTTTATGTTAATTTATTTGGTATTTAAATTAAGGATTTTTTTGTAGAAATTAAAACATATTTTTAGTGTAATATTTGCATTTGCCCCATCCACGAAAGCATAGATAGTTTACTTCCAGTACCTATATTTATATTATATATATATATATATATATATATATATATATATATATATATATATATATATATATATATATATATATATATATATATATATATATATATATATGTATACTTACTTACTTACTTAATCCTTATACCTTTCTACTCCTTTAGGGGTGTAGGGCATCTCATATTATTATCTGGTTTGTATTGTCTATCTCTTCCTGTAAATCATTAAAAAATTTGTCCCCTCCTCAATTCTTGCGTTGTCATTTGGTCCATAGCAGACAATCAAAGTGCAGTCTTCGTCCTCTCCATCTTCTTTTATTGCTATCGAGAGTTTCTCTCATTTACAAACCTTACCCACTTTTACATTCTTCATCTTCTCTTCTTTGACCACATATGGTATATATATATATATATATATATATATATATATATATGTATATATATATATATATATATATATATATATATATACATATATATATATATATATATATATATATACATATATATATATATATATATATATATATATATATATATATATATATATATATACATATATATATATATATACATATATATATATATATACATATATATATATATATATATATATATATATATATATATATATATATATATATATACATATATATATATATATATATATATATAATATATATATATATATATATACATATATATATATATAAATATATATATATATATATATATACATATATATGTATATATATATATATATATATATATATATATATATATATATATATATATATATATATATATATATATATATACTAACCGTGCTCGCGGTTCCGCTGATTCACTATTATCTTTGCTGCTTATTCCTTATCTTACCTAACGCAATAATATATATCCTATGACCTGGCCAGAGAATATATGTATTTTATAAAAAAAAAAACGTAAATCGGATTAAGTGGTTGTTGAGTGCTAAGCGCACTAACGGACAGACGGACAGCCAGAGAGATATTGCGTTTTATATATATTATAGATTTTTTTGATAAATATTAAGTTAAAAATTTAAAAAAATACGTAAATTATATAAGTGGTTCTCGAATGATAAGCGCACTAAGGAACAGACAGACAGATAGAGAGAACAAATGTATAAATTAGAAAAAAAACACGTAAATTGGATAAGTGGTTCTAAAGTCATAAGCGCACTAACGGACAGACAGACAGACAGAGAGACGTTGCATTTTATATATATTATATTCTTTGATACATGATTTTATTTCATATTTAATGGTTTAGGCAGTGTATTGTAAGAGAACGCGCTAGCAGCAAACTTTTTTCTGATTTAATTCACTATTATCGTCACTGCTTATTCCTTATGTTACCTAACGTAATAAAATATATCCTATAATCTGGCCAGAAAATATATGTATGAATTAAAAAAAAACACGTAAAGCAGATAAGTAGTTCACGAGTCCGGCCTTACCCCTTATTCTATATTTTTCAGCTTTTAAAATAAGTAATTCCCTATTTAGGCAATCGTAAGCTTTTGTTAAATCTAGTAGCATAGCAAGAGTAAGATCTCCCTTTTCTAGGTGCTCAGGAATATTTTTAATAAAGGCAAAAATGGCTGTTTGAGTTGATTTACCCTTTAACAACCCATGCTGACAACGACTAAATAGATTATTTTGTTTTAAAAAATTTATTATTCTGGTGCTCATTGCATATTCAAAAATCTTAGAGAAGCCTGGTAACAGTCTTATAGGTCTGTAGTTGTCCAATATTTCTGGATCCCCTTTTTTAAGCAAGGTTTTATTAACGCTACTTTAAGATTATCAGGGAATATTCCAAACTTGAACGAGTTATTTATAACATAACGTAAGACATTTTCCAACTCGGTCGCTGAGCTTTTTACCATGCTGGTTGGAATCTCATCAATTCCACTGTTGTGTTTATTTTTTAGTATCTCTGTTATCTCACAAATTTCGTTTGATGTTACAGGATTCAGAAATATTGAACTTATATTATCATTAATTTTTGAACTAAATGGATTTTTTGTTAGGGCATTTACTAAATCTGGTACAATCGATAGTAGGAAGTTGTTATAATTAGTGCCGATTTGTTCCGGTAAATCTGGCACTTTTATATCACTTAATCCATTAATTTCTTTGCATATAGTTCGCATACATTTGGATTTATTATCTGATTGTCTTATTCGGTGGTCCGCTTGGTGCGCTTATCACTGGAGAACCACTTATCCGATTTACGTGGCCAGAGAACATACGTATGTTTTAAAAAAAATGCACGTAAATCGGATAAATGGTCCTCGAGTGATAAGCGCACTAACGGACAGACAGAGAGCGAGACGTTGCATTATATATGGTATATATATATATATATATATATATATATATATATATATATATATATATAATATCATATAACCTAGCCAGAGTACATATATATAAATCTAAAAAAAAACACGTAAATCGAATAAGTGGTTCTCGAATGATAAGCGCACTAACGGACAGACAGACAGAGGGACATTGCATTTTATAGATTATTATTGTCATTATAAAACCTAGAAAGAGAACATAAGCGCACTAACGAACAGACAAACAGACAGAGAGACGTTGCATTTTATATATATTGTATTCTTTGCTACATGATATTGTTCCATATTTAATGGTTTACGCAGTGTATTGCAAAAGAACGCGCTAGTGGTAAACTTTTTTCCGACTTGATTCACTATTGTCGTCACTGCTTGTTCCTTATGTTACCTAATACCCTATAACCTGGCCAGAGAACATATGTATGTTTTTAAAAAAAAAGCACATAAGTCGAATAAGTGGCTCCCGAGTGATAAGCGCACTAACACTGCTGCAGACAGAAAAATATATTATATAAGGCACTTTAGATAAAGTATCAAAAACGAAATTCTCTAATGATTGATTTGTCAATCTGCTACACAGAGTCACTGAAAAAACTATAATTATCATGAGAAATCTTTTAGGTCCTAAATTTAGTTAAATTATGCAAACTAAATCCAGATACTTTTGCAGTGATGAACTTTGATAAAACTGATTGATCACAAAGGGTATTGCGTATTTTATAGGGGGGATCCTCGTCCAAAAATAGCGCGCAGCCGACGCTCTAGCCTGTCTTAGGAAGCATTAAGATGAAATGGTTCAGGAACATTTTAATTTCTATTTAACATTTTTTTAGAATTTTTTTATATTTACTTTAAACGCGTTTTTTTCAAAACCATGTTTTCGGAATTGGCGTGCACGATTCCCCAAAAACTAATAAACGGATCGACTTGAACTTGACCATACTTCGAAAATATATAACTATCCTCGATATGAATATTCAATTATTTAATAAAAGATTGTTTAAATAATTTTTATAGGTAATTTTTATCATTTTTTTAATAATTTTTTTTTTCAATTTAAAAAAATGCGAATCTTAAATTTTTTAATTTTTGTGTCTATTCATATAGAAATTGTGGATATGTAGATTGCAAATTAACTTGATTTTTTTAGATTGAATGATTTTTGCAATCGTGGAGTTGCACGCCAATCATGGTGTATATACCGGAGGTGCACCAAGAGATGTGCTGAATTCTTTGTTTAAATAAACATTTTTTCATAAAAAAAATTGTATTCTTTTAGATTTGTTCTAACACGCTATAACAGTTTTACATTGCAAATAAAAAAATATAAAAAAAAACAATTGTATAATTAAAGTGTCCGTTTATCTTGTGACGGTACATTTTAAATTTCTAAATGAAATGAAACAAATTACTTTGTTGTTTACCACTTATTTTTTTATTTATCTGTTACTGCAGTTTCGTAGGTTCTCTACATTTTCCTGGATTCAGTTTGCATAATTTAAGTAAATTTAGGAAAATGTAGAAAACCTACGAAACTGCAGTAGCAGATAAATAAAAAAAAATAAGTGACAAATAACAAAGTTATTTGTTTCATTTTATTTAGAAATAAAAAAAAACATGTCTTTTTTTGCTCTGGAGCAGAGTCCCCCTTAGTGAGTTGCGATTGGTACAAATAATATATAAATTTTTTATAGGTTTCACGAGTTTATTCATTCCTCTCCAGTTGCCCTAAACTATAGGACATATCTATGTACATCTTATTGAAAAAGTTTTGAAGATACCTTTTTTAAAAAACAAAGCCGAATTCCCTGTAGAAAGTGTTCCATCAATGTATATTTTTCCTGCAGCAAATCAACACATGATTGTTACAGTTCCTGAGAGGAATGTCACCTATAATCTAGTATTTCAAAATGAAAATATAAACTGGTACTTAATGTGGGCTGTCTGAAAAGACAGAAAAAAAAATTTTTTTTTTTTGATGTGAAACTTCAATGCATTTATTTCAACGTTTTTTCCAAAAATTCAATACCATTATTAAAGTATGATTCCGGAAGGTCTGCAAAATATCCATCCATGGCTGCAATACGAGTAGCTTTATGATGTAAAATGTTTTGCAGCCAGGAATTTTTTCACGTTGGGAAACAGATAGTACTCAGAGAGAGCCAAATCTGGTGAAGATGCTGGATGTTTAAGCAATTTGTACTTTAATTAGTTAAATTTTGCCATCGTCAAAACACTTGTGTGAACACGTGCATTGTCTTAATTAAAAATGATTCTCTTCTTCTTTAAAGCAGGTCTGTTTTCACGAATATTTGCATCCAACTAATCCAAAAGGTTACAATAATATTCAAAGTTAATTATTTTACCTTCTTGAAGATAATCGATTAACAAAATACCTTTGTAATTCCAAAAAATTGTTGCCATAACCTTCCCTGTTGATGGAACCCTCTTTGTCTTCTTTGTTGCACTTCCACCGGCGTCAGTCCAGTTGTTTCGACTGTTCTTTTCGCTTTGGTGTATAGTGGTATATCCAAGTTTCCTCAACAATAATGAAACGTCGCTTGAAATCCATTTCATTTGGCTTAAAACCATCCAGACACGCTTGAGAAATATGCATTCGAATGAGTTTTTGGTAAATTGTCACCCATCTCGCACAAAGCTGCATGCATATTTCCAATTCATTTATTTGAGGTACCTATGGCCTCAACTATTTCACGTAAACTTAAACTCGTCTCGATCATCTAACACCATATCATAGAGTTGTTGAATGATTTGTGTTGTTGTAGCAAGTTTTGGACGACTTTCGCGTGGATCATCTTCGAGGCTTATACGACTAAATTTAAAAAGAGAAGCCCATTTTTGACAGTGGAAAGTGAAAGTATTGCATCCTTATACGTACTTTCAATAATTTCGGATGAATTTCTGTTGGTGTTAAAAACTATCCAAAACAAAGAATTTAATTTTAATTCATTTTAAAAAAATCAATGACACGTCAATATTAAACAGCTGCTACTACTCCAAACGAACTTTTACATGTGTTTTATAGAGGATGGAACTTTCCAATACAATTATAATTTCACAGTTTCTAACGCCATCTATGTGTCAGGCCGAGAATCTTTCAGACAGCCTAGGTATATTACAACAATGAATAAACAGGTATCAGAAATTAATATAAAACTTTGGATCATATATAATCAATTCGAAATATCATTGAGAAGACCATAGAATATAACAACTTATACTAAATCGATACTCCGAAATAAAACTTCGGAATATGGTTTGTTACTTGATTGGTCACTACAATATAATTTCGAGAAATTTGCACATGCCAAATGAACAAACAAAGATCCCTGAATTATATTCCATGCCTTTTCCTCCTACGACTATAGTTTCTGAGCCTATACTCTTCATCAGGTAAGCTTTAGGCAACGGTATCGATCGTGAAGATCCGAGTACCTTAAATAAACGAGATACTACTCGTTGGGCAAGATACAGACCCTTGCGCCATCTGTTGATATTTTCGAACTTCGGAAAAATGCTCAACTATATAAACCTAACATTGTTAGGAAGGACTTTATGTTGCAGTGACCAATCAAGTAACAAACCATATTCCGAAATTTTATTTCAGAATATTGATTTAGTTTATCCTTTCTAACAATGTTAGGTTTATATAGTTGAGCATTTTTTCGAAGTTCGAAAATTTCAACAGATGGCGTAAGGGTCTGTATCTTGCCCAACGAGTAGTATCTCGTTTATTTAAGGTACTATGATTGCTATAAGCCAGCGAGAGTGATTCCAACTTGACTCTCCACGGTACTCGGATCTGCACGATCGATACCGTTGCCTAAAGCCTACCTGATGAAGAGTATAGGCTCAGAAACTATAGTCGTAGGAGGAAAGGCATGGAATATAGCATTCATGGGATCTTTGTTTGGTCATTTTGCATGTGCATATTTCTCGACTTTATAACAACTTATATTCTTGTAAATACATACATTGTTGTTTGGTATTAAAAAAAATAATGTGTACAATTCGAACATATATATTCTATTTTTCCCTCGTGGAAAAGGAGTGACTTTATATTACTGTTGTATAAATAAGTATTTCATTACTTTCTTGGCGTTTTTATAACCAGGAAACGTAACCTAATAACTTAATTTTAATTTCGTAATAAAGAATTTTAAAGTCCTGTACTTTTTATGATCCATATTGGCTTATATAGTCTTATTTACGAGTAAACTTAAAGTTGTCAACAGCTCTACAGTTGCATTATTAAGTATGTACTAAAAATTTATTTACCTGCAGTCTAAGAGAACTTTTTAAAAATGCCGCTTTTTATTAGAGTATAAAACTTGATACTTTTAATATATTTTATTCAATACTTAGTTTAACTTAGTTTATATTGCATAAACTAGAGAAAGTTACGGAATTTCGTTATCTAAGTAGTCCAAAGGAGGCGCTAATAAGTGAGATAAAAATAATAGGCTAGTGAAAGCGAAAAGAGTTTCTTTAAAATAGACTTTAGAAAAAATCAAACTAAAACGGATTTAAGGTTCTTTAAATATTTCTGATCACTGTAGACCAACAAATTTTCTATATCGAAAATATCCTGCGGTGTGCCTCAAGGATCGAACGTGGGCCCGCTATTTTTCACCATTTATACGTCACAACTTATTTCATACTTAAAATATTCCTCAGCGCATTTCTACGCTGATGACACGCAATTATACATTTCTTTTAGGCCAGGCCAAATATTGGAGGCTAATGATAAACTGACGCTTGATCTGGATGCCCTTATGAAGGCCTCGACTGCACACTGCTTAGAAATAAATCCAACTAAATCACGGATTCTGTTATTTGGACGAACTCAGTCTCGGATTCTGCACCAGAATCTACGACAAATTAGCTTGAATAATGTAGTGCTAAGTGCATGTACTGATGCCAAAAACTTGGGCCTAGTAATGGACTCCGATCTGAGATTCACGGGACATATAAATTTATCTCTTAAAAGAGTATTTGCTAACCTTAAATTAATTTTCAATCAACGCGCTCTTCTTACCGAGAATCTTAGAAAGATGTTATGTGACTTCATTGTTCTGTCGCACTTTAACTACTGTGATGTGGTGTACGGGCCTTGCCTTTTGGACTGTGACGCTAAGAGGATCCAACTTATGCAAAATTCGTGCGTGCGTTTTATTGACGGTATTCGAGGCCGTGAGAGAGGTGTCAGTGCAAAATGCGTGACATAAAATGGTTAAGAATGAATGAAAGACGGGTGCTACACAGTTTGTTACTATACAATAGGATTATTTGTAATAAGTGTCCTGGCTACTTATATAGCAAAATAAAATTTATATACGATGCACATAACCTGGATCTGAGGTATAAAATCACCTTGACTCCGCCCATGCACTTGACTTCAATGTATGAGCGTTCTTTCAGTTACCAAATAGCTAAATTGCACAATAAAGTGCCTGTTGATCAGAGGGATGCGTCAGGTCACAGGTTTAAAAGAGCAGTAAAAGCCACTGTTCATAGCTTATGCTGACTCCTTCCTACGGTAGCTCGTACAATGCTCTCTAATGTTACATATACGAGGCTGGTTTGAAAAGTCCGTGCAAAAATAAAAACTACTTATGTGTTTGGGGTAAACCTTTTTTATTTTTCGACATAGTCTCCTTTTAGGCTTATATACTTCGTCCAACGATGTTCTAGTTTGTTGATCCCTTCCGAATAATAGGATTTGTCCAAGTCTGCAAAATATCCATTAGTGTCTGCAATCACCTCCTCGTTTGAATAAAATCTTTGTCCCACCAGCCATTTCTTCAAATTGGGGAACAAATAGTAGTCCGAGGGAGCCAAGTCTGGAGAATAGGGGGGATGTGAAACGAGTTTGAATCCTATTTCCATTAATTTTGCGACCACAACTGCTGAGGTGTGTGCTGGTGCGTTGTCGTGATGGAAAAGGACTTTCTTGTGGGCCAATCGCGGGCGTTTTTCTTGCTGAACCCGACATAGTTGTGTCGGGGCACTCTCCATTCCCCTAGCATCGTCGCTAAATTTGTTGGGCGTTAGTTTGGGAGCAAATATGTCCTGGCATGAACATGTTGCAGGCATAACAAGGAGAGCTTCTCAAAAGTTGGGAATATTATTTCGAACCAGAAAGCTTTACACCCCACAACAACTGTTAATTCTTTACAAAGCTCAAATTCGACCAACTATGCAATACTGCTCCCACGTTTGGGGCTCCGCTCCCAAACATACACTACATTTGTTGGATTCTGTTCAGAGAAGAGCTGTCCGTCTGATTGGAGACCCGGAATTGGCCGGCGGCCTTGATTCGCTGGAATATCGAAGAACGGTTGGCGACTTGAGTCTGTTCTACAAGTATTTTCATGGAAAGTGTTCGAAGGATGTAGCCCGCTTAATTCTTCCCAAAGCGGTGCATGTTAGAAATACACGTCGCGCTGGTGCTTCACATCCGCATGAGGACCAAGCTTGTTACTCCGCGTACAATGCTTTTCAAGCAGTCCTTTATATGGAGAACATCATCCCTATGGAATAATTTGCCCAGCGTTGTGTTTCCCACCGAGTACAATTTACAGCGATTCAAAAACAACGTGAATCGCTTTTTCCGCATACATGCCGCTCCTGGAGTGCTTTAGGGACTTCCCTGCAGCACGTGTGCTAGACCTATAAAAAAAAAATTGTGGTATACCCGCGCTTAAGTTAGTCATCAGATTATATCTCTCCAATCCTAATTTTTAGTGTTCCGTACGGAACACCTATAAGTTTACTTGTCGGTCCGTCTGTCACATCCGATTTCCTCCGAAACTATTGGACATAGAAAGTTGGAATTTGGCATAAATATAGGAATTGATGGCTCCATCAGAGCCCTGCAGTTTTGAAAGTTTGGAATTAGGGGGTTAGTTTTGGGGGTGAAATCGTTAGTGAAAAAAAAGTTACCAGATCATCTAATGAGGTGTCAAATGACAGCTTGTAAAACATGGTTCAAAAAGATATATGATACAATACTTGCGCACACTTTTCTTTGTATTATTTTTAAAAAACTGACAAAAATCGCTGTCCCCCCCTTATCTCGAAAAATACTCGTCAAAAAATTTTGAAAAATTTTTGGAATATTCTTCACAAGGTGTAGATTAAACGAAAATTATCGCGAGTGCATTACCATTTGTATCATATATAAAAGAAATAAAAATTTCAAGGCCATAAGTTTTCAACAAAGATGGAAACAAACTTTGTTGAAAACTCAGGGTAACAAGATTTTTTATTTTGAGAGCAATCACCGTACGGAACACTAACTGCGAAAGTCCGACTTGCGCTTGGCCGGTTTTTAATTTAGTGTTTTGCCAAAATCACGTAATCCAACTGTTTAAATACTCTTATCGGATCAAATGATAATCCGAAAACAAACTCAGTTTCTCTTTAGTGGCCGGCCCTTAAACCGCATTAACATGCACTAAGAGATTTTGTTCTAGTGAGAAAATCGTAAACTGGATTTGTAACAAGCTTTTCCATTACCTTACCCATTGAAGAGCAAATTACAAGTGCAATGGGTTTAAAATTTTCAATACTTTTCCGATTATCCTTTTTTGCTATTGGAATCATAAGAGGGGTTTTCAAACATTTAGGGAAAATTTCAGCTGAAACCGAAAGATAAATTACACCATTAATTATTTTAATTCGTATCTCCACCTCATAGATGTATCATTGTGTTTTAATAATTAGTGTTCCGTACGGAACACTTATAAGATCACTTCGGTGTCTGTCTGTCTGTCTGTCTGTCACACTCGATTTTCTCCGAAACTATTTGACATAGAAAGTTGAAATTTGGTACTAATATAGGAATTGATGGCCTCATCAGAGCCGTGTAGTTTTAAAAGTTAAATTTTGACTTAAGGGGTTAGTTTTGGGGGGTGAAATCGGAAGTGAAAAAAAAAATTTTACTAGGTCATCGAGTGTGGTGTCAAATGAAAGCTTGTGAAAACACGAGTAAAAAACTATATATATAATGTAATACTTGCGCGCACTTTTCTTTGTATTATTTTTAAAATATCGTGAAAAATCGCTGTCCCCCCGCCTTATCTCGAAAAGTACTTATCAAAAAATTTTGAAAAAATTCTGGAATATTCTTCACGGGATGTAGATTGAACGAAAATTATCATGAGTGTGTTATCTGGTATATAAAAAAAACAAAAATTTCAAGGTCATCAGTTTTCATTAAAGATTGGAAACAAACTTTGTTGAAAACTCATTTGGGGTGTTTTGTGAAGTCACTGATCATTTTATACCTCTGTAACAAAATTTTTATTTTAAAAGCAATCAACATACGGAACACTAATTGTGCAAGTTCAACTTGCACTTGACCGGTTATTTTCTATAATTAAAATTATAAATTAGATCATAATCAACATTTATAACCATAGAGGGCACACGAGTCACTGAAAAGGGAGACCGAAATACAACTAAGCAAAAAGTTATTTTAAAATGTGTGCCATGCCCTATCATTATTCACGTTAAAGAATTCTTAGTGTCGTCAAAGTTAGAAAATCCTCATGACTTTCTTCTTATTAGATTAATGGTTACCTTTCGTAATTTTTTTTCCATTTTTCTTTTAAAGGTTTATAAAACTTTTAAATTCAAAAATTTAGAAATATTATTCTGCATATATTATTTCAAATATAGATGACTTAATATTATATAACAATAAGACAGCATAAATGTTAACTGCTTGATTCCCTAAAATGCTGGTCTAATTTGGTAATTAAAGCCTTATATTAATAAGAGCACCAATAAGCAAATTGGTGTTATTAGGCCGTTCATTATAAGACTAGCAAATTCGTTTTTATTTAAAAGTAACAACCACCCGCTACTTCATTCGTGGGAATTGTTATTTCTTTCAAAGGTTTTTCTTTTAAATTTAGGTACCCATATTAATTGATTAGAGCTTTTCTGTATACTATGTTTGATGTTTTATAATTTTCTGGAGGCAAAATATATTGGTTTCCTGGAGTTCCGACTCCTGATAACCCGAGATAAATTGGCCATGAGAAAAATATTCCTATCTCAAATCGATTGCAAAGAGTTTGAAAGTTGGTCTTTGGGAATTATTTGTTGTGAGAACAAATGATACTTTCACCGGAAACTGCAACCGCTTGAAAGGAATCGGTAGATTTGTTGTGATCATAGGAATATGAGAAAAAGGCACTATTGTTCTTATATTTTGGCCGTCAAGCCGCTGTGAGCGTTCCTTAGACTTTTCAATTCGATGAATTTTAGCCGCTTTCGCCTCAGACGTATTTCTAGAAAGTTGTAATTCTCTTTTAGGCATAATGTTATCTTTATATACTACTTAATCTTTCATAGCAACCACACACGCACAGTTACCTAAAAGTAAAAAAATAAAAATTAAACGTATGCATCATACACTTCAAACTGAAATTACCTACGTAATAATTATGAAAGGAAATGCAATACAATGTACCTACAAAAAGAATGAAAGAATCTTAAAACTACGAATATAAAACAGCAAACCTTTTCGTCTTCAAAAACATAACATCAAAAAAACCAGAAACGTTCGTTTATAGACTGTAGGACAAACACAACACCCCGCGAGAGCATGGGTTGATCTGTTGGTCGCCTAGCGCCCGACGCACGCCTCTCCCACCATGGTCACAAGCGACCAGCCCTGCGCTATCTCGTGGCCATTTCTTTCCTCACTGCGTCAGTTGCCTTTTGTGATAACCTCATAAAATTTAGCTTATGCTCGACCCAAAAGTCCAGGGTACATACCAGTAAAAGATTTTTTTAAATCGGATTAGTAGTTTCAGAGATTACCTCTAACAAACAAACAAACATACAAAATTTACAATAAAGATGAATTGTTGTGGTAATATTTACACTACAAAATATTTCTCAGTTAAAATCAAAGGTTAACTTAACACATAGAAGATTTAGATTCAACACCAGTTAAAGGGTCTAACTTTTAGGCCCTATGACGGTAAATATTTAAACTATTCAAGTAGTACAGTTTAGCAGCTGTGGCTATTAAGTAAAAAAGAAAAAGCGAGTTTCAGCAATCACTATACTGGTAAAGTCTGTCTCTTTAGATCTCTCTTTAATAGCTGAATTATTCTTTCTGTCTCATCCCAAGTAATCAAACTTTATGTTCAAGGCTGTTGCGCATTGTTAGAAGAAGAATTGCTGCTTGTTGGGAAGTTCACATGAAAAAACCGCAGCCTAAAAAGATAATTCATGCACTGAGATTGGTCAAGGTTCAAAAAAAAAAAAAAGATAGAAATCAGTTTACTTGAGAAATTTTCCCTCTTAGTTTAAGTCCGAGAAGATAAAACTAATAGCATGGATTTTCGCATATGTATTTTTACGGTATGTTTTCATAACTTGTTATCATAAGAACTCATCGTAAGATGCTATATCAATAAAGGAACTTATTAGGGGAAGCTCTGTATTTTAAACACAATTTTTACTTTATAGCATGTTACCTTGTGCAAAAACGGACAATGAAATGGAATGTTAAGTAATATAACCCACTACCCTACCGGCCGGTCGCGTAGTGGGTTAAGAGCCTGCATATGAAACCGATGGTCGCTGGTTCGATTTCGGTAATCGGCTGGATGTGTGTGCGTATTTTTAGGGAGTAAAAATGTAATAACACCAGTGGTAGCACTCCAGGGTTGTCATAAAAGTGCCGTGAAATACAAATGTGTATGTTTCAACACCTGAGGAACGTTGACGGATATTATGACATCGCCGTTATATATCTTATTAGAGATATAGTCAGAAAAAAGGTAAACATCCCTATAATGACGGGGAGTTGGGCTATGAAAAAAAACAGAGCTTTATCTAATAACAGAATCCTCTTCTCTCCATGATCATGAATACTGATTTCGCAATCCATTTATCCCAGCGAATATTTGTATATTCATGGAAACATGTAACATTTGGAGTGCAAACGGAGCATCTGATGACCAGCTTTACGGTTTGTGTTTACTTTAATATGGAAAGTTATTTGGTTATGCTGTTTGTGGCCAATATAGGAATTAGATTTTCAAGAGTCTTGAATACTTACAAGGATTTTCGGAAACCGTTGGGTCAAACGTATGATTTTAATGGAAATAGAATATATATTATGCAAACATTATTTTTAAAATTATTTGTTAATAATCGTTTTGAAAGAGAAACTTACACAATTCATAATTTCAATAAAAGAGGAGTGAAAAAATCATTTCTATTTTGTAGGAAGCGGGAATATATACGTGTATATATATTTAGACATATACGAGTATATATATATATATATATATATATATATATATATATATATATATATATATATATATATATATATATGCATGTATGGCATATAAAAGAAATGATATCGGTTAGGGGTACTAAAACATTTAGGATAATATTTAAAGGTAAAGACACAACAATAATTAAATTTAAAAAAAACACGGCTCTGATAGGATTCGACGAGATGATCTCAGAGTATATATCTCCTAGCGCCAAGCCAAAATAGGCTAATGCTATGACCTAGTTGGTAAAGTGCAGGGACACTTTACCAACTAGGTCATAGCATTAGCTTATTTTGGCTTGGTGCTAGGAGATATGTCTTGTCGTACCCACCTTAGTCGAGAATGAATCTTAATTCTCTTGACGTCCCTGGCATTGGCATTATTAGTAAGCACGCTCAATTTAGGAGTCACCAATTTGACTATTGCATCTGTTCCTGGGTTACCAAAATACTTGCTAAAGAGTACGTGAACCATATAAATAAGTTTTAATGCAAGAAAATGATATCAGTCAGGGTACCAAAATCATGGATATATATTAGGAAAATATTTGAAGGTAAAGATACAACTAAAAAGAGAATTTAAAAAATTTCTCGTCATTTTACCTAACTCAGTCGAGAAAAATTCTTAATTCATTAATGTCACGCTCATTGACATTGTCAATATATATATATATATATATATATATATATATATATATATATATATATATATATATATATATATATATATATGTATATATATATATATTATATATATATATATATATATATATATATATATATATCTGCAGGAATACCGGGGCTGAGGATCGCTCAAGATAGAGACCGATGAAAACAATTGAGCGAGTCATATACTCAACAAGACTATATATATATATATATATATATATATATATATATATATATATATATATATATATATATATATATATATATATATATATATATATATATATATTTATAATATAATATTATATATATATATATATACGGACGAAAGTCCAGACCCCAGCAGTCTACCCACTGTTCTCTTATTTGTTGAATCCATCCTGGGACACGTTTTGCCGTATCACGGCTAATCGATCAAATCGACAAACAAGAGAACAGAATTTTCGGTACTTAAGCCAGTACTGACGGCCAATTATGGTAGGATATAACGCCTACCTCGTAGGTGGCACTTCATCGGAAGGCTGACTCGCAGCCATTCGCCGTCAGAGTGGTTAGCAAAAATTTACAGCGATTGAAGAACAGCGTGAATCGCTTTTTTTCACACGTTTCGCTCCTGTAGCGCTTTAGGGACTTCCCTGCAGCACGTGTGCTAGACCCATAGAGATAAAAACTGCTAACACTTCACCATAAGTGGCGCGAACGGTCGAGGGATCCCCCTAAGGCATATATGGTTTAAAGTAAGAACGGAAAATGGACGAAAGTCCATATCTCAACAGAATCCATCCTGAGACGCGTTTCGCCGTATCACGGCTCATCAGTCGAGCTAGGATTTATCTTATCATTATTGGCCGTCAGTACTGGCTTAAGTATCGAAAAATCTGTTCTCTTGTTTGTCGATCCTAGCCCCACTGATGACCCGTGATACGGCGAAACGCGTCTCAGGATGAATTCGACAAATAAGAGAACAGTGGGTAGACTGCTGAGATACGGACTTTCCTCCGTTTTCAGTTGCTCTTACTTTAAACCATATATATATATATATATATATATATATATATATATATATATATATATATTATATATATATATATATATATATATATATATATATATATATATATATATATATATATATATATATATATATTATATATATATATATATATATATATATATATATATATATTATATATATATATATATGTATATGTATATATATATATATATATATATATATATATATATATATATATATATATATATATATATATACATACATATATATATATATATATATATATATATATATATATATATATATATATATAGATATATATATATATATATATATATATATATATATATATATATACATATATATATATATATATATATATATATATATATATATATATATATATATATATATATATATATATATATATATATATATATATATATATATATATATATATATATATATATATATATATATATATATATATATATATATATATATATATATATATATATATATATATATATATATATATATGTATATGTATATATATATATATATATATATATATATATATATATATATATATATATATATATATATATATATATATATGTATATGTATTACATATATATATATATATATATATATATATATATATATTATATACATATATATATATATATATATATATATATATATATATAATATATATATATAATTTACTACAATCAAGGTCAAATTTATATTAACACAATACTTACTAGTTACTCCTATAAAACTGACAATCGGTTTATCTCTTCTAACCTACAAATTAGAACCAGGTTGTTCTGCATCCCTGAAAATGTAGTTATTGTTTTCGGAAGTCATTATAAAACTTCATGATTAAGTGTCATAGAATTATGTCAGCTTTCACAGGAGAATCTCACGTTTGTAAGTCTAACTTCCCTATAGTTGTGTTTTCCTTTTTTGAAAACCAATTGTAAAAATTTTTAGATGTTCTGAAGAAGGGTTAAATAAATCCAGAAGCTTAATAATTAAACAAAGAGTCTCAATGGTTTACTGTTTTTGACTGCATCCTCACTAAATTATCCTTTTTTTGTCTTTGTCACGAATACTTCCAAAATATATATGTGGTGTTACGAATTTTCTGCAGTTGGTGTTGCTACAAGGAGGCATTGGCTCAAATATATGCAGTGAATTCTATAACATCGTATATATATATATATATATATATATATATATATATATATATATATATATATACATATATATATATATATATATATATATATATATATATATATATATATATATATATATATATATAATAAAATTTAAATGAACTATAAAAAATTAAAAATCATTCAAAATATATGTGCTCAGAGGAGAATTATACGGTGTAACGATAGCATTAAATACTCTAAAATTTAGTAGTCTTTGTTATTCATGCAGAAAAGCAATAGTTTTCATTTTGTTCGATTTAGGTTGTTCAAATTCAGATTAATTGTTCTTCTTTATTTTAAAAACGTAAAACAATATTTAATTATTACCTAATAAAAAGCAAATAGAATACGTACAATGTAAGTCAATTTTCAATTATCAATATAAAATTTGAAAGAACATTAGCAGCCTGACTTACGCAACGTGTATTTTAAAAGCCCATATTTTATGTTATGTTCGTAATATTCATATAATATATAGGTATACCTATCCAGGGTAAACACCGGCGGGAAATCAAGAAGCACTTTCAGTGTTGCTTCCAATTCATGGGGTGGATTTGAAAAATTTTTTTGGTGGCATTAAAAGGAAAACTTTTTATAATATTAAATATTTCTTCCACTCGACATAGTGTTCTAAGAAAAAATTCCTTTTTTTGCAAGAAACTTTTATTAAATCGATCTAGTTTGTCTGGTCGTTTTCGATTTGTTAATCTGGCGCTAAATATGCGGTTTAAACTATGTTGGGAAGACTACTTAAAAAAGTTTTACATATTGAAGTTTTTTTGGGATATAGGACCATGGAAAGGATACAGAATGAATGGTAAAAACATAAGTATTTACTTATTGCGGATAGCCATGACAACTTGCAAAGGCTGCTACATCGATTTGTCGGATCGGCTAGTAAACACAATATGGAAAAGAGTATCCACAGTATGCAGAGAACCTCTAGATGTAAGGTGAAAATACAGGGACTTATGGTTGAACAAGTTATGACCTTCAAATATCTAGGCGTAAAAATCTCCAGCAGTAGAGTCATACAAGCGGTAGTTATAGAACAAGCTATCAAAGGTGTCACAGCATCCGGACGGCTGAGAGACATCACATGACGCAACAAATACATGTCAACTGAGAATAAAATAAGAATATACAAAGCATGTATTAGACTAGTCTTAACATATGCTGCGGAACAGAGACCGCAGCATATGTTAAGCAATACAAAACAGTTGTTCAGAACAACCGAAATGAGAACCCTAAGGTGAATAATAGCTAAAACACCGAGAGATAGAATACCTAGCCAGCAAATAAGGGAACAATGCGAGATACAAGTTGTTAATTCGTACGGAAAGAACGAAACAACCACGTGGAAAGAATGGGGACAACAGACTTCTCAAAATCGTCGAAAACGATTACTAGAAGACCACAAAGCAGACCACCAAAACGCTAAGCACAAAGCTAGATATTCTCGGCAACGAAATTTCCACCAAGTCACCAATGAGAGCTATCAAGGAATAAACAGGCATTGTCTATTAGAAGAAGAAGAAGTTTTTTTGTAGAATTTAATGGCCTTGATGTAAAATTCAAGTAAAATTTACATATATAGGCAGCTAAAAAAATGACGATATTGCTATTAAAACCATATAAAATATATCTCATTGCTCAAAAATTATAGGCTCTATCCTTTTCATAGGTATTATATTTACGCCAAATTTGAAATTATTTCGTTCGAGAGCTATCCAGACCGACTTATAGACAGACCGGCGGAAATGAGTCATTATATTTTTCGTTATCTGGGGACCCTAAAAATTAATGAAAATTTAGGTTTGTCCAGAAATTAAATAATTTAAAGTTAGACCAATTTCAGTTTCTTTTTCTTATTTGACCTTTTAAACAAGAAGTGTTAAATTAACCTTGTTAAAATTTGATTCATTAATCTCATCAATATCAATAACATAAGTAACTAATAATTCACGATTATATTAATTAAATAAAATTTTTAAATTAAATTCTCGGTTACTATGTACATACAAGGTGAGTCCAGAGAGAACGCTATGCTACCGTATTCGTCCATATTAGTTATTGCTTTCAACTATCGTCACAGGAAATATATTTTTGATGATGTTATTAAAAGGAATTTTCTAATATGTGGATTTTCGTATGCAGTTTTTGTGTTAGAGTAATAAATTTTAAGAAATTAGTGTTGGTTACTTCCAAGAATAACATAACTATATACGATCGTTCTATCGAAATCTTATGACAATATTCACTACAAGAAAGTTATCTTTTGATTTTTTTTGGTCCTTCCAATCAACAATTTAAAACTTATCTTCCTTAATCCTTACCTGTGCTTAATCAAGCGGTAATGGCACAATTGGAGGTTGGTGAATCGAAAGCACAGGTACTCTTTACTCGGACAGGGATTTCGACACGGACTTGGAAAGTCCTATCGGAGAGGAATGATTGAACCAGAGTTGTTAGGTGAGAAGGGTAGCCAAAACGGATAAGCTTATTAAGCCTTCGTGCCAGACTTTATCGTCAAAGCCGAATTGTTCATCAGGGATGATGTTGAGTTCGGTGCTTTTGTCTCTGATTTCCTCAAGGATAACCCTCTCGCCACTTTGCCCAATGTTGATATTAGGCTAATTGGCCGGTAGCTGTCAGCCTCGTGGGAAGGAGAGCCAGGCTTCCGAATCATCACAATTTCGGCTTTCTTCCAAAAATAACTGAGTCGGAAAATGCCATTGATGATGTTGGTGATCTCTGAGATCAAGAAGCTCCTTCAGAGATTTGGCAGAGATTTTATCATGGCCTGGGGCTTTCTTAGTTGAGCGGGTCTGTTGGACTTGACTATTTGCGGAGTCGTATCCGCACGGGAGGAAGTGGGGCATTGAATATACCTTAATTAGGCATTAATTTTTTTGTCTAAATCAAGAAAAAATTGAAAATAATTACATTAATTTTTTTTCTAACAAGAAAAAGTTAAAAAGTAGAAAAGTGCTTCTGATTTTTTAATTACATTCCGGTCTCTTGGATATAACATTTCTGTAGGGTTTAGATATCAAAAAATTATAGATCGCTACCTACCCTATTTTTATTACTCAAAAATTCTGGATTTCTATTCTATTGTAAGTGTAATAAATGTACCAAATTTTAAATCAATTTCTTATTTGGTTTGATAATTATCTCGTTATCATAACAGAAGACACAGCAACCGACCAAAAACTTTTTTAGTGATCTAGATAATCTCAAACGGTATATCTAGTTGCGCTGGAAGTAAACAGGGCTAGACAGGTTATACACATATTTGTGGTTCACATTTAGAAAATTATGGTAAGATAATCATAAAGTAAAATGATATTTACAACTGAGACCTGATATTTTCCTCTACATACCATTTTCATATTCATTAATTCTAACCCTAGAAGGAGCGACATATACGAAGCATCTCCTCAAACTCCCTTTCCTATCATATTAAGCCGTCATATCTTTGACCATAAATAATTAAAAATATTGAAAAATGATACAACTTTTAGATACTTCCACTTCAAGCATCCTAAAAAATCGTATAATACGATATGTACCAAACATTCTCTATAACTCTCTTTCCTACTATAATAAAATAAAAATTAAAAATATGTTTGACATGAATTCCAACAACCTTGCAAATGACGATATATACAAGGTAACACCTCTACACTTTTAACATCCTCCCCCACCTCCTTGACTCTTTACGCGTTCGGCTATAAATAATTATGCTTAAAAATTGTTCATTATCTCAGTCAAAACCAACCAAAATATCAAGGTTATATATGTACCAAATTTAAAATCATATAAAAACAACACTATGTTTTAATTTCCAATTTATTTAAAGTAAATGGCTTCTTCAGAAGTAAATAAGAAAGAAAAATATTTGGTAGTAATCCTGGTTATATAGTGCTTAAAACTATCTTTAATTACCTAAGATTATGCTAATCATTTTATTATATTATTTATAGATAGAATTATTTTAAGAATGCAAATCTGTGGTATTATTTCAGAGAACTAATAAAGATTAAGTAAGGGTGAATGGTTTAAGTCTACCTGTGTTTGTTAATTTCAAGCAAATTTAATTTTTTAGATTTATTTTCTACATGTAGAATTCGTTTATTATATGGCTTGCATAATGTGAATTGTTCTTATTTTTTAAATAACTCTGTTTATGTTCTTTAATGCGAGTTTCAAAAGATCTACCAGTTTGTCCTACGTAGGTTTTAGTACAAGATCCACAATTTAATAAATAAACTCCTGATTTTAAGGATTTCTTAGATTCAAATATATTGGAAATTAAAACATAGTGTTGTTAGAGCTGATAAGGGGAAGTCTGTAGTAGCTATTTCTAGAGAACAATGTATATTTAAAACTCTTTCTTTTTTTAACACAGAAAAATTTCAAGTATTAAGTAATGACCCAACAAAATCTACCAAAAATTAATAATAATTTAAAAGATCTCACAATTTTCAATGATTCTGAAAAAAGTACTTTAACAATAATGAACCCACAGGCTCCAAAATTATATTCCCTAATTAAATTACATAAAAAGGATTTCCCTATTAGACCAGTTGTATCGTTTGTTACGGCACCATCAAACAAACTATCACAAAAACTCATCCCTTTTGCTGGACAACATTGCAAATTTAAACCGAAATATAGTATAACACCTATGAACTAATAGATAAAATTAAAAACATTAACTTACTGGAAAATTCTAGAAATATTTCATTTGATGTATAAAACTTATTTCCTAGTATCACACTATATGAAGTCACAGAATTAGTAGGTAAGCTCTTAGTCAAGAATAAAGTAAACGAAATTATTAAACGGGATATTTTAGATTTACTTACGACGTGTCTGGATTAAAACTATTTTGAATTCAACGATAACTTTTATACATCTAAAGAAGGTCTAATAATGGGTAATCCTTTAAGCCCTTTACTAGTGGAAATTTTCATGGATCATTTAGAACTAAAAATTCATCAAAACGCGGTAAGCAAAAATATTGTTTACTGGTATATATATGTCGACGATATAATTTCCTGTTTCACGGGAACAGATAGACAACAAACAATCCTCCTTAACTTCCTAAATAATTTGCATCCTAATATTAAATTTACCTTAGAATTAGAAACCAATAACTCTATAAATTTCTAAGACATATCTATATCAAAAGTGAACAACAAACACGATTTCTCGATTTTTCACAAACCTTCACATACTGACACAGTCATACACAATAGTTCATCCGACCCTTATACACACAAAATGGCAGCTTTTAACTCTTTCATACATAGATTGTTACATATCCCTATGACTAAAACTAATTTTAACAAAGAATTCAACATAACCAAACAAATAGCAATTAATAATGGATATGACCCAAACATTATAGATAATATCTTGAATAAAAAATCCTTTAAACAAGCAATCTCTCTAATTTATCCCACAATTAATGACAAAAAAGGAAAATTTAGTACACTCACATACACAGGGAAAATAACTAGAATAATTTCCAAACATTTAATAAAAAAGACCAATAAAATTTAAAACCAGTAGGGGAATATAATTTTGAATAACAAACTCTAAGAAATCCTTAAAATCAGGAGTTTATTTATTAAATTGTGAATCTTTTGAAAAACTACGCATTAAAGAACATCGCATTAAACATAGTTATTTAAAAAATAAGAACAATTCACATTACGCAACCCATATAATAAACGAATCCCATAATTTTGATGATACGTTAAAAATCCTACATGTAAAAATAAACCTAAAAAAAATTAAATTTGCTTGAATGTCTTGAAATTAACAAACGGAAAAACACCAATCTATTATTAAACGAACAGGTAGACTTAAATTATTCACCCTTACTTAATCTTTAATAGTTCTCTGAAATACTACTACCACAGATTTGCATTCTTAAAATAATTCTGTCTGTAAATAATATAATAAAATGATTAGCATAATCTTAGGTAATTAAGGATAGTTTTAAGCACTATATAACCAGGATTACTACCAAATATTTTTGTTTCTTATTTAATTCTCAAGAAGCCATTGCATGGTGAAACAATTGTCAAGTTACTTTAAATATATTGGAAATTAAACATAGTGTTGTTTTTATATAATTTTATTATGAATTTCCAATAAGTATCGGCTAACACAATCAAAGAAAAAAAATTTAAAATTGATGTGTTATTTTGTTCGAAAGTTATAGTGCCAAAAGATGGGTACACCGACGTAAATTGGAGACTATATTTTTCGTGATTTAGGAACCCAGCGTTGTGAAGATATGCAATCATTCCATACTGGGATATTTTCACTAGTACTTCTCTTTAGCAAGAAAAGTAAAGTTAGTCTTTATTTAATGACTTCGTTTATTTATTAACGAAAACTTCATTATAAGTTATGAAGTAATTAACATAAGTAAACCATCATCAAAAATTGCCGGAAACCAAACAGGCACTCTCGCTTCTCGATAAAATAAACAACAACACCGTCCCTATACGTTAGGCAGAGGGAATATTTTCTTTAGCATATTACTCTGACTTGTTTCTTGACTTTCATGAAACAAAACTTTTAAGTTAAGTGGTGTTTTGATGTAATAAAATTTTACATAAGATTTACTTTTATAAAAGCGGTTTTAGATAAAGTAAATATTAACTTACACTTTTAATGGCAATACGGTTATCTTTATTAATTTATAAATCTTATATATCTTCAGTCTTAACTCTTTGTCCAGGGTTAAATATTTGAATCTTAATGCATAGTTATTCAAGAGGTTTCTATATTTTCCATATATTTTTCAAATGTGGCACTTAGCATTAGCTTAAGGGGTTACATACACCTGGGTGCTGCAAAAAGTATGTACAGGGTGAGTCAACGATAGAGTAAAGTTCATTATCTCATTTCTTTCCGGAATGACGAAAAAAATCTTAAATACAATAGTTTTAGGGAATCTTAAGGTGCACAGTTTAAAATTATTTTTGAGTATACAGGGTACAAGAAAAAAAGTGTGGCCGATAAAACATATGTTTTTTTTTTAAATGGAACATCCTATTTTTTAATTTATTTTAAAATTCTGCGTAAAATTTATTATTAGTAATGTTATATACCTAATCCTAGTAGTTTTTCTAATAATTATTTTTTTTTTAAAATACTAGTTTTCAGTTTTGTAAAAAATTGCCAGTAGCGTCATTGTTTCTGAAGGTGGAATACTCATAATTGGTACGAGCATTCTACAGAGATGAAAAAAAAGATATATGTATAACAATTTGAGTTAGATGAGACAGGGTATTCAAAATAAATTTACGCATTTCGACTAATGGCGAGAAATTTGCACATGCAAAATGACCAACTAAAGATCCCATGAATGCTATATTCCATGCCTTTCCTCCTACGATTATAAGTTTCTGAGCCTATACTCTTCATCAGATAGGCTTTGCATGTGCAAATTTCTCGACTTTATGTTGTAGTGACCAATCAAGTAACAAACCATATTCCGAAATAAAATTTCGGAATATCGATTTAGTTTACCCTTCCTAACAATGTTAGGTTTACATAGTTGAGCAGTTTTTCGAAGTTCGAAAATCTCAACAGATGGCGCAAGGGACTGTATCTTGCCAAACGAGTAGTATCTCGTTTATTTAAGGTACCATGATTGCTATAAGCCAGCGAGAGTCCTTCCAATTTGACTCTCCACGATACTCGGATCTTCTCGATCGATACCGTTGCCTAAAGCCTACCCGATGAAGAGTATGAGCGTAGGAGGAAAGGCATGGAATATAGCATTCATGGAATCTTTAGTTGGTCATTTTACATGTGCAAATTTCTCGAGTTTATGTTATAGTGACCAATCAAGTAACAAACCATATTCCGAAATTTTATTTCGGAATATCGATTTAGCATTTCGACTAATTTAAATTGAAAAATCTTAAATTTTTTAAATGGAACACCCTGTATATTGTTATTTTTTCTGATAGATTTTACAAAACCCTCCAACTTTTATTAAGTATGTCATATACCTATTTCTAATAGTTTTCGATTTATTTTGAATTCTTCAATTTTTACCCTTGTTTTTAATACACTTACGCTATTGTGAAAACATAAACAAATAGTTAATAATAATTTTAATATAATTGAACTTATCTAATGATTAATTATTATGACTTAATAAATGTTCAAAAATATGACCGTCGACTTGAATACATATGTTTAGTTGTTTTACTATATTTTCCTTCACTTTCCTTAGCATAAAGGGCATTATTGTCCTGTATGCATCCCGTATCCTATTTTTCATATCTACTGGTGTTGTAGGGGGATTCACATAAACACGATCTTTAATGTAGCCCCACAAAAAGGAATCTAAAGGTGTTAAGTCACATGGTCGAGGGGCAAACAAAATGAATCCATCCCTACCAATCCATTTTTGTGGGTAACGATCGTTTAAAAATTTCCGATCTTCCTTGTGGTAATCAGCAGGAGCTCCATCTTGTTGAATCCACATTTGTTCCCTTTCAAAGTTATCAACTTCTTCAAGAAGCTGCGGTAATTCGTTTTGCAAAAAAATTAGATATCTAGGCCCGTTAAGCGGTTCGCGGAAAAAATATGGACTAATAATTTGAAAATATAATATTCCACATCATACATTAAGCGACCAATGGTTTTGGTTTTGAACTTCCTGGACTCAAAATGGATTAGCTGTTGAATAATAGTGAATATTATGGCTGTTAACTGCTCCATTACTGCGAAAAGTAGCTTCATCAGAAAACATTAATTTGGATAAAAAATTTGGATCGGCCTCTATTGCTCCATTCACAGTGGTACAAAAGTTTACTCGTCGTTCAAAATCACGGTCTTGAAGTTCTTGATGTAGTTCCATATGAAAGGGATGATACTTGTATTTTCTCGTGGTGCGATTAAGCATAGATAGGGATATGTCAGATAAGTCAGCTAGTTGACGGCTGCTGACCTGGGGATTATCTTCAACATTGGTAGCATTCTGGTTTACTACTTTCCGTTTCGTATACTCAACGGTACCACTACCATCAAACGATTCCATTATGCACTGGAAAAATTTTCTAGATGGTATACGTCTATTAGGCTCCGTAAAGCCTTACTGCCAAAAGACAATTTTTTCCCGCCTCGCCCAGTATATAAACCATATCAATTAATTCATTTTTAGGAAAATTCATAACTATTAGCTTTTTATGTAACTTACTACAACAAATTAAACTATTTTTACTTGCTTAATAGACATGTCAAAATTTGATAATGCCTACATTTTTATTTTGTGTTATCGATTATGATTTTATAGCGTAAGTATATTAAAAACAAGAGTAAAAAAAAAAAAATTCAAAATAAATCGAAAACTATTAGCAATAGGTATATGACATACTTAATAAAAGTTGGAAGGTTTTGTAAAATCTATCAGAAAAAATGTTAATATATAGGGTGTGCCGTTTAAAAAATTTGAGATTTTTCAGTTTAAAATAGTCGAAATGTATAAATTTACTTTGAACACCCTGTAGCATCTAACTCAAATGTCTTTATATATATCTTTTTTTTTCATCTCTATAGAATGTTGTACCAGTTATGAGTATTTCACCTTCAGAAACAATGGCGCTACTGGCAATTTTTTACAAAACTGAAAGCTAGTATTTTTTTTTAAAAATTGAAATATTAGAAAAACTACTAGGTTTAGGTATATAACATTATTAATAAAAAAAGTTATAAAATTTTAGGCAAAATTTAAAATAAATTAAAAAATAGGATGCTTCATTTAAAAAAAATTTGTTATATCGGCCACAACTTTTTTGAAGTACCCTGTATATTCAAAAATAATTTTAAACTGTGCACCTTAACATTTCCTAAAACTATTTTATTTAACATTTTTTCGTCATTCCCGAAACAAATGAGATAATGAACTTTACTCTATCCTTGACTCACCCTGTATATTTAAAAAAAAAATATTTCAAAGGTTATTAAGTGAATAATACAAAAGAATGGCGATACAATTTTTTTTAAATTTGTTTTAAATGTTAACATTATTTTTTATCGGGTTAAATGAACCACTAATGAAAACTATGGCGCCTCCTTGACTGAAAGATGATTTCATCCAATCTGCAAAAATAAAAATTAATCTTGTAAAATAATGTCGTAGTTAAAAATTATTGAAGGGTTTATTTGTTCAAAAATAAAAAATTTATAGTGTTTCAAACTTTAGTATGTAATTTTCGATAAAAAAATTTATATGTAATTATTTATAAAAAATTGTCTATGAGAAAAATTAAAAACCTCTCGACATTTTGTAGAAAAAGTAATTATTAACATTTAAAAAAACAGTTAAAACATAATAAAAATTCACTAAGTAATATTGCAAACAGTGTCTGAAGATAGGTAGCAGTCACAGTCCGACGCTAGGTCACACTTAAAACCATAAATTTTTTTTGAATAATTCTTAGAAGTACAGAGAATAAAAATCCGTATAAAAAATCGAATTGTAGAAAATTTGTGGGAGATGTAACTCCATGATTGAAATTATTAGTTCGCTTTAGGAAACCATCTGAATGTAAACTTGCAAGCAGTACTTATTCGCGAAATTCAAATACAAAACTAATTTTCTGTTTATGGAAAGAATAATGATATTAAATATAAATTAAAGAATATTGCCAGGGACTTGGAAAACGCAGTGTCCTAATTTCTTATAAAAAAAAAAGTAATTCATCGCTAACAGTCGTAGACTTTGATTTAGGCCTCTTCAAGACGCACAACACACTATCTTGCTCCATTTCATGATTTTTAGGACAGATTTATAAGACAAATCTATATCATTGCTGTCATGAAATAAAGAAGAATCGGCGCACATAGACTTGAATAACTCAGCAAAAGCATTAACTCTATCCCGAGGGGATCTCAGTTATTCATTATTAAAATTCATGGTATTTATAACAGCAGTATCCTTTGTTTCGTTTATAAATGACCAAAGTCTATTGGGATGTATATTATGTAAGCAGTATCAATAAGAGCACTGATAATTTTATTAAAAACAACTCTATCATATACACTTCTCGTGGTGGTAAATGGACACGTCACAAAAAATTGGTTTAGACTTGAGCAATTACAGTCAGTAATATAAGAATTAGTTATTACATTACAAGAATTTGGAAAAAAACTATATTTGGATTAGTGCATTCTAAAGGCAATTTTTCTAAGAAAAATAACAACAAACTTTAAACTATTATTACAGTTTCATTAATGACACAATACATTATAAAAAGATTCGGAATCTAATTTCTCATTACGAACTGCTAAAGCTCAGCAAAAAAAACCTATATATAATCCACAAATGCGGTTTAAAGTCGTCCCATCCGTTAAAAACACTTGCCAAATGAAATAGGTTTAACAAGTGGTACTAAAATCAACAATGTTTAATTCTTTTAACCACATTTAAATATAATTTTCTATTAGAATTTGTCTTAAACATTCGGAACACAGAAAAAATTTCATTAGAGTCATATCTCGTATCAGAAATCAACATGCTCCAAAGCGCAGGAAAAAAATTGGTTTACAAAACAACGAAGATTGTCAATGTGGGGAATTTGGCGACTTAGAACATTATATTCTAGGATGTATTATGAATAAGAATTATATTGACAGGTTATTTGACCACCTCAAGTACTATGTTGAATTCCCTTTCAATTTAAATGTAATTATATCTTCAAAAAACCCAATTGTATGTAGATATCTGTACAAGTTTATTGTAAGTAGTAAAATTGAATTATAAATGTATATATATAATATATATATATATATATATATATATATATGTATATATATATATATATATATATATATATATATATATACGAGTATATATATATATATATATATATATATATATATATATATATATATAAAGTAATATTATTTAAAAATAAATAAATAATAATAAATAGATTATAACAAGAAGAAAAAAAAAGAGAGACTAGCCCAAAAGAGAAAAAAATAAAATAAATAAAAAAAAATTAACAAAGTTTTTAGATTTAAGTAGTTTAGTGTTAAGGCGGATTAATCTCGATAAGGTTCAGTTGGGTTTAAAAAAAAATAAAAAATAAAAAGAGCGTTGCTGGCCAGTTGGTTATGCCAGAGCCATAAAACTTACTCACACACACACACACACACACTTCATGAATGCCAACTTAGTTTATTAAATTTCTAAACGACATATTTTTTTATTTTTTACTTTTACCAATTCATTATTAAAATTCATGGTATTTATATCAGCAGTATCCTTTTTTTCGTTTATAAATGACCAAAGTCTATTGGGACTCTAAGTTTCAGGGACGTATATTATGTAAGCAGTATCAATAACAGCACTGATAATTGCATTGGGAGACCCTTGTATTAAAACCAACTCTATCATATACACTTATCGTGGTGGTAAGTAGACACGTCGTAAAAATCTGGTTTAGACTCGGGCAATTGCAATCAGTAATATAAGAATTAGTTATTACATTAAAAGAATTTGGAAAAAAAAAAAAAAAACTATATTTGGATTCGTGCATTCTAAAAGCAATTTTTCTAAGAAATTAACAATAAACTCTAAACTACTATTACAGTTTTATTAACGACACAATACATTATAAAAAGATTCATAATCTAATTTCTCATTACAAACTGCTAAAGCTCAGCAAAAAACCTAATATATACTCCACAAATGCGGTTTAAAGTCGTCTCATCAGTTAAAAACACTTGTCAAATGAAATAGGTCTAACAAAGTTGCAAGTGGTACTAAAATCATCAATGTTTAATTCTTTTAATAATGGAGCTTGTCCCTTAATAAACGTCAACCACTTCTAAATATAATTCTCTATTAGAATGTATCCCAAAACATTAACAAATTTATGCTTCTATTATAATTAAATGCATGTCCCAATTCAGATATATATTCCGAAATAGCGCATGTTTTCCTATTTAATCTACAGTCACTTTTATGTTGGGTAATTTGGTCTTTTAAAACTCTAGAGGTTTATCGTATATAAATGCCCTTACATATAGGTCAAGGAATACTATAAACTACATTAGTGGTCTAGAACTGTCGTCTTTATCTTTAAGTTTGTACCCCTGACGAAGGCAATGCAAATTCTCAAGAGCTTAAAACCTTGAAAAAGATTTTAATTCAGCCTATAATAAAGGTTGATACCCCAATAAGCGTATAATTTTGTTGTATATATGTTAAACCCTAGAAAACCATTACACAGACCTTATAAACCTTGGGAAATTGTCATGAAATGATTTTAAATTGTTGTTATTCTTATGACTGTTAGTTAGATGACTTGGAATTGTGTTAGTAATTTGTATTGCATTAACTGGTATTCCATAAAGCTGTAGATTATGTGATTTAAATTATGACTTTTGCTTCATGAATGTGAACCTAGTTAATTAAATTTTAATATGTACCAATAGTTATTGATAGAATTTTTTTTTTTAAGTTTAAGTTATTGATCATCTTTCAATTTTGTAGTCCCTGCTACAAGAAAAAGCCATTCTTACTTGTTAATGGTAAGAAATAATAGTACAGTATAGTACAAGTACATATCGAGTATTAAATTTATTGTCACTTCCATAAATAATCAAAAACGGTTAGCTGTGTTAATTCACCTTCATTTAAAATGCATCATAAATCTACTTTATAACTGCACGCCCTTTTTAGGTCAGTTACATTGAAATGTGTCAGTGAGAGTGTGGTGACATTAATAACAAACATTACATTTGAATTTATTCTGCCTCAACCGTTGGTTCTAATTTAATATTTTTTGTCAGCTAATTTACAAATATAACGACGTTATTTAGATTATTATAAATAAAAATGATGGCAATGTTAAGTGGCATTTGACGAGAGCTTGTTGTGACGTAGTATAACATGAAGAAATCATTTGACAACAAAAAAGCTGATAAACGAGCTTTGTTAAATATACGTAAAATACTATATTGTTATAGGGCGTAAATATTTTCCTCTAATTCTCGAATAATGTTCTTTCTAACTGTAAGCACTCAAAGTCACTACCTCTTAATATCTTGCTCATTTAAATCAGAGAGTAGGGTTTGTACCTCAAAACGACAATGAATCCAAAAGCGCCACCTGTGTTACACCCTAGAGTAACGGAGAGAGACTTTAATGTTCTATAATTCCACTTTAATCCAAGAATAAAACACACGATCGGAAAAATAACCACCGAAGGTTATGACGGTTCACATCAGATAATTGTGAAGTTTATTGGTTAGTAAATATTTACTTCTGGAATTTTTGCTGCTGTTCTGGCTGTGTTTCAGTTGCCTTTCCACCTAGACTCGCTAATGAGTTCTGAAACAGAGTGAAGCATGCGTAGTTTATTCATTACTACTCACACACTCACTACACTCCTGGATAGTTTATCAATCACGAACATACTGTTAATATGTCAGCAAAACTTACTGGTAAGCCATTATATATTTTTTTCTAAGAATCAATCAGTTTTAGCAAATTTTAAAATAAATAATTTAAAATAAATATTTTTTAATCATTTTGCGAATAGAAATTATTTATTGTAAAAATAGCCCAACTAAGGTACTTTATATTGTTTAGATTCAGTACTTATAATCTCTAAAAAATTTTACCTGATACTGAAGTAATGGTAAATTAATGACAATTTCATTAATTTGCCATTATTTACACATATTTGAATAAAATTTAGTAGATTTCTTCTTACTTAATACAGGGATATCTGTTTCTAATAAAAATAATATTGTAGCTATTTAATTGTCAAAGTGGACACCTTTATAATGTGGTGAAGATACTTTGCTTGTATCATAGAGTTGTGAGCATCTTTAAGGACTGGTAAATTATTTTCTAGCATTGTTTCTTACTGGTGTCACTCGAAAGCTGTGTTACCAATGACACCAATGGTTTGTGACTAATACATTTTTTGTGACAAAGACAAAAATACATTTTTCAAAGACAAGAATATTTAAATACTGCAACGAAATTTAAAAAGAAACTTACATTTGAGAGTGAAACGGAGTACATACTTCTTACGTAGAATACAGGTAGTTTGGCATAAGAATTGTACTTGTGGAGATTTTTAACTAATTAAACGTTAAAACCGTTGAAACTAACAACCGAAATAATTGGTAATCTCATTTAAACAGTTGACAATAACAACGGTATAACCAACTGACATGTGGTATAACGGTCACCATTGCCTAATTGCACTACTGCTGAACCAGTTATAAAACTTAAGATTTACTATCAAAAATTATTATTATCTGTTGTTTAAATATTCATAAAACACTTAAAATGAAATCACCAATTTAATTTTTATTTAAAACAATCTTGTTGAGGCATAAAAATAAAATTTTAAAAGAACACTTTTGTAGCACAATTCGTCGCTCTTCCAGACTAATTTTATCACAAACTTTGCTAACTTATTTGTAGAAATAAATCCACTTAAGCTCAGCCGAAGAAGTTTTATTTAATATTTAAATTTCAAGCAAAATTGCAGTACTAACGGAGAAATGTTACGTTAAAAACTAATTTTCTGCTTAAATTGAACAATACACAGCGGCGGGTTAAGTTAAAAGCTAACAATGAATTAAAATCACAAATATCAGAAATAAAAGTAAAGTTACTATTATTTTTGGAGACAATCCCGAATTGTACAAAAAAACATTGTTATTGAAGTAGCTCACACAAGTAATCACATGTAAGCAAGAAATATTATAATGGTTTCAGCATCTACAGCAGCACCTTTCATATATTCACAAGCTTCAAATATTAACAACTCTCCTTCGCTCAACAGATATTTTATAATTAACATATAGACTAGAAATTCCAGTTTACTAGTGTTATTAGTTTCAAAATCCTAATTTTACTGCCTCATAAGTTTTCACAGAAATGTACTAATTTATGGTTCAAAATTTCTAAAAAGCTAAGATTTTATGATAAAAGAATTTTAAATATTTATATCCAAATTTACCAAAAAGGCATCTTAAACTCTACCTAATTGTCAAGATGGTTTTTGTTGCTGACGTTGTTATGTGTGTGAACTATAAATGTGAATATATAAATCTTTGTTATACAGTCCGGTAAATGAGAATTTTAAATGCTCATTCATAGTTGAAACCTGAATTGTCGATCAAAAATTAGTTTTAATACGTAGATCAAGTAACAATAGTCAAAAATTGAATGGAAGCGGTTGTAAAAAAATAAAAACTATCCCAAAAACCATTTTTTTCTAGCAGAACATAAAAATTACAAAAAACTCTTTCTAACAAAACCAATAGATACTACAAAATCGTCTTAAATCACTTTTCCAGTATTTGCGATATGAAACGAGATATTTGCAATTGGAAATTGTTATTTGACACACAGCTAATTAAAAAATACCTGAAAAAAATCATAAAAAATAGAAAAAATCTTTATTTCTTTTTCTATTTAATGTAACTAATTTTTTTAGAGAAAATGTTTTTTATTAACTTTTTGAAAAGTTATAAATAATTATATTTTTTGAATTTAATGTCTTATTTATTATTACTGAAAAAAAAATGGTCTTATAGAGATGTTTATATATAAATAAAACTTAAAAGAATGTAATAAGACAAAAAAAAAATTCAATTTTAACACTAAAAAAATTTAACAAATATAATAATTTTCAGTTATGAAAAAAAAATTCTCTGAAAAAATTAGTTACGTTAAACAAAAACGATTTAAAAAAATGTTCAACGATAATGATTTTTTTATTTTTTATGAGTTTTTTTAGATTCGGGTATTTATTAGCTAGCAGTGCGTCAAATCATAATTTTCAATTGAAAATATCTCATTTTATATCGCAAATACGTGAAAAGTGATTCACGACGATTTTAAAGATAATAGTATAATGAGAAAGATCATTGTATGTTGGGGGTTTGTTCGAAACATTTTTTTTGTAATTTTTATTTTTTCTAAGAAATTTGCGAAAAAGTAGGTTTTTGGGGTAGTTTTTATGGTTTTTACAACCCCTTCCAATCAATTTTTAATTCTTGAATATTAATACTTGATTTACGTATTAAAACTGATCAAAAATTCAGATTTCAACTATGAATGGGTATTTAAAATTCTTATTAACCGGACTAATAAGAAAATTTAAAATAAGGACAGGGGAACAGGTAGAAAAAGAAAGAAAGAAAGAAATTTTAAGAATTGTAATAATAGACTTCTTTTTTCTTAGATTAATTGTCAATGAAAATTAACATTCTGCTTCATAACTTCCTAATTTTAATTAAATTGCTGGCGCTCATGTCAGTTGAAACTCTTACTTGCATTTATAATATATATAAAATGCAACGTTTCTCTGTCTGTCTGTGTGTCCGTTAGTGCGCTTATCACCCGAGAACCACTTATCCGATTTACGTGCTTTTTTTTAAACATACATATGTTTTCTGGCCAGGTTATAGTCTATATTTTATTACGATAGGTAACATAAGGGATAAGCAGTGACGATAATGGAGAATCAAGTCGGAGAAAAGTTTGCCGCTAGCGCGTTCTGTTGTAATCCACTACCTAAATCATTAAATATGGAACAATATCATGTAGCAAAGAATATAATATATATAAAATGCAACGTCTTTCTTTCTGTCTGTCTGTCCCTTAGTGCGCTTATGACTTGAGAACCACTTATCCGATTAACATGTTTTTTTTTTAATTTATACATTTGTTCACTGGCCAGGTTATATAGGTAATCTTCTATAATATATATATCTATAATATAAATAAAAACAACGTCTTTCTGTCTGCCTGTCTGTCCGTTAGCGCGCTTATCACTCGAGGGCTATTTATCCCATTTAAGTCCTTTTTTTTAAACATACAGATGTTCTCTGGCCTGGTTATAGGCTATATTTTATGACGATAAGTAACATAAGGAATAAGCAGTGATGATAATAGTGAATCAAGTCGGAAAAAAGTTAGCCGCTAGCACGTTCTCTCTATAATATGTAAAAAAATGCAACATCTCCCTATCTGTCAGGCTGTCCATTAGTACGCTTATGACTTGAGAATCACTTATATGATTTGAATGTTTTTTTTTTAATTTGTACATTTGTTCTCTTCTATAATATATATATATATATATATATATATATATATATATATATATATATATATATATATATATATATATATATATAATATGCAACTTCTCTGTCTGTCTGTCTGTCCGTTAGTGTGCTTATCAATTGAGAACTACTTATCCGATTTAAGTGCTTTGTTTTAATACATAAATACATAGGTTCTCTGGCCAGGCTATGGGATATATTCTATTACGTTAGGTAACATAAGGAATAAGCAGTGACGATAATAGTGGATCAAATCGGAAAACAGTTTGCTGTTAGCGCGTTCTCTTGCAATACGCTGTCTAAACCGTTAAATATGGAACAATATCATGTAACAAAAAATACAATATATATAAAATGCAACGTGTCTCTGTCTGTCTGTCCGCCCGTTAGTGCACTTATTACGCGAGAACCACTTATCCGATTTACATGCTTTTTTTTAAAACATACATATGTTCCCTAGCCAGGTTCTAATATATATTTTATTACGTTGTTTAATATAGGATATATTTTATTACGTTAGGTAACATAATAAGCAGTGACGATAATAGTGAATCAAGTAGGAAAAAAGTCTGCCGCTCTCTGCGCGTTCTCTTGCAATACACTGCTTAAACCATTAAATATGGAACAATATGATGCAGCAAAGAATATAATATATATAAAATGCAACGTGTCTCAATTTGTTTGTTTGTCCGTTAGTGCGCTTATTACTCGAGAACCACTTATCCGATTTATGTGTTTTTTTTTTTATTTATACATATGTTTTCTTTCTAGGTTATATAATAATAATAATAATCTATATAATCTATAATACATATAAAATGCATCGTCTCCCTTTCCGTCTGTCTGTCCATTAGTGTGCTTAGCATTCGAAAAAGACTTATCCGATTTACGTGTTTTTCTTTAAATCTTAACTTAATATTTATCAAAAAAAAATTTATAATATATATAAAAACGTAACGTCTCTCTGTCTGTCTGTTCGTTAGTGCGGTTAGCACTCAAGAACCACTTATCCGATTTACGTGTTTTTTTATAAAATACATATGTTCTATGTTATGTTAAGGAACATAAAAAATAAGCAGTTACGATAAAAGTAAATAAAGTCCACGCGAGCGGAGCCGCGTGCACGGCTAGTGTGTATATAAATATAAGTATATATCAGACCAAATTTAAAAATAAATCTTTGTAGTGAATGGCGCAGTTTTTGGCTAATCATATCATTCCTTAAATATTCTCTTTCTATATAAAGTCTTTAAAGACAGTGGGACAATTAACTCCTTAGGATGGTGATTCCAATGAATTTTCCAGTTCATTTTGTTGGATTGCGTAACTCTATGTTTTTAAAGCAGCATCTCTTCGACTTTATTTTAACTTTTACAGATAGTGAAAACTGACAAGGCGATAAATCAGGAACACAAATTTGATTTAAGCCAAAAAATAAGTGAAGTGTAATTTGGTGCATTATTGAGTAACAAGCACCAGCTGCCAAAATTGATTCAGTCGAACATGAAAAATTCTAGTGATCAAGGTTTCAGCACTTTTAAATATAGATGGTGTCAGGTGATCAGCAGCCTCGTATGTCAAATATAGCAATTTTTCAGGAGACATGAAAAACTGTTTCTAGCTAAAAAAGTTTCATTCACGGCAACAACTAAAATTGATTTAGTGCCTTTTAATTAAATTACGCATAACAAAAATTCATTGAATATCTTTCAACTGTATTGTTAGTATTAAACCGACATACGAGCTTGCGGATCAAATAAATTTACATAAACTTGACATACAAGGTTGCTGATCAACACCAACGATGTAATTGGTGCCATCCATAGTTCAGCTAGTGTGACAGACTCACGGTGATTAATACCTGTTCAATCGTAGAAAAGAGGCAATATTTGGATTTTTAAAGGAACATCCCGTGTTGGTGGGCTTGGGGTAATTATTTTGAATTTTGACAATTGATTTGTAGATCTTATTGACAACCCCACGTTTCGATTGTATAATTTTCCAGAAATAGCTCCCTCGGCTCGTATGATTTCTCTAAAATAGCTTCATCGGTAATTTTTAATCGTGATGATTTAAAGTACCTGGAACTAATGTTGAACAAATATTTGTTTTATCCAGATCTACTTCCAAAATCATTCAAATTGTTTCATTGCTGGGTTTCAATGCTTTTAATGTCATTTTCAAAGATTCATTGCCATACCGTTATCTGCTACGAATTTACCGCAATATCTATCTATCTATCTATCTATATATATATATATATATATATATATATATATATATATATATATATATATATATATATATATATATATATATATATATATATATATATATATATATATATATATATATATATATATATATATATATATATATATATATATATATATATATACGAGGCTGGTTTGAAAAGTCCGTGCAAAGTCCGAGAGATGGCACCACCGGCGCGTATCGAGGTCATGTTTAGTTAGTAGCATCTCTTGAATGAACGCACACCAAGTTTCAGCCATATTGGTCTATCTCTTTGTGTTTGGCATTCGTGTGAATCAAGGAAGTCGAGTGATTTTCAAGAAATGGACGAAAAAGAATTTCGTGTGTGGTGATTAAACATTACTTTATGAAAGGCAAAACGCCTCAGGAGACTAAAGAGAAGCTTGATAAACATTATGGTGACTCTGCACCTTCGATTAGAACAGTTTATAAGTGGTTTCAAAATTTTCTGACTGGCCATATGGGCACAAGTGACGCTGAACGTTCTGGACGGCCTGTGGAGGTTACGACTCCAGAAATCATTGATCAAATCCATGATATGGTGATGGATGACAGAAGAGTTAAGGTGCGTGAGATTGCTAGTGCTGTGGGCATCTCGACTGAACGGGTACATAATATTTTGCATAAACATTTGGACATGAGAAAGCTATCCGCAAGATGGGTGCCGCGATTGCTCACGCTTGACCAAAAACGGAATCGTGTGAAGTGTTGCAAGGATCATTTGCAGCTGTTTCAGAACAATCCGGAGGACTTTAAGCGTCGTTTCGTCACTGTGGATGAAACATGGATACATTACTATACTCCTGAGACCAAACAACAATCTAAACAATGGGTTACCAAGGGGGAATCTGCACCAAAAAAGGCGAAGACCGTTCCTTCGGCCGGAAAGGTTATGGCGACTGTCTTTTGGGATTCGCTATGGATAATCCTCATCGACTATCTGGAGAAGGGTAAAACTATTACAGGTGAATATTATTCATCGCTATTGGACCGTTTGAAAACCGAGCTGCAAGAAAAACGCCCGCGATTGGCCCACTAGAAAGTCCTTTTCCATAACGACAACGCATCAGCACACACCTCAGCAGTTGTGGTCGCAAAATTAATGGAAATAGGATTCCGACTCGTTTCACATCCCCTCTCTCCAGACTTGGCTCCCTCGGACTACTATTTGTTCCCCAATTTAAAGAAATGGCTGGCGGGACAAAGATTTTATTCAAACGAGGAGGTGATTGCAGACACTAATGGATATTTTGCAGACTTGGACAAATCCTATTATTCGGAAGGGATCAACAAACTAGAACATCGTTGGACGAAGTGTATAAGCCTAAAAGGAGACTATGTCGAAAAATAAAAAAGGTTTACCCCAAACACATTAGTAGTTTTTATTTTTGCACGGACTTTTCAAACCAGCCTCGTATATATATATATATATATATATATATATATATATATATATATATATATATATACATATATATATATATATATATATATATATATATATATATATATATATATATATATATATATATATATATATATATATATATATATATATATATATATATATATATATATATATATATATATATATATATATATATATATATATAATCTTCTATATTTCTGAACACTTTAGTTAAACAAAATATTATGAAATTTATCAATTATCAAGTAAAAACATTTGTTCGAAACCGGGACATCCGTACCAAATTAACGATTAGCTAGTTTTTTTTATACAACAACCATTTTTTGCTGTTAATTGGACTGCTATCAGTGGCCGATCCATTTAGAGTAATTGGCTGAGATGGTTGATTTATAATTCTGTTGATAATATCCTTTGGGTAGCCATTAATTAAGAGATTGCTTGTGGGAGATAGATATCTGGAAATTGAGAAATTGCTACATATAGGAAAAAATGTGTAACGAGTTGAGCTCTCAGCTAATAATTACTTATGCTTTTCAAAAGTTTTACTGATTAATAAGTCCGTTTTGACACTCAGTGATCTTTGATCTTTTTAAAAGTAACCTAGGTATATTTATGTTACTAATTTACAAGAAAATGCAAGTATATACGTAGGTGATAAAGTGACAGCTCCAGCAATTTTTATTCTTACACGTTCTGTCACCATATTTAGTATACAGAACTAAATTATTCAAAAACTGAGAACTTCATGACGTAATTGGAGATCATTCTGAGATAAACCATACTTTCTTTGTCTGTGTTATTATTATTATCCTTGCTTGATTAGATAAAATACACAATTATGTACGGTATGTTCATCTAGAAGGGTTTATCTGACGTAGTCGTCCAAAAATGTGTGTGAATCACTCCAGAACGTGCTATTTATACTATATATTATTGCATGGATTCTAATGTTTTACAAACGGGAACCATTTGATGCTCTAAATTACATATTATAGTAAAACAGAACGTTCCTTCAAGAAAAAAAATATCCAGTATTCTGGTATGTGGGTTGCCTTATGATGGCGGTTAAATTTAATGCACAAAAAAAACATATTAATTCGTTATACGTTAATTTTTTTTCCTAAAAACTCTTGACTCATTCAAATTTTGATTAAAATTTTTGTATACGAGGTGACTGTAATGTATTGTTTTTAAAATATACAAATACGAGGGAGTTTGGTAAAATTCTACAAAATGCTGGGAAATTTTGTTAAGAGCATGAATGTGTAAGCGTGATTCTTGTAACGGTTATCTTCAAAGTTTCAAACAGATGTAAAGCGTAGTTATTTGTTAGCAGCTACAGCAAGTAATCGGCGTGACACGTTTTCTAGAAATGGATAAAGTCTCGTATGGTGCAGTGATACAACAGAGATAAACTGAACTGAAGAAAACTCATGAGGACCGTGTATCAGCACTCAAGACCATTTATTACTGGTTAAATGAATTTAAACGTGGCCTTCCGAGTACTGCAGATTCAGGACACCTAATTGGGATTTTTTTCTGACCAAATGGTCAATAGAATGGTATCGTGATGGAAGATCGTCAAATTAAGTTTCGTGAGATTGCTGAGATCGTAGGCATCTCACATGAATGGGTTCCAAATATCCTACATGATATTCTAAATGTCAAAAAGCTGTGTACGCTATGGATTTATTGACTCTATTGACTCTAGACAAAAAACGCACGCGGGGGGACATTTTAAAACAGTGTTTGGAAAAGTTGCAGCGTAATTGGAAGAACTTATAGCGTCGTTTGGTGACTGTAAACGAAACGTGGATACACCATTACACTCCGAAGACAAAACAGCTATCAAAACAGTGTATTAGCGAACGTAAAAATGCGCCAAAAAACAAAAAGAGTTTTATCGGCGGAAAAAGTGATGGCATCTGTTTTTTGGGTACCATTATAATTGAGTATTTGGAAAAGGCTAAAATAGTGACTCGCTCTTATTATGCATCGTTATTGGATCATTTATATGGTGAATTGAAGCAGAAGCGATTACGATTCGCGCAAAAATGTACTCCTTCATCAGGACAATAAGCATCGGCTGTTGCAATGGCAAAAGTACGCAAGCTGGGTTTCAAAGATTTGGCCCCAAGAGACTTTCTTGTTTCCTAACGGTAACAGTTGGTTTGGAGGGAAGAAATTGTCGTCGATTGCAGGGGTTATCTCTGATGTAAACTAGTATTATGCACGGTTTCAAACATTTTTTTCTGGAGGAATAAAAAATTGGAATCTTGCTATATTAAATGTACTGAGCACAATGGAGATTATGTTAAGAAATAAATTTTTGCTTTTGCAAAAAAATGTAATTTACCTTGTCTTATGTAAGACTTTTCAATCCACTTTCGAATCTGCAGGCTTTTATGAATATATAACATACCCGATACTTCTTACACCAAGGGAAGTATTATACGCGTCAAAAACCACACTTCGAAATTTGTACATTTTTCCGTTTACTAACGCCAGCTCACTTCTTTACAATAAAATAATATACCATACCCCCATTCTATATAATCGTCCTGATCTCTGAGGCTGTATTTAAAAATATTACTTTCTGGTTAGCCTTCTTTTAAACCAGAGATTATCTGACGTGTCATTTTATTTTAAATCATACCGCGTATAAAATTTTAGTTAAAATACACGCTCAATGAAAGTAATCAATTGTCTGCTCTGAGGGTTTTCGCTCAAATTAATAATCCAATTTTACCGAATTTATGTAATTTATTTGCTCGTCTGTGTATATATTTTCAAACAGAAATGTAGAAATTCTTTGCCCTTATTATCTCTTACGGTATTGCAAAGTTGAAAATCGAAAAGAAAAACATTTCAAATCATTTTAATGAGGTTTTCTTTGTTTCATCGCAGAGATATTATTTTAAGTCAACAGGATTTCAAAGGTATTGATCTGTTTAAAAATCTTTGATGTTTTTGAATTTACAGTATTTGTTGAATCATTATTTCGAGTTAGGTTTCTTTATTTAAACTAACTTTGTCGTGCTTCAAAAGAAATGAAAATACTATAGTAAAACAATTTAAATAATGGAACAAGCAATGTCATTTGCATAGATTATAGAAATAAACAATTACAACAAAATTATTAAAGTAAATTTTAAACGAACTGATTATTATTTTTGCATTAAGAAAGATTTAACAAAATGGTTATAAGATTTTTGTTCCCTTGAGGGTTATATAGCTAATTGTTTTTCTTTTTTACAGAAAATTTGAACGAAGCAACCAATAAGGAAAGTTGGGCATAGAAAATTATTATTGTTAAGTCTAATTATTAATTCTTATTTTTAATTTTATAATTATTAATAAATTCTTATTGTTGTTAAAAGTATTGTTGTTATAAAGAAGTATACATTATTATTATTATGAAGAAGTACCAAATTAAAAAATTGCAAGTGACTCACATACAGTGTGCGAATTAATCTAACAAGAATGACCATAAATAACAATTGTCACAACAAAGACTAATATACGAGTATATATATATATATATATATATATATATATATATATATATATATATATATATGTATATATATATATATATATATATATATATATATATATATATAATATATATATATATATATATATATATATATATATATATATATATATATATATATATATATATATATATATATATATATATATATATATATATATATATATATATATATATATATATATATATATATTTCGTGGGCCTAGTCTCTTCTAGATTCACGGACACGTACAAAAACTTATGCAATATAGCTGTACCTACGTAAAAAGAATGTCAAAAAAACTTTTACATGGCTAGAAATTTTACTTTACAACCCCTCAGTTGAACAGTTATATCATTACAAGGGTAACATCCATGAAGTGAGTCAGGGCGATAATAATAAATATAGTAGATTATCTGCCTCATAATATAGCTTCCCTATGCTACGAGTGACGATGCATTCTGTACTTCTTCCCTTGTTATATACGGCCTAGTAGTAAATTATGTCAGTATTTCTCAGACAAATATTAAAGTGCAGGCTTAATATTACGAAGTTAAAAATAACTTACCAATTATTTAAATACATTAGTGATACTTAAAAACTATGTAGAGTTTTTCAAAATGTCCGCCATCATTGTCGTAACCAACCTTTAAACATTTTACAAGTTGTTAAATGAGGTTTTTTTTCAAATTTACATAAAACTATATAGTTTTTATATAAACGATACGAAAAAGTAATATTTGAATAATTATTTCTCACTTTCCTAATACAAAATTTAGCAACTAATATCTTCATCGTTTCCTGATTGATGGAAATTCATAATTTATATCTTTGATCTGATTTTGTAGTTTTTAATTCTCCGATATTTACATGATATAACTTAAGGTTGTTTAGGGTATTTCATTTTACTTTTCTATTTCTTATCGAGCTACATTAGAACCATATTCTGGCACTAAATACATATCGTAGTTTCAATAGATAGTGAAAGTAATAATTTATGGTTTTTTTGTTTATTTCTTCCTTTTATTATTTATACCGCGGGGTTGGCATGTCTGTTTTCATATCAGTATGTTACCTTGCCTGTTCCTTTATTCTTATTTAAGGTTAACATTGTTTCTTTTAACATACTTCTACTGTCTGGGCTTATTTTCAACTCACATGTAATTACAGTCTTCGAGTTAAAGTCCATAAACTTATTTTTTAACATTTAGCTTCTCATGTCGAATGTCTGAGTCTCCTATAAACAAGAAGTAGAAACAGAGTTGTATTATACTTTTTACTTAAGTATTTTTTGTAAAACCACTGTAAATAGATAATATATATATATATATATATATATATATATATATATATATATATATATATATAATATATATATATATATATATATATATATATATATATATATATATATATATATATATATATATATATATATATATATATGTATATATATATATATATATATATATATATATATATATAAATATATATGTATATATATATATATATATATATATATATATATATATATATATATATATATATATATATATAGCAGTATTATGTTCTTGGGGTAAACGGTCTTTGGAAAAGAACTAACAAGTTTGTGACACCTTTTTAGCTACGCCAAGCTTTCGAAAATATTCCTTTTTCATCATCAGGGCTACAATTATAGTAGATTATCAGTATTTTTTGTGATTAAAAGTAAAGAACAACCCTATTTTATATGTAACATTAAAGTATTTATTGCTAAGTGGGTGTTTAAAAATTATTCTTTGTGGAGGCACTTTATTACACTTATTCATCAGAAAAAACATGAGAAAAACTCGACATAATCCTTTCTGGGAAATATAATATGCTTTTACTTCATTTTGTTAGTATGGTGCGAAGAATTGTGTGGTTGTAAAGTGATTTTAATTTATAAAGGATTTTTTTGTTATGTTTTCTTGTCATTTTGCTAAGGGCAGTGTGTTTCTATCTCTTAGTTAGGATGTGGTTAATTTATATTTGAAAGTAGAATGACGTTGACATTTTGTTTGATTGTTTTAAAATTGGAAAGTTAGTAAAAATCTGTGATATTATTATTAAAGAGATATGTAGATATGTTGTAAGAGTTTTCATTTTGACTGCCTCTTCCAAATAGATTGGAGAAAATTAAACTCAGATCTTCAATGTCAGTTTTTTATTGATCGAGTTAGGTTCAAGGTGGATTTCCATCATCTCCCTAAAGATTCTCCGGCCGAGATTTCTCTCTTTACATAGGATTTTGGTTTCGGCAAAATCAAATTCATGAGAAAATTGGCTACTATACTGGGTAACCGCACAAAAGAGTTTTTTTTAATCTACAATCACTTTTATGGGAAGTGATTCTGTCTTTTAGGACCCTAGATGTTTGTCCTATATAGATTTTTTCACATTGAGAGCAAGGGATGCTGTAAACTACTTCTGAAACTTTTGTGATTTCGTCTTTGTCTTTTAGATAAGTAAAAATATTGTTGATAGTTTTTTGTGTTTAAAAGCAATTTTTAAATTAGGTAATTTGTTGAAAAGTTTGGTTGTTTTGGTGGAAATTTCTTTTATGTAAGGAAATGAAAAATAATATTTGATTCGGTTTTCAGAGAGGAAAGCACTAATATCCGGTGTAAGATTGTTGTTTTGTTGTACGGGGGGTGTGGTTAAGTTAAATATTAATTTATTTATTAATTGGATTGAATAGGTGTTGGTGCGTAGAGTGTCTCGTAGTTTATTTAAATTTTTCAGTCTGAGAGATGGATGAGAAATCCTTTCTATTCTTGACTTCAAGCCCAATATCATGTTTATTTTGATTTTGGTGATATGAAAGGAATGGAAGTTAATGTATCTTCCTGAGTAGGTTGGTTTGGTATACCAATCTACTATGACTGAGTTATCTTCTTTTCTGACTAGAAGAGTGTCTAAAAAGGGTACACTGTTTGTTTCCTCTTCAATGGTGAACTGTAGTTTGCGATGAAAGTCATTAAAGATTCTGAAAATCTCATCCATTTTATTGTAAGGTATCGAGGTAATGATACCATCAGCAAATTTTTTTTATGAATGGTAAGTTGAACGAGAGTTTAGGGATGGATTCCTATAGGAGGTCGTCCATAACATATTGTGATATAATAGGAGAGAGAGTAGCCCTCATTGGAGTAACCAATATTTGTTTATAGAAAAGTTGATTGAATTTACAATATGTAGACTGAAAAATAAAGATTAAAATTTCAAGAAAGTTGACAAGTGTTAATTTCGTGTATTTGCGAATATCAGTCCAGTGCTCTCTGATGCTTTTGATGAGTAATTGTAAAGGGACATTACTGTATAAGGAGACAGCATCCAAGCTTATCAGTACGAAGCCAGGAGGGGAATCCCTTACATAGTAGTCATTTTCTTTTACATAAGCATTGGTTAACATTTCAGTCAGGAACATTTATAAATTGTTGAAGAAAATTAAATATTTTCGAAAGCTGGGTGTAGCTAAAAAGGTGTCAAAAACTTTTTAGTTATTTTTCAAAGACCGCTTATCCCAAAAACATAATACTGCTGTTTAACTAGTCGGTCACGACTACCCTTTTCCTATATATATATATATATATATATATATATATATATATATATATATATATATATAAATATATATATATATATATATATATATATATATATATATATATATATATATATATATATATATATATACATATATTTTTATTTATTTATTTACAGGCAGACTCATTTTATACATAGTTTCTACAGAAATTATAATAATATAACAATAATTATAACAATAAAATAACATCAGCAAATATCCTCACCGAACTCAGTGGACTATCAACAGTTCTTTTTTTAAAAGTTTTAAAGAGAGATTAAAAGAATCAAGTTTCGTTTTACCGGCGCCATTAGTTATTCTAGTGATCGGCGGGAATAGGCCATAAGTACGTCTATGGTACTTTGGGGCGAAGAGTGAGTGGTCTCTTATTGATCTTGGTGGCACACGGAAATTTATCAAACTCAGAAGATCAGAGCAGTATATATGACCATTTACAAGTCGAAATAAGAAACAGATATCAGCAACTTTCGTACGTCTTGAAAGAGATTGCAGCAGGAGTCTTCTCAGCAGGTCCCCAAAGGCAGTGATATTCCACTTAAATTTGTATGAAACATATCTAGCATACTTCTTCTGTACCCTTTCAATACCTTCAATACGTATAGCATATGAGGGCGACCATACTCTACAGAAGATCTTACCAAGGCCTTATACAAAGTATTCATGCTATATACAGTCTGGAAATCCCTAGTATACCTACAGACGAAGCCATGGAATTTTAAACATTTCTTAGCAATAAAGTCATAGTAAATATGAAAATCGACCTTAGTGTCCAAATAAATACCTAAGTCACATAATGAAGAAACTTTTTCCAGAAGACAATTACTGTAGTCATATAAAAGTTTTCACCAGAAAGAACGACTTTAATTTCCTTTTTTTAATATTATGATTCATTTTGTTTCTCCTGCTTCACTCGCTCACCCTATCCAAGTCTCCCTGTAGTCTCATAGCATCATGAACAGAATGAATTAACATAAAAAATTTCAAATCATCTACAAAAATAAATAAATATATAAATATATATGATATAATACTTTCGCAGACTTTCCTTTGTGTTATTTTAAAAAATTGCCAAGAATAAATATCCCTCCCTTATCTCGAGAAGTACTAATCAAAAAATTTTGAAAAAACTCTAGAATATTCTCCATAAAGTGAAGATTGAGCGAAAATTTTCACTTATTACTTTTGATACATTATCTGGTATAAAAAAAAAAACTATGAAAACCGTGTTTCTTGACGTATGGTGGAGGTAACTGTAACCGAGTGGCGAGTTTTTCTAGGACGAGATATAATTTTATTTTATTTTAAAAGCAATCACCGTACGGAATACTAATTGCGCTGGTTCAACTTGCACTTGATCGAATTTATTTTTTAGTTGCATTGATTTTATTGTATATAGCATATATATATATATATATATATATATATATATATATATATGTATATAGTTTTAGTTATTAAACACAGTTCTAGTTAATAAAATATGTAAAATACATAACGTCGTCATTTATCACGTTTTTAATTTGCATATATATATTTAAACAATATAAAAAATGCTTCAGTTTTGTAGAATAATCTTAAATCAAAAAGAAAAAAAGAACTAAATAATTGTATTATTACAACTTTTTAACTCAAAACAAGGAAATTTCGGCGGAAAAAAACTGTGAAAAGGGTAAAATTAAAGCATGTCTGATGGCATTTTCGTAATATTCTTTGTCAAAGACAAATGACTTCAATATATCTAACGGTGAACTTTCCTAAACTTATTCTTAAAGTCAACCGTGGGAATTGTTCGTCTTTCGAGAATATTAATCTTCACCTTTACTTCACATTACATTATTCAGGAATTTAGTTCAGAAGTTTTGACTTTTCTTTTTACTGCATCATATTTTATATAATATAAAAGAGGAAAATTTTTTTATGTAAACAGGCCAGTTTATGATAAAAATACTGAAGTAACACCAATAATCTAAAAAATTGTAAAAAATAATAATCAGAACAACATAATAAATCACTTGTTTATTTATATAATAATAGAAATGTCTACAGATTTCCAGATTACACTAAATAAAGACATTGTTAATGCTATAAAAACATATAAAATTACTAAAAGTAGTTTAAAATAAAATGAGTAATAACCTGTTTTTATTTCATTTTTAATTCTTCATGAAATTCTGGTCATTTTTAGTATCAGTTATGATTAGATATGATACTATATAAGATTTGAATCATTGACGTAATAAAGAACAGAGGGCGAGAAGCCTCATTCCCTAGACAAACTAACATCCAGCACTTCAAGATTTTGTCCATACACTTAACATTGCCAACTATTCCTAATTAACTAAGAGCAATATTTTAATAGACTATCCCTCCCTCCGTCATCGATTTCAGTTCACTGTATTGCGAGGTTTGATACTTCCGGTGTAAGAGGATCTTTTTTCTCATCAAGTAGTTCCGTCCTCCAATTACGTCGTTTGACCCCCCTTCCCGTATTACGTCCGCTATTGGTATATATATATATATATATATATATATATATATATATATATATATATATATATATATATATAGTAAATGACTATACAGTACTGTCAACCACTGACCAGTAACCATCGAAAATGGGTATGTTTTCATAATTTAAGTTTTGTGACAAATCTTTTTCAAGAATTTAATTTAGTGTTTTATATATATGTGGCAACATTTATTATGGACCCTGGCCTTGTTTTATCTAACAATTAAGTGAATGTTTCCTTATACTAGTAAAAAAATTAATTTAAATATTCAGATTATTGAGAAAATATCTCTCATGTCTTTTTTAAAAGTATTTGTTGCTAATGGTAACATATTTTTTATTTATACATATTGTGTTTCTGTTATCGTTATCGGAAAAGCTAATGACCTGAAATATATAATAAAAATGCTAAAACAAATAAAGTTTGCAATTTTATATTGACTATTGGATTAATACAAATTTACAGGATGTTCCACAAATTAGAGATGAGACGGAAAACGGTGATAAAGAATGCCGTTTTCAACAAAAAATTCCTATAAAATTGGTCTTATCTTTTTCAATTTTCTTTTGTATTCTTGAAAAAGATCACCCTCCCATTTTCTTAGCATTTCTGTACCTTTTCGAGCGCTTAGATCACGACAAACATAGTCTTCGATTTCCGTGAGTTTGTCGCCGCTTTACTGGCGCGATAACTTCTCGACTTCAAGAATCCTGAAAAGGACATGTCAGATGCTATATTCTGAGCGACCTTTCTAACATCTTCCTCTACCCATTTAACTCCTTATATGTTTAACTATCTTTCATAGTTAATGAAAGACGGCTACAAGCCACAGAAATGAAGTATCTGAGGAAAGCGGTAGGGGCAAGAAAAATTGATAGATGAATGCTCTAAATTTACTTGTTTTCTCACACATACATATTTTCTGGAAAAAGTATAGAAACTGCTCTAGAAAGTTTGCTACAATGAAAATAATTTATTGGAACTAGAAATTATAACGAAAATAGTGCATTAGGAAAGATTTTTTAATTCGTGAAATAAACTACCAGAACTAGAAGTGCAAGATACAAAAAAAATTGATCTGGCAAAATAAAATAACAACCTAACCAAAAATATTTACAAGACTTTTTTTACTCTTAAAATATCTGAAAGAATGTAATTTTATTAGCCACCACCAATATGGCTTTCGCAAGTAAAGATTAACACCAATATCGCCCATTTGGAAAGCAACTGAACACTATGAAGATTTCCGAGGCTTACGCTTGGTGTATTTAGTAGTATGTACAATGAGAGATTGTTCTCTAAGCTATGCTTTTGAGCTGCATCTGAAAAATTTTGGCTCTTCTCGCAAGTAACAGTTGATGGATATCTGTCTTAAACTTTTACAACCCACATTGTTATCAAACAGAATTAGTACAATACTAATCTTATCTATTCTGTATTTTCTTTACATTCATAATGGTCTCGAAAGAAAGAAATATTTAATCTATATCTTCATCGATGACAGCATGCTTGTTTCTTCACATGCACAAACCCGCACAATATCGGCAGGTCACAAGTAGTTATAGAAATTAACCAGGACGCGGGGCTACAGTAAAAAACGAAAATTTAATGTCGCAAAAACCCCGAGAATAGTTTTTTTTCAAAAAAATGAGCATGACAGAATTCAACACGGTTACGTCAATAAAATCCATTATACTAGCTAGGTATTAACATATTTTGCTATAATTATGTTGTAAACAAAAAAAGCTTCTCAAGAACTCGGAACAATACTTCCTATCGAAAAGACGTGTAGTAACTATGCAATGATTTTTAATCTTGTACAAAGCTCAAATTCGACTACGGATGAAATAGTGCTTCCGTATTAGGACCCTTGTTCCCAAACGTAACAGCATTTATTGGATTTTATCTACCAGACAGCCATTCGACTCATTGAAGAACCGGAACTTACCAAAAATCTTAGTTCTTTAGAACGTAGAGAAAAAAATAGTAACTTGTGGCTATTCTATATGATTGTTTGATCAATAAAGCCAGCTTGGTATTATCAGAGAGAGGCATGCTAAAAATGCACGTTATGCTGATACATCACATCCGTATGCGGCTCATTCCCCGTACCACCATCTTCAAGTTTTCTTTATATGACGAAGCTTTTGGCTTTGCAAAGATTTGTACCAAATGGTGGTACCCTGCGAGTACAATCTGTCGCGCATGTGCCGTGTTTATAAAAACTGGCCTTTAATTTTCCCTGTCTTCATAATGACAGCTTCAGATTTTTTTTGGTAATATCCCATATTTCCGTACATCCTATATACTTTTGGAACCAACAACTGATATTCTATTCTTCTCTCATACTCATCAACTGCTAATGAAAACTAGAATGTTGAAAAATTGTAAATAAAGAAGTTTCCTAATTTTTGCTAACTTATTTAACTACTCTGTATATTTCTGTAAACAGTTTACTTAGTCAATATTTCCCTTAACGAAAGTTTAGCGTGACTTGAACTGAAACTATTCAGTAATATTTTCAAAATTTAAATACAATTTTAGAACAAAAAAAAGGAATGTCTCCAGTGACCCGCGCTCCATCGACAACTTTAACGCAGTCAAGCCAACTTTCTATGATTAATTCCAACATGCATAGATTATGTTCTTAAAGTTCAACTTCCGGCAAAACTTTAATATAATGTGAGTTCTTCTTCTCTCGGATATCATTTTAACTTCAACTTTTCGTATTTTTCTATTGTTGACTCTCCGGCGTGAATAGATAAAAATTCTTCAAGGAAAAAATGGAATTACCTACATAAATAATGAATAGATTTAGCAGTTTGGGCAAATAACTTTTAAATTGTAGTGTCAGCAGAATAAGAATGGTTTAGAAAATATGTTGAGCAAGAAAATTCAAAAGTTTGTAAACATATAGATACAGTGTTTTATTGCTTATCAGTTATTTCTTGTATAAAAGAATTTGTGAAAAATATTATCAAAATCTTGGGCTAAAATAAATATAAAATCGATACAGAAGATACATTGTTCAATCGTAGGCGAAATCTCTAAAAACTTTCTTTTTCTCCTTCCTGTCCCATATATTCACATATTTCTTCAGTTTATATTGCGGTTATACTTGCTAGTCGAAAAATGGAGGCAGCCTCTGGAACTCCACACCAGTCCATGATATTTCGGAACTCTGAGTGCTGCTTTCTACCAGATCCTCGCCAACTCTCCATAAGAATAAGTTTTGGAATCGAGTAGCGGTATATGGCCCAAATAATATTTTGGGACATATACTTCTTTTATTTTATGATATTAGGTAGTGGGCTCTCCACTCCGGTCCTTTGAAGCACTTCTTCATTGGTGAAGTATCCTGTCCAAGAAGTTCGTAGCAAGGGTCGCAGTATCCATAGCTCGAAAGCTTCGATACGATTCAATGATTTCACTTTTAACGATCATGTCTCAATAAATAGATTTTTCTTCAAATTTGTGTCAGTTCAACTAAAAACCAGAAAAAACTGTCATAATATTATTGAAAGTTTGTGGATTTTCACCGCTCTCATCGCCTCTGCCAGAAGCCGTATGGCCTAAAACTTATGGGTTACTTTCCTTTTGCCAGTATCATGGTTTACTAAATTTGAAACCGATATTTCACTTCGATCCAGCTAACGCAAATATAGAGATATGAGCAGACCGACAAGAACCAGAAATTTTATTTTTTCTTATTTAGGTTCTCAGAAATAAACAATGATAATGTCTTTGCAGTGAGGGAAGTAAAACATATCAAATATCAGTCACTTGACATTAAATCTTTATGATATTTTTGTATAATCGTAGGCACTATAAATTGATTTTTATTATATTTCTATGTTAAACTTCAGCTAAAACGCTATCGTTTACTGTTCGTATAGATTAATCTTATAAAAACTTGTGTATATAGTGACTATAATAAGTAATTATGAGTAAATAATATTATTAATATAATAATAAGAATAATATGTAAATAACTATATTTTTATTAATCGGAATTACATATTTAATAAAATAAAGCATCAATGCTGCGAGTTAAAAATAATTATAAATTGTTACGCAGTTCTTGTTTTAATATTCAATATATTTCAGCAATACAATAAACAGCATTTAAGTCTATTAAAATTTTAAATAAAGCTATTGTTGGCGTTTTCAATTTAGCCTATAATATATCCAGTGTAACAATTAATTTTCCATACTATTTTCTAAACTAGGGATAGCTAGTAAAAATAATTTTTTTTTAATGGGTCTAGCACCCGTGCTGCAGCGAAGTCCCTAAAGAGCTCCAGGAGCGGTATGTATGCAGAAAAAGCGATTCACATTTTTCTCGAATCGCTGTAAATTTTACTCGGTGGGAAACATAGCCCTGGGTAAATTATTCCAAAGGGATGATGTTCTCCATATAAAAGGCTGCTTGAAAAGCGTTGTACGCTGAGTAACAAGCTGAACCTCATACGGATGTAAAGTATTAGCGCGACGTGTATTTCTAATATGCACCGCTCTGGGAGGAATTAAGCGGGCTACATCTTTCGAACACTTTCCATGAAAATACTTGTAGAACAGACTCAAGTCGCCAACCGTTCTTCGATGTTCCAGCGAACCTAGGCCGCCGGTCAGTTCCGGGTCTCCCATCAGACGACCAGATCTTCTCTGAACAGAATCCAACAAATGCAGTGTATGTTTGGAAACGGAGCCCCAAATATGGGAGCAGTATTCCATGGTTGATCGAATTTGAGCTTTGTAAAGAATTAACAGTTGTTGTGGAGTGTAAAGCTTTCTGGTTCGAAATAATATTCCCAACTTTTGAAAAGCTCTCCTTGCTATGCCTGCAACATGTTCATGCTAGGACACATTTGCTCCCAAATTAACGCCCAACAAATTGAGTGACGATGCTAGGGGAATGGAGTGCCGCGACATGACTATGTCGGGTTCAGCAACGTTAACTTTTTTAGAAAAAAACTGCCGCCTGGGTTTTTGTAGCGTTAAATTCCCCTTGTTTACTGTCACCCCAAGATAGAATTTCTTCCAGGTCTTTGTTAAGTTGAACGACCTCGTGCTGTCTGCGGACATTCGCCTGAGCGGACGATGTCCGAGCGTTAAAAGTGAATGAAGAGACAAGCGTACTGTCATCTGCAAAGCTGTAGATTGGATTCCCGGTCTTTTCTAGCAAATCGTTATGTAAATGTGAAAGAGAGTAGGAGAGCCTTGAGGCACACCGGCGTTGATAGTGAAGGTGTTAGAAAGAAATTCGTCGACCGCCACTCGTAAAGAACGCTCTCTGAGGAAACAGGAGAGCCACAAACAAAACTTTTCAGACATACCATAAGAGCGTCGCTTAGCCAACAGCCCATCGTGCCAAACACGGTTGAATGCCTTGGATATGTCAAGAGCAATCGCTCGAGATTCTCCAAAGTGTTCAATTGCGTTGTTCCAAACATGTGTTACATAAATCAGAAGATCTCCTCTTGATCTATGTTTACGAAAGCCATATTGGTGACCGTTAATAATGTTGAATCGTTCAAAATATTTTAGAAGATGCTGATTGATAACCTTTTCCATGACTTTCAATATTATTGAAAGCAGTGCGACTGGCCGGTAGTTATTTGGCAAGATCTTCTTGCCTTTTTTAGGTATCGGCTGAACTGTGGCACATAAAAGTACTTTTTTAGATTTCTCTGTTCTTTTGTTCAATATTTTTCCTCCTAATTCACTATTGAATTAGAACGTTTTCATAGTAATTCAAATGAATTTTTAAGTTTATTACACCGTCTAAGTCTCCGTAAAGGCTTTTTGAATGGTTTTTCTACGTCCGAGCATTCTTCTTCCTTCATCTTAATTTTGGAAAAAGTGAAAGGTCACAAGGTGTTAAGCAAATGACTGCGGTTTATGCTTCAACACATGGATTTAATTTTTAATCACACATTGACAAAAAATGAGTGAAGTATTATCGCGTAGCAAGCGCCAGAGCTAGTAGTACGGATCACGATCTTCAGGACAATGAGCATAAATTCTATTGACCAAAGGTTTCAATACCACCAAATTCGCCAGTCCAGTAGAAATGAATTCACGATGAGTAATATCTTTGCTGTCATAGAAAATTATCAATGTTGTCCTCACTTTTCATAAAAGTTTGGTGTCTTTTTCTGGCTTGGATTGTAATTTTAATATCGATTTCGCACTTTGACGTTGTTTGTGGATCAAATTGAAAATACCATGTTTATCACTAGTAATAATTGATTACAGGATGTTCATATTATTTTTTTTGTTATACTGTTCGTTTTGCAAGGCTCGTACAATTTGTAAATCTTTTACTCTTAACAATTTTCGAGTTTCATTTACGATGTATGGAAAAATATTTTACAGGGTGGTCCAAATTGGACACTTTTAAAGGTAAACCCCTTTATCTAAAGCAGATAGACGAAAACTGATGTCGGTGTCTGAGGCTCAATTTTTATGGTAAACTCAATGGTGAAAACCGCATATTGATATCTAGTACCGTTTCAGATATACAGGGTGTTTTTCAAAAATCTGCATTATGGAAAAATGTTTGTAATTCTTTTCCTATTGAAAATCTTTGATTTCTGTAAAAATATTCTCAAAGCACTTTTTCACGTGGATTTTAACAGCGTAAGTTACATTTTTTTACAATTAATATTTTAATAGTTATTAACGCAATAATATATTTTTTAAACGGGATACCCTGTATATTTTTCCTTATTCGAATAGAGCTTTAAATTACCATTCTAAAAATATAGCACACTTTATATTTTGTTTTAATCTACTTCAAAATATAAAGGTTTTCAGTTTTTACGCCAGTTTTAAATGCACATTTTGTGAAGTAGGTTTGGACGGAGGGCCATACGGTTTGATTCAATTGTTTACTCGTAGTTGTCACATTTTACTTCAGGATCAGTTATTGGATTGTCAAATAAATCGCAATGAAGTTTGAAAATTACGAAAAATAGGATATGATAGTGTGTTTCATACAAACCGGAAAAAATTCGGCAAGCGGCAAGTAATTTGTACTACGAACGGTATCGAGAGAGGCGTCAACCCTTTAAGGATATATTCGCTCTATTGCGACATAACCTAGTTAATAATGGCCAGTTTGAAAAGAAACGACCCAAAAATTATGCATCAAACAGGGATAAGGAGTTAGAAGAAATAGTAGTTTTAGGAACTATTGGAAATAATCCTAACACTTCAACCCGACATTTAAAAGAATCCACTGGACTACCAAGAAATAACGTAAGTCGTACTTTGAAGAAGCACAAATTCAACGGCGCACGGCGCGGCGTATGGATTTTTGCCAATGGTTTCTGGAGAATTGTAATCATGTTCAGAATTTTTCATTAAATTTGGACAGAGGAAGCTTATGTAAGCAATCCAGGTATTTTTAACCGTTATAATGCTTATACATGGGTACAAGAAAATCCTCATTTAGTTGTGGAGCAAAGAAATCAAGGTAGATTTGGATTTAATTTGTGGGCAGGAATTTTTAGAGGCAGGGTTATAGGTCCATTTATTTACGAAGAAACACTCACCTCTCAGAGATATTTAGAAATTTTAAGGCAGCAAATAGAAACTCTTGTTGATGAACTGCCGTTAATGGACCTTAGAAATAGATTTTTCCAAACGACGGGGCACCCCCTCATAACGCTGCAGTTATCAGTAATTTTTTATCGGCCAATTTCGACAATAACTGGATAGCCAACCAAGGTCCGAACTGTTGGCCGGCTAGGTCACCGGATTTAACACCCATGGACTTCTATCTCTAGGGAAGATTGAAAGAGCTAATTTTTAAAATGCCGACAAACACCAGGCAATAGTCAGAAGTCGCAGTGATACAAAGTTTTGCAGCTCCCACTTCTCTTGAACTAATCAACTCGGTAGGAAGTGTCCAGAAAAGGTGCCGCCTATGTGTAAATGAAACTGGTCGACATTTCGAACATCTCTTATAGAAAATTGTTTTGTTTTAGTTGGCTCTACCCGGAATATATTGTTTTATTGTTGTTTTGTTTTTTTTTTCTACCTGTAAAGTACTAGAGCATTTAGTAAATTTCATTGTAGTTATGACTCTTAAAGTTACTTCTGGGAATTTTTTTTTACGATTTGACTGCTATCTGTAAACAGTTGACATTGCCGCTCCGTCCAAAGCCTACTTCACAAAATGTGCATTTAAAACTCGCGTAAAAACTGAAAACCTTTATATTTTGAAGTAGATTTTTAGAATGGTAATTTAAAACTCTATTCAGATAAGGAAAAATATACAGAGTATCCCATTTAAAAAATGTATTTTTGCGTTATTAAGTATTAAAATATTAGTTGCAAAAAAATGTAACTTACTCTGTTGAAATTCACGTGAAAAACTGCTTTGAGAATGTTTTTACAGAAATCAAAAATTTTCAATAGGAAAAGGATTACAAACATTTTTCCAAAATGGAGATTTTTGAATAACACCCTGTATATCTGAAACGGTACTAGATATCGATATTCAGTTTTCACCATTGAGTTTATCATAAAAATTGAGCCTCAGACACCGACATCAGTTTTCGTCTATCTCCTTTAGATAACGAGGTTTTTCTTTAAAAGTGTCCAATTTGGACCACCCTGTACATACTTTTCTTTGGCCTAGATCTTCTTCAAATCATTTGAGTTTTCTCCTTATTGATGCCTAAAACGCCTCCTGCAACATTTTCAATGATGTGTTGCTATTATCTGCCACGAATTCACGAATTGTGAGTTATTTATGGGGCTAGAATTGATATTTGTGTATCCATTAAATGTATGTATTTGTATTATAAAGAATAATTTAGTACTGGTCCATTGAACCATATCCCGTAAAAATTTGTATTTAGTTAGGTTTAATCAGCCAAATGGTGAATACGTTCTTAAAATATTAACTCCCTCTCCTCCATGTACAACAAAGATCCGCCTTTGCACATACAGCATTCATTCTCTTGCGAATTTCTTCAATTTTCTTCCTCATCTTTGTGAGTAATTTGGTTACGAGAAAATCCAAATTTTTCACTTTTACTGTTTCACTACATTTACCATCCTCCTAATTCTGTCTGTTATGAGCTAACAGTTTTCCTAACCTTTAAGTACACGGTCAACTCTAAATGATATAAGATACCGGACTAGAGAATCTGTTAAAAACCCCTCGTAGATAAACATTTTATGTGTGCACAAGTCCTTTTTGTAAAAAAAAACTTATTTTGGAAATGATTTCCAAACCAATACATTAAAAAGTAACTTAGAAACATTCTAGAAAAGACCTGTTCAAAACCTAGCTGCGAATGGATAATATTTTAAAATAAGTCCGTCCTCTCATAAAATCAATAAATTCTCATTCGATTAGGTTTACCTGAAATCAGTGAAGCACACATGACAAAAATATTAAAATTATGGCACTTCGTCTGCTTCCTGTATACGCAGATAATCTCAGTAAGGCCCTTTTTGGAAAACGTGATTAAATTTCCGATTTGCTGAAGGAAAAAAACCGCTCTCAAAAGCAGAAAAAGGGGAAATTCGGTGAGCAGAGTTTGTGTAGGGACGATACGATGATTCGAAATAGTTTTTTTTTTAAATGTTCAGCATTTTCTATTGTTATTTTAATCATTTTATTTATACGGACCCTCCGTTAACTAGTCATAAATCTACTTCTCAGGTATGTTATATTTATCTGTATATCTAGACACACACACACACACACATATATATATATATATATATATATATATATATATATATATATATATATATATATATATATATATATATATATATACATAAGGATATTACCGATGCTGAAGTCTCTTTTGATGGCTATAATACTTATCGCCTGGATAGAGGACCAAGAAAAAGTGATAAAAGTAAGGGGAGATGAGTTTTGATTGCTATGTCAAGTAAGCTTTACCCCAGGAAATTAGCTATATCCTATGATATGATGGAGCAGATTTTTGTGGAAATCAGAACAAGGTCCAAGTGTATTATCGTCGGGGGAGTTTATATCCCTCCTAATTCCCCGCATGATAAATATGAACAACATTGTTTGTCTATTCAGGAGCTAGCGGAGTCCATCCCTGATGCTGAATTTGCGATATTTGGGGATTTCAACTCACCTGCCTTAATGCTAGCAGATTTATATATATATATATATATATATATATATATATATATATATATATATATATATGTATATATGTTACCGGCAAAGTGTATAATGTATGAAATATTTTCTTTTCCTTTAACTATTATATACTTTGCCTAGGAATTCTATAGAATGCCAATAAGCGGTTAGGTATAAGTATAAAAATGAAAGACAAATTACCATAATACCAAACGTACAGCTGACAGTCTGTATAACAGATATGAAAAACAATAAGCACTCACTGTTACTCGTATTGCGGGTCGCGGTGGAGCGCAATGAAGGTGAGGGTGAAATCAATACGTTATAAAATGGACTAATCTTAACTAACCTAAACTAATCTGAACCAACCAAGTCTTAAGAAGAAGGTTCTGTGTACTTTCAAGTGTCACAACAGTTCATCATACAACGAATAAGTATAAAATGAAAGACAAATTACCATAATCATATCTTTTGCTTATTCAAAATTAACAATATTGTTAATTGTATATAAAAAGAATGCATACGGGACTTTGGCAATCTTTGAAAAATTAAATATTGGTTTTATTTGTAAAAGAAATACTTATGTTTTATCTAACTTTAAAAAAGTTTAGTTCAGTTTAGTTCAGGTTACTTCGAGTTAATTAATGTCATAACATACTGACTCCACTCCTACTGCGCTCCTTCGTCGCCTGCATGCATGAGTAACAGTTAGTGCTTATTGTTTTCAATATCTATTATATACATTGTCAGCTGTACGTTAAGTATTCTATAGAATGCCTAGGCAAAGTATAAAATAAAGAATATCTTATACTTTACTTGAACGTTTTAGGCATTTTGTAGAACGCCAGATTATATACTTTGCCGGTAACGTATGTATATATAAATATTTCTCAAAAACTCTTAATTTACGTATATTAATTTTGTCCCCTTCGAAGTAGCCCTAAAAGATAGAATACATTTGTTTCTTAAGCGGTTCTCTCTTCATCTACTCAATGCTGGCAAAACGTCGCCATTTCATGTTTTTTTGATCTTTGGGACTAGGAACAAGTGCCAGTGGGCAATGTTCGGTCAATATGGGGGCTGAGGCATCATAACGGTGTTGTTTTTGACCAGACTATTACGAGCAAGCAATGAAGTGTCAGCACGTACATTATTGTAGTGCAATTACCATGAGCGACAAACCCGGTCGTTTTTTTCGGACTGCTTTACGCAAATGGCATAGAACTTCCAGATAGTACTTTTTATTGGCCGAATGACTTGATGGCAAGAACTTATGGTACATTATGGTCTTGATAAGGACGATTCGGCCTTAGTTTCGACGTCATATCCAGACACTCATATGTCGTCACTAGTTTTGTTTCGTTTGAGCAATTCTGGATCATCGATGACCTCATTGAGCAAATCACGGGCAATGTTTATTCGGAACTGTTTATGGTGGAAATTCAACATTTTCAGATGAAATTTTGCTGCCACATATCTCATGACCAAAACCTCGGAAAAACTGGTTTGGCATAGATTAAATGAAATGTCAATCTTTTTCTTTGTCAGCAAATTTTTAATGGTGATTCTGTGAATATCCATTTTTTTCGATGAGCTGGGGCGTCCAGGGAACACGCAATTCTCAATGTCTTCACGGCCTTCTTGGAAAAATTTGTACCACTTGTAAATGCTTGTTTCACTCATAAAGACTAGCCAAAAGCTAAGTTTAACATTTTCAATACTCTACTGCACCTTATTCCACTCATAAAGCAAATCCTTTGTTCCATTTTTTCACAAGTAAAAAATTGCCGAACACCCGAAAACACGTCTAACCTTTTTGATAACCAACAATAAAGTAAGCATCCAATATAGCCCTCAATTTTCAGTTGCACCAGGGACAAGCTTACCAATAGAACCAAAAAAATGACAATTGGCCTTTTACAGACTGAGCAATTTGAAAATTCCGCGTATTTTTTGATCAAACCACGTATATATATATATATATATATATATATATATATATATATATATATATATATATATATATATATATATATATATATATATAAAACGCCTAAAGATAGATGGTCTGTATTTGAGTCATTTAAGGTTCGCCGACAATATTGTAGTCCTCAGTAGTAATCCACATGAGTTACAAGAAATGGTAAATGAGTTAAATTACCACTTAAAAACAAATGGTCTTAAGATCAATAAAAGTAAGATAAAAATATTAACCAACACTAATAACAACATAATTATAAATTGGAACAGCTCTCGAGATTGTTAAAGATTATGTTTATCTGGGGTAAAAAATTACTACTATGAGAGACAGTGTCTCGAATAAAATTTCAAGTTTAGATGGTACGCATTTGGGAAATTAAGTTATATATTCAAAGATAAAGCCATCCCAAATAAGTTAAAGGCCAAAGTTTACGATCAGTGCATCCTACCCTTAATTACATATGGCGCTGAATCTTGGACACTGAATAAAGCCGATATACAAAAACTAGCTCGGACTCAGAGAGCACACGGAAGACAGATGATCGTGATAAAACTTAAAGACAGAAAAAGAAATAAGTGGATACGTGAACAAGGGATATTATAGAGCACGTAGCCGAAAGAAAGTAGTAATGGGCTGGACATGTAGCACACACGATCGATGATCGATGGACCAAGCGAACATTAGAATAGAGACCACGAGAACAGAAAAGG
>CM032446.1:215430426-215545426 GCA_019049505.1 Pachyrhynchus sulphureomaculatus
TCTTTTGTTTTCAGCATCTCATACAAAGATTTTGCTTTTGTGCATATGAGATCTTGACTTAGTGGTGTGTTCTTCTTATTCAAATCTTCGATCCAGACTGACAGTAATTTCTCCATTCTTTCTAAGATAGATGATCTCGAACGAGAAAGTTTTGTTGCACTTATAGGTGTTGAACCTTCGCTGGAGATTTTAATTTTTTCCCGATTTTTATAAATCGTTCTCACAGTCGATTCTGAGAGTCCAAAATCTCTCCCAACAATTGTTGCTTTGCCTCCATTTTCCATTCTTCTTAACACTTTCATCTTCAATTCCAAAGTGACGCTTTTACGCTCTTTTTTCTTTACAGGCGGCATTTTTAACGTAGGGTTAAATTATGTATGTATGTATCTCCAATAAATATTAAAACAAAACTGCCAGCCGACCGAACTAACATTACGGAACAAATGAACACACGAAACGAACGAGGAAATCCCCATAGAACAAAGTCGAAGGACAGGGAATTCCCAATTCTTCAAAGAGAATATTCAGAGAAAGCGGGGATCCCCCCCGCGACCATAGAGAAGTTAATGACTACATGAGCGCGAAATTTGAAATTCGCGTTATAGTGAAACCGCGCATAACGGGGTCGCGCTAAGCGGGGTATTACTGTATATATATATATACATGCACATATATATATATATATATATATATATATATATATATATATATATATATATATATATATATATATTTATATATATATATATATATATATATATATATATATATATATATATATATATATATAAATATATATATATATATATATATATATATATATATATATATATATATATATACATGACATAATTACAAGACACTTAATCATGAAGTTTTATAAAGACTTCCGGAAAAAAAAACCTACATTTTCCGGTGATATTTTCCGGGATACAGAGCAACGTGGTTCTAATTTGTAGGTTAGTAGAGATAAACCGATTGTCAGTTTTATAACACTAACTAGTAATTGTTGTGTTGGAAGACATTAACTAAATTTGACCCTGATTTTAAAATTTTCAGTAAATTATATACAGTGAGGTCTGTTATTATGTAAAACTTTTTGCATATTGTGTATTAAAGAACTCAGGAGAGTACACTTATTGGGTAATACTAACAGCAAGGCTGGAATACAATTGTCGATGAAAAACAATAGAGTTCGGCATAAACAATTTTATAACATTGTAGTATTACATAATGTCTTAACTTTATGAAGTTGAATGACTCATAGTGAAGAGTAAGGAGATCATCTGTGTATGTATGTAAGATGTTAGATTGAACGAATAGTTGTGAGTTACATAGGGTCATTGAGTGTCAATGAGTTGGAGTAACATAACAGTGAACCCATAGTTATGCGAACGCTGAACATATATTAAAACGCATGTTTAACTACAATGTGCGAGAATGTATGTAATATTAAGATAGTGAAGAGCAAGAAAAGGAACCAGAATCAGAACAAAAGGATTTCGACATGCCAGATCAGAGCAGTGTATAAGCTGAGCAGTTAATTTGTTGAATCCTTGGATAGTTTGAGGATATAAGGATAACACAGGCAAACAAAAAAAATATTTGTTAAAACCTTTTAAACCAATATATCTAAGTAATATGTATTTTTGGGTGCTGAAACCGTATCTGGTAACAGTTTTTTTTGTATCATACTTGTTTCAAAGTTGGAATCGAACATCATTTTACGAATATCAGGGCGAACGAAAACTCCTTCTTTCAGTTTGGCTTCCGATAAATGAGGAAATCTTTTACACAAATATTTAAAACATTCACCATCTTTAGACAAGACTTTCACAAATTGTTTCATTAAGCGTAACTTGATGTATAGTGGTGGTAGAAGAATCTTTATTGGGTCTACTAAAGTTATATGCAAAATGTTCTTCTAGCCAGGTGTTAAAGTTTTTTTTAGGGGCCATTGTTTTTGGACCAATGTTGATCCCTTGCTCTGCTGTCCCACTCACATATAAAACATGGAAACTTTGTAAATCCCCTTTGTTGACCAAGGATGGCGGAGAAAAGTTTTAAATCTCCACATAGCATCCAATCGTGAGCTGGATAGTTCATTTTCTGGTAAATCGTATTAAAATTTTCGTAAGTTTCCTTCATATGGATTGAATGAGCAACAGGCAGTGAAGCATAAGTATTTCCATTGTGTAACAGAACACCTTTTAAACTAGTTTTTGATAAGTCTATAAAAAGCCTCCAATCTTCCTCTTGTACTCAATGTCAAATTCGTTCATTAGACTACCAATATCGTGGCAGTAAACCAAATCCTCTTCTTACTTGAAAAACTGTTGATCTCTTGTTCTATAATGGTAAATAGATATTCCAGATTCCAATAAATGTTTTTCTTTCAGCCTAGAATCAAGCAATTCTGCTTTTTCCTTAGTCAAACCCAAATCTCTCACTAAATCATTTCACTTAGCTTGTGTAACCAACTGTGGTTTTAAATTTTCTAGAGAACATTGAAACTCATCATCATCCGGTCGACTTTCATTAAATTCGGGACTGGACTGTAAAACATCATCAATAGACTGAGGTGGCTCAGGGACAGGAAGTCCTGGTCCATGTCCTATCGGCCGATTAGCTGAAGTAAAGTTAGGAGAATTACTTTCTTATTTTTGGAGTTATATCCAGAAACAACAACGCTGCAAAAATAACAATCATTTGAATGATTTTCTTGCTCTCTGCTTACCATGGGTACTGTAAATATAAAAGCTTTCTTTTCTTTCTTATACGATTTCCTAAGATCCTCGACACAAACATAACATACTTTGTGAGGAGCCCAACATTTTTCTTGATTACCGATTTTTACACCAAAATATGCAAAGTATACTTTTTTTACAAAGTCAGTAATGTTTCTTTGAGGTTTTTTAACTATAAACTCACCACATATATAACAAAAAGTATTGGGAGAGTTTTTGAATTAAAGCACATGGGTGAACCACTGCAATGCGAGGTTATATTAACTGGAAGAAAACAAACAGCTGTGACATTTATCGGAACTGCCAACCTAATAACATTTGATTTTACTGCCAACCTTATAAAATTCTGATTTTATTGCCAACCTAATAACATTCGAATGATAAAAAATGAACTTTTCACATTTTGAATATTAAAATGTGAAAAATTGGTGGGTGATACGACTTTTTTATTATTATTTTTGGACTCAGCACACCAAAAAACATAGGAATCAGGTAAAAAAAAACTATTTCCACACATACCATACATACATACATACACACACACACACATATATATATATATATATATATATATATATATATATATATATATACATATATATATATATATATATATATATATATATATATATATATATATATATATATACATATATATATATATATATATATATATATATATATATATATATATATATATATATATATATACATATATATATATATATATATATATATATATATATATATATATATATATATACATATATATATATATATATATATATATATATATATATATATATATATATATATATATATATATATATGTTCTGTGTAAATTTCGCCCCGCATTGACAGCGTCAATTTGTACCGGCGAAAATGGAATGCCTCTCGTTTGGACACAAATTTGTAACATGTGAATTTCGCCCCGCATAGACAGCGTCATTTTGTGGGGTGTCAATTTTCACTTCACCCGCACCTTGAGGCGCACCTTTTACAGCCCCGTTTTAATTTCTGAGAATGGATTGAGTGAATACTGATTTTAAAAGAACTAAAGAAATTAAACATACACTAGCTCAGTTTTTCTTGGTAGGATAATATGGGTAAGAGATAATTTTTGTACGTCTTTTTGGAAATAGTCTCTATTGTTGTTTAAAAAATTTGGTTGTACAAATTTTGGGCACCATTCATTTTAAAATAGAAAGGATCTAACTTCAGCTAAAACAATGAAAAAATACTGAAGGGTTATGCAGTTGTTAAGGAAAAAATTTTTATCTGGTACAACCCTTTTGTCCTGAAAAGTAAGATAGGTGTACAGTGAGACACTAGCTTTAATCAACAAAAAAAGGTTTATTAATGATTTAAATTAAAAGTTCTAACTTTTGCAGTTCAGTAATTACAAAAACTTTAGCCTAAAAGGTAGTTATTACTAAATAAAGTTCTTAAATCAGACATTTTACTTTTAAGACTTTGCTACACCCGATAATGAATATTCGTGAGATCTACTTCACGATTTATTAGTTCAAATCGATGTTAAATCACTTATCTGCGGGAAATAGGTTTACCGATGTATATTCTGGTGACTTACGGTTTTCCTACGAGCTTCTAGGCCTTAAATTGAACACTTAAAACCGTTTCCACACATTCCATCACTAATTTATCCGTACTGCTTCATGACGAGAAGAGCCTACAACGGCTACTTCATGTTAAAAACAAAGCCCACTACGGCTTCACGTTGAAAAAACCTCGTACTCGACTTGGCTCTCGATAAAAATTGACGAAGCCTCTACTGCGGCTGGATGGACAAAGCCTGGCTGCGGCTTGATCGGAAAAAAAAGCCAACTACGGCTACTGGTTGCAGAACAGCCTTCTGCCGCTACATATTGGAAAAACCTCGGCGGCGGTTTGATGGGAAAAAGCCTCGGCAGCGGTTTCATGGGAATAAGCCTCGATCTGCGTTCTCCAGACCCTTAAATAATCCGTGAGAATTACGTCTCTAAGATGGCTACGCCGGAAACAAACATCTGACCTATGGACGCATACCACGAATTAAATCAAATCGGTCGGAAACCCGCACTGCACACTGCAATATGAGCGGCTTAGAAATTAAGCGAAATACACTGCTCGATACAAAAATGAAAAAAAGTAAATTACAAGGCCAAAAATCAGTAACATTACATGATCTTAAAATCTAGGAAAAAATGAATGTTACAATATATATATATATATATATATATATATATATATATATATATATATATATATATATATATATATATATATATATATACATACGAGGCTGGTTTGGAAAAGTCCGTGCAAAGTCCGAGAGATGGCACCACCGGCGCGGATCGAGGTAATGGTTAGTTAGTAGCATCTCTTGAATGAACGCACACCAAGTTTCAGCCATATTAGTATATTTCTTTGTGTTTAGCATTCGTGTGAATCAAGGAAGTCGAGTGATTTTCAAGAAATGGACGAAAAAGAATTTCGTGTGGTGATTAAACATTACTTTATGAAAGGCAAAACGCCTCAGGAGACTAAAGAGAAGCTTGATAAGCATTATGGTGACTCTGTACCTTCGATTAGAACAGTTTATAAGTGGCTTCAAAATTTTCGGACTGGCCATATGGGCACAAGTGACGCTGAACGTTCTGGACGGCCTGTGGAGGTTACGACTCCAGAAATCATCAAGGTGCGTGAGATTGCTAGTGCTGTGGGCATCTCGACTGAACGGGTACATAATATTTTGCATAAACATTTGGACATGAGAAAGCTATCCGCAAGATGGGTGCTGCGATTGCTCATGCTTGACCAAAAACGGAATCGTGTGAAGTGTTGCAAGGATGGTTTGCAGCTGTTCCAGAAGAATCCGGAGGACTTTAAGCGTCGTTTCGTCACTGTGGATGAAACATGGATACATTACTATACTCCTGAGACCAAATAACAATCTAAACAATGGGTTACTAAGGGGGAATCTGCACCAAAAAAGGCGAAGACCGTTCCTTCGGCCGGAAAGGTTATGGCGACTGTCTTTGGGATTCGCAGGGGATAATCCTCATCGACTATCTGGAAAAGGGTGAAACTATTACAGGTGAATATTATTCATCGTTATTGGATCGTTTGAAAACCGAGCTGCAAGAAAAAACGCCCGCGATTGGCCCACAAGAAAGTCCTTTTCCATCACGACAACGCACCAGCACACACCTCAGCAGTGGTCGCAAAATTAATGGAAATAGGATTCCAACTCGTTTCACATCCCCCCTATTCTCCAGACTTGGCTCCCTCGGACTACTATTTGTTCCCCAATTTGAAAAAAATGGCTGGCGGGACAAAGATTTTATTCAAACGAGGAGATGATTGCAGACACTAATGGATATTTTGCAGACTTGGACAAATCCTATTATTCGGAAGGGATCAACAAACTAGAACATCTTTGGACGAAGTGTATAAGCCTAAAAAGAGACTATGTCGAAAAATAAAAAAAGGTTTACCCCAAACACATAAGTAGTTTTTATTTTTGCACGGACTTTTCAAACCAGCCTCGTATATATATATATATATATATATATATATATATATATATATATATATATATATATATATATATATATATAATGTAATGAAAGACTGATTTTGTCAAATTTGCACTTTATTTAGTTTCACTGAAACTGTATGACGCGTTTCGCTATACTATAGCTTCTTCTGATACAAAATGATTTTTTTGTATCAGAAGAAGCTATAGTATAGCGAAACGCGTCATACAGTTTCAGTGAAACTAAATAAAGTGCCAATTTGATAAAATCAGTCTTTCATTACATTCGTTATGAATTTCCATCAAGTAACAGCCACAACAATTCAAAGTATATATATATATATATATATATATATATATATATATATATATATATATATATATTATATATATATATATATATATATCGTTCCTTGGACTTCCAGAAACAATTATTCACGGCTGTACACAACTTTTTTAAGAACCTTTTTTTTTACAGCTCAATATGCAAATTTTTGCGGAGAAAATGAAAAAATTTTCTAAGTTGCCGTAAAAAGCGTCAAAAATCAAAGGATATCGTATTATAAGTACATCTATGCGATTTATTGAAATTATCCATCATAAATTCTGATATCATTTTCCTTTTTTTATATAATGGCCATTTCTGCCCATTTTTTGCCCATTTTTACCTTTTAGTCAAATTAACGGCTTGGTATACTTTTCTTATATTCTTTGACCCGCTTACTTTTCGAATTTTTATGTACCCTGTTGATATTAGGATATCGTTTCCAAGTTATGGTCAGAAAATAAAAGATTGTATTTAAAAAAATTTTAAATTTTGTTAAAGTTTTTATAATTATAAACTAAAATATACATTGTCCGTAAGATTAATATCATTAAATACACATTTTTGATTTACGGCCATTTCTGACCAAAAAGTGGCCAGAATCTTAGCATAACTTAGAGACGATATCGTACTATCAACAAGGTACATAAAAATTTGAAGTCAGCAGGTCAAAGAACACAAGAAAAGTGTACGTTAATTTTACTACAACATATAAAATGGGCAAAAAAGGCCATTATTTGAAAGAGGAAAACATTTTCAGGATTCACGATGAATAATTTTAATAAATCGCATGGATAAACTTATAATACGGTCCATTATATATTTATTTTTGACGCTTTTTACAGCAATTTAGCGAGTTTTTTACAATCCTTATTACCTGAAGCTAAATTTTAAGTTGTTTCAAATTAAATTTATTTTAAAAACAATTTTAAATAAATTTTCATTGTATTCTCTTTAGATTTTCATTGAAAATACAAACAATAACAAAGCTTTTGTTGATCATGCTCGATCTGAAGTTTTAAATATTGTTCGTTTGTAATTAGAGAACAGAAAAAGCAGAAGGAGTAAAAATCATTGGTCTGTCTATCAATAATACAATACGTGGCGGATGATATAATTATATTAACTACCAGCTTAGAAGTTTTTCAACTACTGATCAATAAAGAAACCGCATCCTACTATTCCCATATTGCAGTCAAAGATGCCGGATGTTGTCTGCAGACAGCGTATCATAAAGCGTATTTTAATTGAGTTAGATACCAAAAAGGCTTCTGGCGCTGACGGAATACCTGCCATAGTCCTCAAAAATTGTGCGAGGGAACTAGCACCAGTTTTCTGTAGACTTTTCAACCTGCCCTACAGAATGGGAATATTTCCGTCCTGCTAGAAATGTGCCACAGTTCAGCCGATTCCTAAAAAAGGCAAGAAGATCTTGCCAAATAACTACCGACCAGTCGCACTGCTTTCAATAATATCGAAAGTCATGGAAAATGTTATCAATCAGCATCTTCTAAAATATCTTGAAGGATTCAATATTATTAGCGATTACCAATATGGCTTTCGTAAACATAGATCAACAGGAGATCTTCTGACTTATATAACACATGTTTGGAACAACGCAATTGAACTCTTTGGAGGATCTTGAGCGGTTGCTCTTGCCATATCCAAGTCATTCGACAATGTTTGGCACGATGGACTGTTGGTTAAGCTACGCTCTTGAGGTATGTCTGAAAAGTTCTGTTTGTGGCTCTCTCATGTTTCCTCAGACGGACTTTCTAACCTTCACTATCAACGCCGGTGTGCCCCTAGGCTCCATACTGTCTCCTACTCTGTTTCTCATTTACATTAACGATCTGCTGGAACAGACCAAGAATCCCATCTAATCAATCAATCTCTTGTCTCTTCCTTCACTTTGAACGCTCAGGCGAATATCCGCAAACAGCAGGAGGTCGTTCAACTTAACAAAGACCTGGAAAAAATTCTATCTTGGGGTGACAGTAACCAAGTGGAATTTAACGCTACAAAAACCCAGGCGGCAGTTTTTTCTAAAAAAGTTAACGTTGCTGAACCCGACATGGTTATGTCGGGGCACTCCATTCCCCTAGCATCGTCGCTCAATTTGTTGGCCGGTAGTTTGGGAGCAAATAAGTCCTGACAAGAACATGTTGCAGGCATAGCAAGGAGAACTTCTCAAAAGTTGGGAATATTATTTCGAACCAGAAAGCTTTACACTCCACAACAACTGTTAATTCTTTACAAAGCTCAAATTCGACCAACTGTGAAATACTGCTCCCATGTTTGTGGCTCCACTCCCAAACATACATTGTATTTGTTGGATTCTATTCAGAGAAGAGCTATTCGTCTGATTGGAGACCCGGAACTGACCGGCGGCCTTGATTCGCTGGAACATCGAAGAACGGTTGGTGACTTGAGCCTATTCTACAAGTATTTTCATTGAAAATGTTCGAAGGATGTAGCCCGCTTAATTCCTCCCAAAGCGGTAAAAGTTTTTTTTTAACGTTTACATCTTACAAAATGAAAATAAAAAAAGAGTTTTAGAATTTTCTTGAAATTCATGACGTAATAATATAAATTTTTATGTGGGTAATGTAAAATAACGGAAAATGGACAAGGCACATATTTTAGTAGTTTACCCACTGTTCTCCTATTCGGCAAATCTATCCCGAGACAGGTTTCGCCGTATCACGACTCGTCAGTCGGGCTAGGATTGACAAATAAGAGAACAGAATTAAGTGGTACTTATCCCAGTAGTTACCGAATACGATGGTAGAATACAACGAACTGGACTAAGTACGCATGCCTAATACTCCATTGAAGTCGACACGGCAGCTTTCAAGCTGACAGAGTGGCTGACGCGGTCAGCCACTCTGTCAGTTAAGTATTGGCCGTGTCAACCACTATGTCGGATTGAAAGCTGCTGTGTGTTAACTTTGTGGTTATTTAAAATGATAACAATAAGGTAATATTTTATATATATATATATATATATATATATATATATATATATATATATATATATATATATATATATATATATATATATATATATATATATATATCTATTGCTTTTTAATAATATAAATAAAATAAAAATAACTATAAAGTATAAAATTTTATCTTACATCAGCACCTTTTTAACAATTATTACATCTTTATTCAAGTATAACGTTTTCTTAAATTCTTAGTTAATTTGCCAATTACTGTAAAAATTTTCAATTAACTTACCAATTACTGTTAAATTCACTCGACTGTTCCTAGTTTGTCCTAACTTAAAATCCACACGACATCTGTATACAGCTTGGTCCGATTCCCGAATATGGTCTATTCCTAATTCTGCAGGTTGCTTATCTTGTAGAAAATAGGCCCGGTTCGAAAATACTTTTTCATCAGACCACCGTTCCGCTATTGAGAAGTCACGATCACGACCGTCAACACTGAAAAAAAAAAGATTGATAAAACATAAACTATTGAATTACTTGAGAGATTTAGTTGGAGGTCCATGGTATTGCATGCTGAAATCATAAACGTTTCATCTAAAATTTTTAAAAGTGCAGTCATTTTTTCAAGTGGTACAATTTACCAAAAAATATTTTATAATGCCTTATAATCAATTAATCATAATCAATAGCAACTTTACTTTGCAAATTTCAAGTGATATTCAATTTTGACCTGGCCTAAAATTAAATAACTTACAGAGACCTGTTATTCAAAGGAAAGAAAACACTATTCGAGAGAAGTTTCAATAAAACACATGATTTATTTATTTTTCCTTTGAAAATAATAAGTTAAAAGATACGTTTAGGTCTAGAATCATGGCAACTGCAGAAACTTTTCGAGAGTCTTGCCAATGCATGATTACTTTCTACCACTTTTCTTTAGGACTGTTAGAAATAGAAGAAATATCAGATTTTAACACACATAAATGTAATTTAATAGCATACGACAATGAATGTTTGAGCACGAAAGTAAGATTTGTCATATATACTGCAAAATCGAAACTTGAATTTTGCCATAGTTGAATATAGTCCTATAAAATCGAAACCTGCACTTGACCATTGTTGAACATAGTCCTATAAAATGGAAATCTGAATCTAATGTCTGCTAATATAATTCATGACCAGAGTAGTTTCAGAAAAAATGGTGTGCTCCATTCAGAAAAATCTGACGGATGAGGATATCATGCATTTTTGGTAAGAAGATCGGAAAGTTGCTGCTGCTACCATAATTCAGAAAAAATGAATAAGACAATAGAGTATATATTATATAATAGCATATTTAAATATTTTTTTTCTTTGAGTACCAGCTTCCTAAAAATGATATAATTTTGGGTTACGTCTTTGAAAAATGTTGAAATCGACGATTGAGATTAGAGTTTTGCCACTAACGTTTAGCTTTTAATATTAAATTTGAATATATTGGCATGTGTTTACAAGAGGTACCGCATAACACTGCACTGGCCTGTCTTAAATAAACTGTAAAATTGTGTTAAATCTTAGTTTTTAAATTTGACTAAAGTATAAAATTGTAGAGTGCTGATAATTTAAATACACAATAAATAATGCAGTGTTTGTAATTTTGAATGTTCAATTTGAGCTAGTGTAAAAATTCCTTATAAGCTAATATACGAAGATCAAAATATTTTAATAATAGAATAAAATGTGTATATGTATATATATATATATATATATATATATATATATATATATATATATATATATATATATATATATATATATATATATATGTGTTTTAACATTAATTTTATTATAATTTCCCTGCATTTTGTGTTAATTAAACTCATAGAAATGTATAGGTAGGTCTGTGACTGGCCTTTATTGAGTAACGTTATTGCATAGTGAGTTGAAGCAGAACAGCTAAAGATTAGCACCCAAAAGTATACTACTTCACCGGGACAATGCGCCTGGTCACACATCGGCCATTGCAAAGATGCACGAGCTGGGCTTCAAAATATTTCCCCACCCCACTATTGCCCAGATTTCGTCCCAAGTGAGTTTTTTTGTCACGTAACCTCAAAAATTGCCTTAGAGGGAAGAAATTTTCGTCGAATGATGAGGTCATCTGTGCTGTAGACGAGTATTATGCACAGCTCGAAACATTTTTTTTTTTCTGGGGGAATATCAAAATTAGAATGTATTTACCTTAATGGAGATTATGGTGGAAGAGTTTATGGAAATACGAACATTTTCTCAGATAAGAAATTGGAAATTTTTTTTTGGATGGGATGGAATAATTCGAAAAAAACGCTGGACTAGGTGTAGAAAATTTTATTAATTTTTTTGAAACTTTTTTTCAGGTTCATAACTAGTAAACTATATATATACATATGTGTATATATATATATATATATATATATATATATATATATATATATATATATATATATATATATATATATATATAAATAATTTAAAAATATTGATAAATGGCTCGCCTCGAAAATACCACGTGAAAATATCGTAATGGGGTCTCAAACTATTAATCCGCAAACATCGCGATCTCTGCCTGTCTGACGGTGAATTGAAAACTTCTTACTGACATGTATTTCATCCTTACAATCAGTTGACTATGCCATTAGTTGCTTGCTTCAAAGTATGTAAGAAGTATGGTGTTTCTGTTTAACAATTAAAAATTTACAATCAAAAAACAAGCATATATATATATATATATATATATATATATATATATATATATATATATATATATGCATAGCATAAAAATATCGCTGTTTTCGTTTAATTAGGCAAGTTGTAATAAAAACTAATCTTAACTAAACTTTAGCAACATCAATAAAAGAGGGTAATTTCGCATTACCAATTTGTAATATCATACAAGAAAGAAAAACACCTATTTTTATAGCACGTTTCATGGCGTAAACAGTACATATTTTCTTCAATATTCCACTGCTTCAGTTCGCTCATTTATGCATATCATTTCAGTTGCGCCAAGGGCTGCGCAATACTTTTTAAAATTACCTAAGCCAGTAAATTTTAAAATTTTCAACTATGTTTAAATTAAAAATAAAATTATATAAAAACAACACTATGTTTTAATTTCCAATATATTTAAAGTCACTTGACAATTGTTTCACCATACAATGGCTTCTTCAGAAGTAAATAAGAAAGAAAAATATTTGGTGGTTAAATAAACTATCCTTATTACCTAAGATTATGCTAATAATTTTATTATATTATTTACAGACAGAATTATTTTAAGAATGCAAATCTATGGTACTATTTCCGAGAACTAATAAAGATTAAGTAAGGGTGAATGGTTTAAGTCTACCTGTTCGTTTAATAATTGATTGGAGTTTTTTCCGTTTGTTAATTTCAAGACATTCAAGCAAATTTAATTTTTTAGATTTATTTTCTACATGTAGGATTTTTAACGTATTATCAAAATTATGAGATTCGTTTATTATATGAGTTGCGTAATGTGAATTGTTCTTATTTTTTAAATAACTATGTTTATGTTCTTTAATGCGAGTTTCAAAAGATCTACCAGTTTGTCCTACGTAGGTTTTAGTACAAGATCCACAATTTAATAAGTAAACTCCTGATTTTAAGGAATTCTTAGATTTGGTTTTGTTATTCAAAATTATACTCCCTAAGGAATTACTGGTTTTGAATGCTATTTTATTGTTCTTTTTTATTAAATGTTTGGAAATTGTTCTAGTTATTTTCCCTGTGTATGTGAGTGTACTAAATTTTCCTTTTTTTTGTCATTAATTGTGGGATAAATTAGAGAGATTGCTTGTTTAAAGGATTTTTTATTCAAATATTATCTATAATGTTGGGGTCATATCCATTATTAATTGCTATTTGTTTGATTATGTTGAATTCTTTGTTAAAATTAGTTTTAGTCATAGGGATATGTAACAATCTATGTATGAAAGAGTTAAAAGCTGCCATTTTGTGAGGATACGGGTGGGATGAGCTATTGTGTATGACTGTGTCAGGGTGACACTTATTGTTGGAGCAAACATGGATGGCTCAGAAAAACTGAAATTACTGCTCATATGTAAAAGCAAAAATCCCCGTTGTTTAAAAGGAGTTAAAACTCTGGAGTTAGATTAAGCCAGTAATAAAAAGGCATGGACGACTTCTGAGATTTTCGAAAGATGGATCAAAGAACTGGACACGAAAATGAAAAGCCAAAAGCGAAAGATTGTGATGTTTATAGACAATTGTCCTGCACATCCAGTTACTGTAAGTAAAAAATTAAGGAATATTGAATTGATCGAGAAATCGTGTTTATTGTTCACTTTTGATATAGATATGTCTAAGAAATTTATGGAGTTATTGGTTTCTAATTCTATGGTAAATTTAATATTAGGATGCAAATTATTTAGGAAGTTAAGGAGGATTGTTAGTTGTCTATCTGTTGCCGTGAAACAGGACATGATATCGTCAACATATCTATACCAGTAAACCATATTTTTGCTTATCGCGTTTTGATGAATTTTTAGTTCTAGATGATTTATGAAAATTTCCGCTAGTAACGGACTTAAAGGATTACCCATTATTATACCTTCTTTAGATGTATAAAAGTTGTCGTTGAATTCAAAATAGTTTTGATCCAAGCACGTCGTAAGTAAATCTAAAATATCCCGTTTAATAATTTCGTTTACTTTATTCTTGATTAAGAGCTTATCTACTAATTCTATGACTTCATATGGTGGGATGCTAGGAAATAAGTTTTGTACATTAAATGAGATAATTCTAGAATTTTCCGGTAAGTTAATATTTTTAATTTTATCGATTAGTTCGTTCGTATTGGCTATACTATATTTCGGTTTAAATTTGCAATGTTGTCGTAGTAAAGGGATGAGTTTTTGTGATAGTTTGATTGATGGTGCAGTAACAAACGATACAACTGGTCTAATAGGGAAATCCTTTTTATGTAATTTAATTAGGGAATATAATTTTGGAGCCTGTGGGTTCATTATTGTTAAAGTGCATTTTTTTTTTCAAAATCATTGAAAATTGTGAGATCTTTTAAAGTAGATTTTATTAGTTTTTGGTTAGACTTTTGTTGGGTCATTATTTAATACTTGAAATTTGTCTGTGTTCAGAAAAGAAAGAGTTTTAAATATATATTGTTCTCTAGAAATAGCTACCACAGCCTTACCCTTATCAGCTCTAGTGAATATTATGTTGTTTTCTTTGGCTTTGGTTTTGATCGATACTGCTGTTTTCTGTTCTCTGGCTTGTCTTGGTTGTGGTTGTTCAAATAATTCTTTTTTAACTCTTTTAACTCTTTCATACATAGATTGTTACATATCCCTATGACTAAAACTAATTTTAACAAAGAATTCAACATAATCAAACAAATAGCAATTAATAATGGATATGACCCCAACATTATAGATAATATTTTGAATAAAAAATCCTTTAAACAAGCAATCTCTATAATTTATCCCACAATTAATGACAAAAAAGGAAAATTTAGTACACTCACATACACAGGGAAAATAACTAGAACAATTTCCAAACATTTAATAAAAAAGAACAATAAAATAGCATTCAGAACCAGTAATTCCTTAGGGAGTATAATTTTGAATAACAAAAACCAAATCTAAGAATTCCTTAAAATCAGGAGTTTACTTATTAAATTGTGGATCTTGTACTAAAACCTACGTAGGACAAACTGGTAGATCTTTTAAAAACTCGCATTAAAGAACATAAACATAGTTATTTAAAAAATAAGAACAATTCACATTACGCAACTCATATAATAAACGAATCTCATAATTTTGATGATACGTTAAAAATCCTACATGTAGAAAAAATAGACTTATACCATTCACCCTTACTTAATCTTTATTAGTTCTCGGAAATAGTACCATAGATTTGCATTCTTAAGATAATTCTGTCTGTAAATAATATATAATAAAATTATTAGCATAATCTTAGGTAATAAGGATAGTTTATTTAACCACCAAATATTTTTCTTTCTTATTTACTTCTGAAGAAGCCATTGTATGATGAAACAATTGTCAAGTGACTTTAAATATGTTGGAAATTAAAACATAGTGTTGTTTTTATTTAATTTTATTATGAATTTCCAACAAGTATCGGCTAACACAATCAAAGAAATTAAAAATAAGTTCGAATTAATTCGAGTACTCACCATTTTGATATGCTCAACTATTTTTTTATGGCACTAGGTATATTAAAATTAGATCTATTGATGCTATAATAGAAAAGAATAATTTTAAATAGTCTAAGAGTGATAATTTAGGTTCTTATAATTTCTTGTGAATACTATTTTAAAATATATGTTTGTTTATGTTCTTAACCAAGATCTAGCTACGTTAATCATATTGCTAAGCTGCAATTAATTCTAAAGTGTATCTTCCAGCAGTTTAGGATTTAAGCTTGAATCTCATCCAACATACACAGAAGAGTTCTCCGAATATACATTAAGTTAATCTGAATTCCGGTTATTTAAGTCTCTTTAGCTTTACTATTAAGTTAATTAACACTGCCTTTCAGAGCGTTCAACGTGCGACATTTCCTTCTTGGATTATTTTGGTACGCACTGTTTCCTAACAAAACTAATTTTGGACAGAATGGAAATTTTAAATTTTGCTTAGGAATTCATCTTTTAACAGAGAAATTTTAATAAAATATTTTTTAAATAATTTTATAGCATTAAAAATATACAAATGGCATTTTATATGTACTTTATTATTTAAATTCAAGAAATCTCGACATATTATTTTATATTATTCATATTACAAAAACATAAAGAATTTGAAAAGCGTAACCCAGATTTTTATTGTACTGGAAGGATATACGAGTAAAACGTAAAACGCATTGTCTAACATGCCAATTTCAAAAAGTCAAATTTTATTTCAAATATAAAACAATTATTTAATATTGTAAAAGCATTTTTGTAAGTTTTTATACTTTAAAACAGCTTTTTTTAAATTTTACTATTTGAGACCTACCTATCCAGATCAGTTTAAGTTGTGACCTCCCTTCTAGTTATGTATCTAGAGTACCGAAAAGAAAAAATTTCAATTTTCGTTTCCGTATAAATAGATTGTTACATATCCCTATGGTTAAAACTAATTTTAACAAAGAATTCAACATAACCAAACAAATAGCAATTAATAATGGATATGACCCGAACATTATAGATAATATCTTGAATAAAAAATCTTCTTCTTCTTAAAATAATTCTGTCTGTAAATAATACAATAAAATGATTAGCAAAATCTTAGGTAATTAAAGATAGTTTTAAGCACTATTTAACCAGAATAACTACCAAATATTTTTCTTTCTTATTTACTTCTGAAGAAGCTATTGTATGGTGAAACAATTGTCAAGTGACTTTAAATATATTGGAAATGAAAATATATTGTTGTTTTTATTAATTTTATTATGAATTTCCAACAAGTATCGGCTAACACAATCAAAGATACAGGTAGTTTTTTGAACGTAGAATACATAAAAAAAAGTTTGCTGCTCTAAAGTATATGCTAAGCCTATAACATCGAAAATAAAATGAAAAATTCGGTTTTTGGTAAATATCTCGTGGAAGAACGAAAAATTTTACAAAAAAATTGTTTCTAGATTATTTTTTTTAGTTTTACTGTAATTTAAAAAAATATATTTAAAATAAAATGGTTAGTTTAACCCCTTCCGTTGTAGTGGGAATCATACTTCCAAGTTAATTTATGATTAAATTAATGTTTTTGTATAGCGCTAAATATTTTAAAATTGGCTATTAAGAGATTTCACGGGGTGCTGATTAAGAATCCGGTGACAGATTTGAAAAATTCAAAATGACGGATACATCATGGCGGCTAGAGATACACTATACAAACTACGTGAGCGTCGCACAGATAAGAGACTGGGCTAGTGACGCTGCGCGCGCGTTTCTTCTCCGATCGCCGTTAACAAAATTCCTTCGAGTAATTTAGAATTTTTGTGTTTTCAATAACTGTTTTCTTTGTACCTGGATGTTTAAATGAATTATAAATACTTTTATATCTAAAGCTTAGACTTTTATCTTTCATGTCCCACCTTTAAATATTTTGTCTTACTTTAAGTTTAAGTTGTATGATTACTAATAAGCAAAAAATACGTTTATCATAAACACTTTTTTAAGAGCAAAGTTCCAAAAAAAAAGAAAGTTTTTTTTTAAGTTTTTAATGACTTTCTAATATCAAGTATACTTTTAACTATAACTAAAAAAAAATTGTCCGACTTTTTTTGACCATTTCGTACTGCCTTGAAAGTACTATTGCCGACGGCGCACTACAGCAGGCAAATTTTTATATTTTAATTTACTGTATGCCCGTTAAAATCGTGTAGACAAAAATTCCGTTTGAAAATTATAAAGCAACAAAAATAAAAACTATTAGTATCATCGGAAAGCTGAAAGTTTCCTCTTCAAAATTTTTTTACTTTCTGTAAACAAGTAATATCGATTAACCTTCAAGCGGTGTACGTAGATTCGATATATTATTTTATATTATTCATATTACAAAAACATAAAGAATTTGACAAGCGTAACACAGATTTTTATTGTACTGGAAGGATATACGAGTAAAACGTAAAACGCATTGTCTAACATGCCAATTTCAAAAAGTCAAATTTTATTTCAAATATAAAACAATTATTTAATATTGTAAAAGCATTTTTGTAAGTTTTTATACTTTAAAACAGATCTTTTTAACTTTTACTATTTGAGACTTACCTATCCAGATCAGTTTAAGTTGTGACCTCCCTTCTAGTTATGTATCTAGAGTACCGAAAAGAAAAAATTTTAATTTTAGTTTCCGTATAAATAGTGAGATTAATTCAATATGAAAACAATTCCCACTTCACTATATTTTTCGCTTTCATGAAATATTCCGATTAGCCCCGTCGTCAGAGGCAAATTTTGACGAAAAGCTCTCATTAAAAGTTAACAGGTTACATTTTGGCAACAGGTAGTTAAAATTATATAAAAACAACACTATGTTTTAATTTCCAATATATTTAAAGTCACTTGACAATTGTTACACCATACAATGGCTTCTTCAGAAGTAAATAAGAAAGAAAAATATTTGGTAGTAATCCTGGTTAAATAGTGCTTAAAACTATCCTTAATTACCTAAGATTTTGCTAATCATTTTATTATATTATTTACAGACAGAATTATTTTATGAATGCAAATCTGTAGTACTATTTCCGAGAACTAATAAAGATTAAGTAAGGGTGAATGGTTTAAGTCTACCTGTTCGTTTAATAATTGATTGGAGTTTTTCCGTTTGTTAATTTCAAGACATTCAAGCAAATTTAATTTTTTAGATTTATTTTCTACATGTAGGATTTCTAACGTATCATCAAAATTATGGAATTCGTTTATTATATGAGTTGCGTAATGTGAATTGTTCTTATTTTTTAAATAACTATGTTTATGTTCTTTTAATGCGAGTTTCAAAAGATCTACCAGTTTGTCCTACGTAGGTTTTAGTACAAGATTCACAATTTAATAAGTAAACTCCTGATTTTAAGGAATTCTTAGATTTGGTTTTGTTATTCAAAATTATACTCCCTAAGGAATACTGGTTTTGAATGCTATTTTATTGTTCTTTTTTATTAATTATTCTAGTTATTTTCCCTGTGTATGTGAGTATACTAAATTTTCCTTTGTTTTATTATGTTGAATCCTTTGTTAAAATTAGTTTTAGTCATAGAGATATGTAACACTCTATGTATAAAAGAGTTAAAAGGTGCCATTTTGTAAGTATAAGGGTGGGATGAGCTATTGTGTATGACTGTGTCAGTATGTGAAGGTTTGTGAAAAATCGAGAAATCGTGTTTATTGTTCACTTTTGATATAGATAAATTTCTTAGACATATCTATATCGAAAGTGAACAATAACACAACTTCTCGATTTTTCACAAACCTTCACATACTGACACAGTCATACACAATAGCTCATCCCACCTGTATCCTCACAAAATGGCAGCTTTTAACTCTTTCATACATAGATTTTTACATATCCCTATGGCTAAAACTAATTTTAACAAAGAATTCAACATAATCAAACAAATAGCAATTAATAATGGATATGACCCGAACATTATAGATAATATCTTGAATAAAAAATCCTTTAAACAAGCAATCTCTCTAGTTTATCCCACAATTAATGACAAAAAAGGAAAATTTAGTACACTCACATACACAGGGAAAATAACTAGAACAATTTCCAAACAGTTAATAAAAAAGAACAATAAAATAGCATTCAAAACCAGTAATTCCTTATCGAGTATAATTTTGAATAACAAAACCAAATCTAAGAATTCCTTAAAATCAGGAGTTTACTTATTAAATCGTAGATCTTGTACTAAAACCTACGTAGGACAAACTGGTGGATCTTTTGAAACTCGCATTAAAGAACATAAATATAGTTATTTAAAAAATAAGAACAATTCACATTACGCAACTCATATAATAAACGAATTCCATAATTTTGATGATACGTTAAAAATCCTACATGTAGAAAATAAATCTAAAAAATTAAATTTGCTTGAATGTCTTGAAATTAACAAACGGAAAAACTCCAATCAATTATTAAACGAACAGGTAGACTTAAACCATTCACTCTTACTTAATCTTTATTAGTTCGCGGAAATAGTACCACAGACTTGCATTCTTAAAATAATTCTGTCTGTAAATAATATAATAAAATGATTAGCAAAATCTTAGGTAATTAAGGATAGTTTTAAGCACTATTTAACCAGGATTACTACCAAATATTTTTCTTTCTTATTTACTTCTGAAGAAGCCATTGTATGGTGAAACAATTGTCAAGTGACTTTAAATATATTGGAAATGAAAAACATAGTGTTGTTTTTATATAATTTTATTATCAATTTCCAACAAGTATCGGCTAACATAATCAAAGATACAGGTAGTTTTTTGAACGTAGAATACATAAAAAAAGTTTGCTGCTCTAAAGTATGCTAACCCTACAACATCGAAAATAAAATAAAAAATTCGGTTTTTGGTAAATATCTCGTGGAAGAACGAAAAATTTTACAAAAAAATTGTATATAGATTATTTTTTTTTAGTTTTACTGTAATTTAAAAAAAATATATTTAAAATAAAATGATTAGTTTAACCCCTTCCGTTGTAGTGGGAATCATACTTCCAACCTAATTTATGATTAAATTAATGTTTTTGTATAGCGCTAAATATTTTAAAAGTGGCTATTAAGGGATTGCACCGGGTGCTGATTAAGAATCCGGTGACAGATTTGAAAAATTCAAAATGACGGATACAATATGGCGGCCAGAGCGTAGGTTATTCATTTACTTTTCTTTTTAAAGTGTCTACGAAGGTGTTTTTTGGAGTGCTGATTAAGAATCTGAGAATGGATTTAAAAAATTCAAAATGGCAGTAGGTGTATATAAAAAAAAATAAATGAAAAAATATTTAATAGTAATTGTACAAAAACAAAACAGCAATCAACAGTTAATTTACACTTAAAGTTGATTATTTTTCATTTAAAAGTTTATTCAACAAGATACAGTATACAAACTACGTGAGCATCGCACAGATGAGACACTGGGCTGGTGACGCTGCGCGCGCGTTTCTTCTCCGATCGCCGTTAACAAAATTCCTTCGAGTAATTTAGAATTTTTGTGTTTTCAATAACTGTTTTCTTTGTACCTGGATGTTTAAATGAATTATAAATACTTTATATTTAAAGCTTAGACTTTTATCTTTCATGTTCCACCTTTAAATATTTTGTCTTATTTTAAGTTTAAGTTGTATGATTACTAATAAGCAAAAAATACGTTTATCATGAACACTTTTTTTTTAAAGTTCGAAAAAAAAAAAAAGAAAGTTTTTTTAAGTTTTTAATGACTTTCTAATATCAAGTATACTTTTAACTGTAACTAAAAAAAAATTGTCCGACTTTTTTTGACCATTTCGTACTGCCTTGAAAGTAATATTGCCGGCGGCGCACTACAGCAGGCAAATTTTTATATTTTAATTTACTGTATGCCCGTTAAAATCGTGTAGACAAAAATTTCGTTTGAAAATTATAAAGCAACAAAACTAAAAACTATTAGTATCATCGGAAAGCTGAAAGTCTCCTCTTCAAATTTTTTACTTTCTGAAAACAAGTAATATCGATTAAGCTTCAAGCGGTGTACGTAGACTCGATATATTATTTTATATTATTCATATTACAAAAACATAAAGAATTTGACAAGCGTAACCCAGTTTTTTATTGTACTGGAAGGATATACGAGTAAAACGTAAAACGCATTGTCTGACATGCCAATTTCAAAAAGTCAAATTTTATTTCAAATATAAAACAATGATTTAATATTGTAAAAGCATTTTTGTAAGTTTTTATACTTTAAAACAGCTTTTTTTAACTTTTACTATTTGAGACCTACCTATCCAGATCAGTTTAGGTTGTGACCTGATTAATTCAATATGAAAACAATTCCCACTTCACTATATTTTTCGCTTTCACGAAATATTCCGATTAGCCCCGTCGTCAGAGGCAAATTTTGACGAAAAGCTCTCATTAAAAGTTAACAGGTTACATTTTGGCATACAGGTAGTTTTTTTAACGTAGAATACATAAAAAAAAGTTTGCTACTCTAAAGTATATGCTAAGCCTACAACATCAAAAATAAAATGAAAAATTCGGTTTTTGGTAAATATCTCGTGGAAGAACGAAAAATTTTGCAAAAAATTTGTATATAGATTATTTTTTTTAGTTTTACTGTAATTTAAAAAAAAATATTTAAAATAAAATGGTTAGTTTAACCCCTTCCGTTGTAGTGGGAATCATACTTCCAACCTAATTTATGATTAAATTAATGTTTCTGTATAGCGCTAAATATTTTAAAATTGGCTATTAAGAGATTTCACGGGGTGCTGATTAAGAATCCGGTGACAGATTTGAAAAAATTAAAAATGACGGATACAATATGGCAGCCAGAGCGTAGGTTATTCATTTAATTTTCTTTTTAAAGTGTCTACGAAGGTGTTTTTTAGAGTGCTGATTAAGAATCTGAGAATGGATTTAAAAAATTCAAAATGGCAGTGGGTGTATATAAAAAAAAAATAAATGAAAATATATTTAATAGTAATTGTACAAAAAAACAAAACAGCAATCAACAGTTAATTTACACTTAAAGTTGATTATTTTTCATTTAAAGTTTATTCAACAAGATACAGTATACAAACTACCTGAGCGTCGCACAGATGAGAGACTGGGCTGGTGACGCTGCGCCCGCGTTTCTTCTCCGATAGCCGTTAACAAAATTCCTTCGAGTAATTTAGAATTTTTGTGTTTTCAATAACTGTTTTCTTTATACCTAGATGTTTTAATGAATTATAAATACTTTATATTTAAAGCTTAGACTTTTATCTTTCACGTCCCACTTTTAAATATTTTGTCTTATTTTAAGTTTAAGTTGTATGATTACTAATAAGCAAAAAATACGTTTATCATGAACACTTTTTTAAGAGCAAAGTTCTAAAAAAAAAGGTAGTTTTTTTTTTAAGTTTTTAATGACTTTCTAATATCAAGTATACTTTTAACTGTAACTAAAAAAAAATTGTCCGACGGCGCACTACAGCAGGCAAATTTTTATATTTTAATTTACTGTATGCCCGTTAAAATCGTGTAGACAAAAATCTCGTTAGAAAATTATAAAGCAACAAAAATAAAAACTATTAGTATCATCGGAAAGCTGAAAGTCTCCTCTTCAAATTTTTTTTACTTTCTGAAAACTAGTAAGGTTTACGTAGACTTTCAAATTAACCTGTTTGGCGCACTAAACTTTTTAAATCATCTAACCGAATTTTTAATAAATTCTCACGGTAATGAAAAAATCTGGAAAAAATCTATGTACTATTTTTTATAAAATTTCCCGCTCTCTCGCCTGATACTACTTTTCTTTCGATATCTTTTATATTTTTCGAGATATTACCGAAAAAAACGAATTTTTGATTTTATTTTGGATTTTGAGGGCTTAGTGTACATCAAACTTTAGAAAACTTTTTTTATTGTATTCTACAACCAAAAAACTAACTGTGTACCAAAATGCAGCTTGTTAACATTTAATGAGAGTTTAAAATCCCTGGCGACTGGAGAACATTCAAATTTTTCTCTTATGACAACTAAAGTCAAGAACTAGGAAAGACTTGTGTGTATTATTTGGTCACAGATTTTATGACAAATTAGATTAAACCGAATAAGTTTAAACGGAATTTAGCAAACCTGGATAGCCGTTAGCTGCTGAAGAAAAAATTGTTGACCAAAAAATTTACTTTATAAAAGATTTGTCTACAAATACCAGCTGCTTTAAAATCTCGTATCAAATAACTATGGTAAGTACAAAAATATCAATTAGAAAACGATTGAATAAGAACAAATTCTCCCATTTGTAGTTCAGATAGGAGAAATTATGCTTGTAGCTCATTTGACCAAACAACAGTAGTCGATTTTTTTAACAAAAGATACTGATGCTTCTCAAGTTAGCAATATACAGCAATATTTTTTTGTTAAAACTGCTATAGTCTAGATTAATGAGGCAGCTAATATCAATAAAAACTGGCATTTAATTAATTGTTGGAAATCTTGCCATGGAACATCAGCGGAACGATGAAATATCAGCGGTTACAGTTTTTTTGTAGGAAACAAAAAAATCTAAATAAACTTGTTAAAACTGACGTGATTGCATAGGTGTCCCATCATTAAAAATTACCTATCCATATTGACTTGGATGGTGATTGGATTTTAGAAGGAATTTTATAATTGATAAAACGAATAAAATTTATTAGTTGGATAAAAATGGATAAGATACCCAATTTAAAAAAAAACGTGGGAAGTTTCTAAAAAACAAGAGTTATGTTTTAATTTTAGACCGAATTTGATGATGTACTTCTGTACTAACACCTTCTTCTTGCGAGATCGGGTTTTCTATCATAGCTGCTTTAAAAACAAAACATAGGTATAAGCTAAAAGTAGAAAGATAACTCAGAGTCAATTTCCAATATAACACCTTTTAAAAGAATATTTTTTTGCAAGTCTGCAAATTCACGGAAGCCAGTAATTTGTTATTTTTTAAATCAGTAAGCTGATAAATACATTTTTTTCACTTATCTGTATCTACCTACTTATAACTACATATTTTATTCCTCGGTTAACAGAATATATTTTTAATCTTTTTTACCTAGTTTTCTACTTTCGGTAAGTAGCTTTCTCAATTTTTAAAAATTTTTTTTTATGTTTTTGACCACCACATATTGTTATTTCGTGCATCTATAAGAAATCGTGTCCGTCGTAGTACACTGGTTCATAAGGCACGGAGGTGATATATGAATACAAAGGGTGCTTCTTTAAGAAAGAAATGAGAAGCTTCTTATGAGAGTGGCACAAATAAACTAGCAGGGCTCGCCAAACGACAACTGAAGGCGAAACTCTTTGATGAAAACAAAGAACTTAATGCAGCGAAACTTTTAAAGCTTAAATCATTCGCAATACAATAACCTAAAACTCGACGACCGGTAGAGATGTGATTTTTCATTAAAAGTAACTTTTTTCTACAGTAGATCTGTAGAAATTTACACATCCTTTAAAAATTTATCAGCAAGGGAGTGGGAGATTTGTCAAAAAAAAAATCCTTACCTACAGCAGAAATCTAAAAACTAAGACTCAGTATAAAAATCGATAACCGATTAGTCATGTAATAAGTTATATTGGATGTCAGTGCGTCAATAAATGAACCGGCTTTTTTTTTAGTTACTTCCCTTCTTCTCAGTCCAACAACGTGACCGATGTGTATTGGTTATAAGACATTTCGTTCATGTTGTAGATGACTCTGGGCCCAATACGACGCCATCAATTGTCGGTTATTGGCTTCTCGGGCTTGAGTTTGCAATCTCATGTCAGTCGGTTTACAGATCGCATCAGTCCGTCGAGATGGCCGAGGACGTTCTCGTCTACACTTTCCAGATGATTTTCCTTGAACAATCAATTTTTATACATTTGTTGCTGTGAGTAATATGAACTTTAATGTACGGTCGTATGTCAGAGAGGAGAGTCTCTGCTATTGTTTGGTTTCGATTAAACTGAAGTTATTATTTTTCATAGTATATTCATTTTTGGCCGCAATATTAAAGGAATTACAATAAAAAAAATTTAAAATCTCCGTTCTCGATTTCTCTATTGATCTGTCTTGAGCTGATTTTTGGTTATTTACACATCCTTTAAAAATTTATCAAGCAGGGAGTGGGAGATTTGTCAAAAGAAAAACCCTTACCTACAGCAGAAATCTAAAACCTAAGACTCAGTATAAAAATCGATAACCGATTAGAGTGAAAATTAGTTCCATTTTTTTTATCTTCCAAGCCAAGGACAGTTTTTTAGGTGATCAAATTTCTAGCCAGTGAATATCATTAAAAATTAGATATAGGTACGCATTGAAATTTTATTTTGAAATTTGCAAGATATTACCAAGATCAATGACATATATTATACATCTATTTCAAAAATAACATTGTTCCTGTTTTTAGATGCAAAACGTCATGATTTATCGCTAATTTAAATTGTAATTTTCTGTAAGTAAGAACTTGAGGGATTGTAGAAAAGTGAGAAAGAAAGCAAAATACAGTATTATCACAGTAAACGTAAAACACAGTAGCAACAGTCCGACTCGGTACCTTTGATCTCAAAGGGTCCGAGTTTGTCATGATCACATGACATATTGGTGGCTGGTATGATGCCCGTGAGTTTTTGAAATATTTAAATTCCTTCTTTCACGAAAAATCATCACAAATAATAATTAATTTTGCTAATTGAAAGGAAGAAAAAAACGAGAAAATTTAGTGGAAATTTATAAATAATGAATTTCGGAGCACATTATAAAAAGATTCTCCTTGAAATTCAGATTCAAACACAACGCGCGACCATGCTGGCAGCCATGTTGTTGGTATGATAAGGGACCCATGTATGATAAAAACAGGACCCCAACATTTTGTTAAGCGTCGCTCCTGTGTTTTATGTTTACTCTGGTATTACTATTAAGGAATTTAAGTTATTCCTTTCCTATATATCTTTTGTTAACCCTTAAACTTAACACATTTAACGAAAATTAAATTATAAATGTCCTTGTGCCAAGATTAAAAAATAATATAAAAAAAAATTCTTGTACATTATTCCTCTTAACGTCAGAAGATTCTAGTTTTTTGTTTAACTTCTAGTTAACCTAATATATACTTTATTATATCGGATGTCAGTGCGTCAATAAATGAACCGGCTTTTTTTTAGTTACTTCCCTTCTTCTCAGTCCAACATCGTGACCGATGTTTATTGGTTATAAGACATTTTCGTTCATGTTGTAGATGACTCTGGGCCCAATACGACGGCATCAATTGCCGGTTATTGGTTTCTCGGGCTTGAGTTTGCAATCTCATGTCAGTCGGTTTACAGATCGCATCAGTCCGTCGTGATGATCGAGGACGTTCTCGTCTACACTATCCAGATGATTTTCCTTGAACAATCAATTTTTATACATTGTTGCTGCGAGTAATATGAACTTTAATATACGGTCGTATGCCAGAGAGGAGAGTCTCTGCTATTGTTTGGTTTCAATTAAGCTGAAGTTCTTATTTTCATAGTATATTCATTTTTGGCCGCAATATTAAAGGAATTACAATAAAAAAAATTTAAAATCTCCGTTCTCTATTTCTCTATCGATCTATCTTGAGCTGATTTTTGGTTATTTACCATGATTTTTACCAATTTTTATCAATACGTGTTGCTTTTTTTTCTAAAAAACATCTTTTTAGGCAATAAAATGAGTCTCGGTTACGCAATGTTCATGGAACCTCAATTATGTATAATTTTCGTTTTGATTTCTGTATCGATCTGTCTAGGCGGATTTTTGGTTATTGACCACGATTTGAACTAATTTTTTTTATAAATACAGTTTTTAGCTTTTACATCAAGAACATCAGACCTATCATAACCCTTTGCAACGAGGAAAAATGGTCAGACGAACGTTTCCTAAACTTTATGCTTTTAAACCCGGGACTCTAAACCTAACATAACCTTGCTCAATATTATTCTCTTAACTTGAATTGGAGCACGACCAGTTGAAGATCCTTATATTCTAATTGGACAAGTTCTAACTATTTCATACTTTAGCTACTTTGCTATAAATCCTGTTATTGCTAAAATATGAGATATATTTTTTTTTTTTTTTAATAAATAATCAATGAATCAATACCTAGAAAATAGAATAAAGGGTCATAAGTACGACAAAAAAAACCAGTACAGTTCTTACAAATCATGAAATGAATAAAATTCATCCATTTGTTTTCAAAAACATCAAAATTATTAAAACCGTAATGAATACCAAAAAAAAAGAAGTGCTGGAATCCATTCATATACAAAAAACACCCACTGCAATCAACGAAAAACAGACGTAAACGACCTAAACCGTATCTACTTACTACTCATATAAGGTCCTTCATGTTGAGTGTTTTATTTGTAGTATGTAAAAATGTGTTTTTGACAATATTTCCCCAATATAATGAACTACTTTCTAAGGTAAGTCCTTCATTAATTTATACAATTAAGTGTTTTAAACTCAAGATTGCAAAAAAGTATAAAAAAGAAATATTAACTTTCTATTGGTTTATAACATTTTTTACTATAAATAATTAACTAGACTAAATTTACAAACAAAAAAAGACTAATTCTAAAAAAAAATAATAAAAAATTCAAAGATACTGGCAAATATCTTTTTCATGCTAAATATATTAACTTATCATATCGATACCGTGGTAAAATTCTACGAACTCATAATCAAAAAAATGCTACAAATCCAATCTTAAAGAAAATCCTCAAGAAATTCAATTACCTCCTTAAAGTAATATTCTACATAATATCATCATAGCAAATCCACCACTCTCCTCTAAACTCTACATTAAATCGTAGACCAAACCTAATTTAACCTAATGTACCGAACTTTAACCTAACATAACCTAATGTACCGAACCCCAAACCTAACATAACATAATGTAGCGAGCACTAGTGGAAATCCTGTTTTAAAAGTCTTAAATTTAGCAAATATTATGATAGGTTCAATGTTCTTGGTTAAATGGTTAAAATATTTATTGAAAATGAGTTTAAATTATAGGTTAGTAACCAAAATCCGCCCAGATAACGGAGAACTCAAAAAGGAAGATTATAAAAAAAAAAAATTGAAAGTCTTTGAAAGTTGCAGCGAGAAAATGAATTTGGGTAAGATTACGTATTGCCCCCCTTGTGCGGCGTCAGAGTTTCTTTTAGAACACCGTAAATAACCACTATGACATAATTATATTGGAGATAACTCTTAAAATAGACATATCATTTATAACTTCTAAGCAATTATGAGTTAAACGAAATCCATTCGCACAAAACTCCTTCATGTCTCCTGTGAAATTTAACTAATTTATATCAAAATTTTTTTGTTGAATTAAAGCTTGAAACAAATTATGAAGGCTTTTAATCCTGGAGCTAACTAATTTAAAACGTGTTAAAGACGCCACAACCGCTTCGTTTAAAGATAATATTTCAAATTTTATGTGCCGCTAATTCACTCTATTCCCCAAGTAATATAAAATTATTTATAGGATATTAAATTTTGAACGTGGTAATAACTTCGAAATCTAACTAGAACAAGAGTTTTTTACGGAATGATTTCATTTGTAAAAAAAACAAAATATTAAAATTGGTTATTTCACTAATAACACTGGTCAACATGAGTTTTTTTACAAGGAAACTGAATAGAGACCCTAGTTCAGTTTTTTTATGCTGAATTCAAATATATTATCAGATTTCTTCTATCAGGCATAGTTTTCTTGTGACAGTCATTTTTGTGTAATATATTTCTCTATATTTCATTGTTATAATTCTTGTAAATATAGAAGTGGGAATTTGTATTCAGAATAATTTGGCACCAGGCAGACTTATTCATGTTGAAACATGTTTTAACTCTGTCCAGGCTTAATGATGTTCAAAATTGTCCTATCTTGTACAAATATTCCACTTTTTCAGCAAGCAGAGGGCCAGTAGCCAGTATTGTAATTGTAGTGAGTCTAGTAACAATAATATTGTTTTTATTTGTAAGTTTTTTTTTTATAAACGTTTCAAAATGCCAAGAAAGTGTGTAAATCAACCAAACAATTACTGCTACGTGTGTGGTGAACTGACCTTCAAGTCTCAGAGGCGAAATTTTACATCGCTTGTGAAAAAATGTTATGAGCTTTATTTTGGGTGTAAAGCTGGTGATTTTGATAAAGACTGGGCCCCAAATTTATACTGTGTTAAGCTTCTTACTGGTTGGAAAAATGGTACTTATCATATGCTGTTTTCAGTCCCTAAGCGCACTAATGGACAGACAGACAGAGAGATTTTATATTTTTATGTTATAGATTATATATATATATATATATATATATATATATATATATATATATATATATGTATATATATATATATATATATATATATATATATATATATATATATATATATATATATATATATATATATATATATATATATTAAATTAAGAATTAAAAAAAAAACACGTAAATCGGATGAGTGACTCTTGAATGATAAGCACACTTGCGGACAGACAGATAGACAGAGAGACGTTGCGTTTTATATATATATTATATAGATTATTATTATTATTATATAACCTGGCCAGAGAACATATGTATGAATAAAAAAAAAGAAACACTTAAATCGGATAAGTGGTTCCCTAGTGATAAGCGCACTAACGGACAGACAGACAAACAGAGAGACGTTTGCATTTTATATATATTACAGATATTCTTTGCTACGTGATATTGTTCCATATTTAATGGTTTAGGCAGTGTATTACAAGAGAACGTGCTAGCGGCAAACTTTTTTCCGACTTGATTCACCATTATCGTCACTGCTTATTCTTTATGTTATCTAACGTAATCAAATATAGCCTATAACCTGGCCAGAGAACATATGTATGTTTTAAAAAAGCACGTAAATCGGATAAGTGGTTCTCCATTGATAAGTGCACTAACGGACAGACAGACAGACTAAGAGACGTTGCATTTTATATATATTATAAATGTAATACTTGGGCACACTTTTCTTTGTATTATTTTTAAAAATTAGGAAAAATTGCTGGTCCCCGCTTATTTTATTGATCGAAAAATTTTTAAAAAATTCTGGAATATTTTTCACAACGAAAGAAAATTATCACGAGTACATTACCTTTAATAATTTATCTGGCATATAAAAAATTATAAATAATAAAAATTTTTATTTTAAAAGCAATCAACGTATGGAACACTAATTGCGCAAGTTTGACTTGCACTTGGTTGGTTATATTAAAATATTAAAACTAAAAAATAGTTTTAAAGAAAGGAAACCTCTAAGAGTTCATTAAAACAGATTAATTAAATATATATTTTTAACAAATAAAATATGGCAAAGGCAAATGATTCACTTTTCATATATGGAATAAAACTACCATTGCCGTCTATAATGTTTGTGAAACTTTACGAGCTATGCAAACTAATTAGCCGTAGAACTAATTTCATTTTACATTATTAATGTATATATGAATACAATTTTATGACTGTGTACTTGAATATATGTTTGAGCTTTTAGAAAACTATGTTTGAGATTAATTTCTGTTTACAGGCAAGCTATTAACTAAATCTGAAATTTATAATATCTTGCATGTATTATATTACAAAAATAATATTTCTCCTTCAGCTAGATTTACTGGAGCACGTCAACACAAAAATATAATTTTAGTAACTCTATTGTCTGGAAGACACTGTCAATTATTTAAGTTATATTTTTAGGGCATCGTCACCATGTCCTAATAGCGACGTTCCTTCTCCGTCTATTTGTCTCTCTTTTTTTTTTATGGGTCTAGCACACGTGCTACAGGAAAGTCCCTAAAGCGCTACAGGATTGACAGGTGTGCGGAAAAAAAAAAGCGATTCATGTTGTTCTTGAATCGCTGTAAATTGTACTCGGTGCGAAACATAGTCCTGGGCAAATTATTTCAAAGGGATGATGTTCTTCATATAAAAATAATAATAATATAAATAAAAATAAAATAAAACTCTCTCGAGTATACTTTAAAAAATACTGAATGGTTTATCTTAATTTGGATTGTATATAATCAATTAAGTTTCATTATATCATATTTTATCAAAAACGAGATAGAAATGCGAAGTAACTTAAAAAAATATGATGTCATTAGTATATGTAAGCCACTTTGCAGGCATGGCATGTCTCTCTCTCTCTCAATCTTTTTACCCCAATCGGAATATCCGTGATACTATGCAGTTGCTGCCTCAATAGTCATTCTCCAGGCATCTCGACCCTGCGCGACCTGACTTGACTCGTGCTTACCCATACCAAGAAGAGATCTTACTTGGTCAGACCATCTTGTTGGAAACTTGATCTTCTACCTTCTACGTTCCCCGTTAGTAAAAGCTTTCCTATGGCATCCGCCTTTCTTATAATGTGGCCAAAATATTTCAAGACTGTCTATTAACTGAGGCACCGCCACTATGCGTGACCCCTGATTGCTTAGTAGGCAGGACGCTGTGAACGCATCCATCGACGGACAAAATTAATTTATAACGCAATAATCAACTCGTTTTTCTGTTAATAATTAACGATCAAGTTGATTTTTGCGTAGAAACATTCTTTACGCTTTTGCGCTTCTTATGGATATAGTCGTTTGATAAAATTGCTTGTTTAATTTGTTAATAACAATGAATGAAATTTACGCTGAAAAATTTCGATATTAATTAAATAGTTGGCCAAAATGACCAATGCCGGCTTATTTTTCATACATTTGCGATTATCATATCAATAATTTAGGTCAAGATGTTAATTTTTGCAGCAATGATATGGATAAATAAACAAGCGCGTTTTCATGCTGCTAATCGCAGCAAAAATGTGTTCTTTGAATGCTTTCAGCTACCAAAAAAACATATTGTTTTCTTATACTATCTACACTGAAGCTGAGTGTTTTTCGTAAGCAAGTTTTGACTCAAGAGAAAATATTGCAGAATAGAATTTTTTTTTTTGTAAATAACTTTTTTTTGCGTTAAATTAGTCTTGAATCCAAACTTTTTGCTTTATACAGAAAAATACTTTCAAAAATGGCAATCATTATTGTGAACGTTGTGGAAACTCAATGAAATATTGACTATTGACTATTTGGTTCTCCAATTTGATTTTCTTAATAGTTTAACCAAATGGAAAAGCCAAATTGAAAAACCAAATATTGTTTGAATTTTGGCTTTAAAAATTCTAAAAACGATTTTGAAGCGTGCGTATATCTTTTTATAATAATTTTTACTTTGAAAATTTATATCTACCCAGTTACACCATTTAGTTTTCTTATTTGATTTTGCTAGGACAAATTAACATTATTTAATGAATAATTTTCTAATGAAATAACCAAATAAGAAAACGAAATCTTTTTTGGAAGCTGGGAAGGATTCAAAAAACAAATTTTCACTACGATTAGCTGCATGAAACCGCGCGCGTGCGCCAAGAGCTCGTACGTGTTTGTTTATTTATTCATATCATTGCTGCAAAAATTAACATACTGACCTGAATTTTTGATATAATGCCCGTAAGTATATGAAAAATAAGCCAACATTGTTCATTTTGGCCAATTTTCTAACTAATATTCAAATCTTTCAGCGTTTATTATTAATAACAAATTAAATAAACAATTTTATTAAACGACTATATCCAAAAGAAGCGCACGAGCCTAAAAAGTGTTTCTACGCAAAAATCAACTTGATTCGTTAATTATTAACAGAAAAACGACGAGTTGATTATTGCGTTGTAAATTGATTTTGTTCATCGATAGATGCGTTCACAGCGTCCTGCCTATTAAGGAAAGAGGGGTCACGCATAGAGGCAGTTCTGCAATCCGGTGCCTCAATTCTATTTACACTAAGCTCTTCAAGAATAGATACACTAGTATGGTGTTCGGTATATGATACTCTGAGGATTCTTCGATATGCCCACATCTCAAACGCATCGATTCGTTTTTTGTCAGCTTGTTTAATGTGTATGTCTCCGATGCGTAAGTTGCTATGGGAAATATATGGCTGAACAGCAATCTTAACTTTATGTTGGATCTTTCCAGATTTTAGTGAGTTTGATAGTCGATTTTCTAGCTATAGCCAAACGTCTTCTTGCTTCCGTTTCACAGCCATCATTGTTAGTTTCAAGGGATCTCAAATAGTTGAAATGGTTTACAATGCTTTATTAATGGTCAATTAATAGTTTTTGCTAGTGATTTCAATGAGCTCCATAATTGATTCTAGATCTTGTAATGACGTCGCAAGTATAACAGTATCATCTGCACATCTAAAGTTACTTAGCTTTTTTCCACTAATGGCCTATATAACAAGAGCTAATTGAAAGAATATATCTTTCTTCAGTAGAGTTATCTGCATAAAGTTTATTATTGAAAAGCAATTAAGGAACGGTGCAAGCAACATATATAATATTATTTAGAAAATACTAACAAACTACCACGAACACAAAAGAAATAACTGTTTACAAGGTTATAGAACATTTTTGCAAATTAAACGAGGTAGTAAGATTTACAAAGTTTTAGGTGAAGTAAGAATAAAATTAATCAAGTTAAAAAAGTTCTGAAATTTCTAATTCAACAATTACAAAAAATCAGAATATTTTGACAAAAATATCTTGTATGAGGATTAGTTTAAACAAGTTATTTTAGGTCGTTCTAGAGTATCCTCAGTCGAATTTCATATTTACATTATACACATTTGTAATTATATAGAGGGAGTCTCTTGTTGATATTATTGAAACCTTTTACATATCAATGCAATGAAACATTTATGAAGCTATACCGAAAATTTATAAAAATTTAACCCTATTTAACTAGTATGATATAGATGGTTGAATATCAATCCACAGGTTTTATATCTGATTAGTCCAAAGATGATCATTTAAACTTATTGCGTATAATTACATTGCGATATGTATGAAGCTAGTTCGAAGTAGGAATAGAGATGCCTGTGACAAAAATTTTGAAAATATCGCACATAGTCAATCCAGTGTAACAGAGATGGCGCCCGTTCATTTACACTGCCGTTTTTATGTGGTATGGATGTAGAAAATTGTGTATGTCTCATACAGAAATAAGGATTTTTTTTTACAAATTTAATATAAGTCACGCAGATAATGTTCTTAAAGAAATATGGAACGCTGTAAAGAGAACAATAGATAAAAAAGAAAAACTTTGCACTTTAAACTTAAATATAGACGAAAAGCCTGTTTTTGTTAGCAAATCACTAAAACAATAAAAAATATATTTTTTGGGTTCAAACATGTAACTTTAACATACAACCTCACAAAGCTTCCCATAGCTTGACATTGACGATAACATTTGTTTATGTTACACATGTTGATAAAAGTTAATTAAAATTGTTAAAATAAAAATGGGTTTTTCAGAGTGAAAAAAGGAATATATACCAAATATTTATTAAAAATCGGCACTATAATAGGTTTAATGGAATTTAAAGAAGAATTTCTAGTTTAAATACATTTTCAAGAATATATAAGTAGATCTTGGCTGGATATTGTCGCTGTCAGGAAAGATACGAGAGGTTATAGTGACTTGAACAGACCGGAACAGAGAAATACCAAATAACAGACATTATATACTGTATCCCAATCAAACCTTAAATAACCAGAAGGCACAATTAAAAAAGCTTAAGAACACGTTTCACCAAAGGGGACAGCTTCTGCCATAATGTTCCTTCTCAATTTGTTTAATTAGAACGAACCTGCTGTAAATATTTCTTCCAGTCGTTCATATATTTGCTTCTTAGAAGAATCCTATTTATTACTCCAAAGGGACTTAAGAAATATACTGACTGCATAAAGGGAAAAAAACTACGAAAATGAAGAATTGGAAATTCGATTGCATTTTGAAGCTGTCTTACTATTATGAAAATTAAACGAAAACACGTATTTACTATTTTTGTATTTTAGAAGTCCAGAAGGTTCTATACATATATATATATATATATATATATATATATATATATATATATATATATATATATATATACGAGTATATATATAAATATACATATATATATATATATATATATATATATATATATATATATATATATATATATATACGAGGCTGGTTTGAAAAGTCCGTGCAAAGTCCGAGAGATGGCACCACCGGTGCGTATCGAGGTCATGTTTAGTTAGTAGCATCTTTTGAATGAACGCACACCAAGTTTCAGCCATATTGGTCTATTTCTTTGTGTTTGGCATTCGTGTGAATCAAGGAAGTCGAGTGATTTTCAAGAAATGGACGAAAAAGAATTTCGTGTGGTGATTAAACATTACTTTATGAAAGGCAAAACGCCTCAGGAGACTAAAGAGAAGCTTGATAAACATTATGGTGACTCTGCACCTTCGATTAGAACAGTTTATAAGTGGTTTCAAAATTTTCGGACTGGCCATATGGGCACAAGTGACGCTGAACGTTCTGGACGGCCTGTGGAGGTTACGACTCCAGAAATCTTTGATCAAATCCATGATATGGTATTGGATGACAGAAGAGTTAAGGTGCGTGAGATTGCTAGTGCTGTGGGCATCTCGACTGAACGGGTACATAACATTTTGCATAAACATTTGGACATGAGAAAGCTATCCGCAAGATGGGTGCCGCGATTGCTCACGCTTGACCAAAAACGGAATCGTGTGAAGTGTTGCAAGGATGGTTTGCAGCTGTTCCAGAAGAATTCGGAGGACTTTAAGCATCGTTTCGTCACTGTGGATGAAACATGGATACATTACTATACTCCTAAGACCAAACAACAATCTAAACAATGGGTTACCAAGGGGGAATCTGCACCAAAAAAGGCGAAGACCGTTCCTTCGGCCGGAAAGCTTATGGCGACTGTCTTTTGGGATTCGCAAGGGATAATCCTCATCGACTATCTAGAAAAGGGTAAAACTATTACAGGTGAATATTATTTATGGTTATTGGACCGTTTGAAAACCGAGCTGCAAGAAAAAAAAACGCCCGCGATTGGCCCATCACGACAACGCACCAGCACGCACCTCAGCAGTTGTGGTCGCAAAATTAATGGAAATAGGATTCCCACTCGTTTCACATCCCCCCTATTCTCCAGACTTGGCTCCCTCGGACTACTATTTGTTCCCCAATTTGAAGAAATGGCTGGCGGGACAAAGATTTTATTCAAACGAAGAGGTGATTGCAGACACTAATGGATATTTTGCAGACTTGGACAAATCCTATTATTCGGAAGGGATCAACAAACTAGAACATCGTTGGACGAAGTGTATAAGCCTAAAAGGAGACTATGTCGAAAAATAAAAAAGGTTTACCACAAACACATAAGTAGTTTTTATTTTTGCACGGACTTTTCAAACCAGCTTGTATATATATATATATATATATATATATATATATGTATATATATATATATATATATATATATATATATATATATATATATATATATATATGTATATATATATATATATATATATATATATATATATATATATATATATATATATATATATATATATATTATTTTTTTAATTTGATCTCCTTAATTTCAAATAACAGTAACTCCAAAACAGTTCAATTTAAACATATGATATGTTAAACAAATAACATCTAGAATTTTTATTAGGAGAAATAAAATAATATACAGGGCTTTCCATTTACAAAAATCAAGATGGCGTAATTTCTTCGAACTAACAGGTCAAAGCATTTTATTGTCAACGTCAGCATGTGCGTCGTATAATGCTCTGTAACTTTTATTTAAACATTTTTTTGATACACTGATTAATAAATGTTGTGGAATCATTATTCCATACATATGGGGCACCCTATATATATATATATATATATATATATATATATATATATATATATATATATATATATATACATATATATATATATATATATATATATATATATATATATATATATATATATATATAATTTACTTTTCTTAACATTGTTTTAAACGTTGACGACAAACTCTAGGAAAATTTTATTACCGATGCAAAATTAAATAATACCCGAGCACGCATTACCCATTAAAATTTAAACTCTAAATCTAGTTTCCTTTATTTAGTTGTGAAACTCTATTTAACTCTACGATTTACTTTCCAGTAGGAGAGACCGGAGTTAAAACCAAATATGAGAAAATTTTGCATCTCCATTACTTTTCAACAGCATGTGTAATCAATAAGGTAATTTCATTTTAAATAAATATTTTGCTACCTAGGATCAGCAAATTTTTCATAAATATTAAAGTATCCTCACTAAAATTTACAAATTTATACTTGATTGCTAATTTGTTTATTTATTCTGATGATTTTTTGTTCCAAACATAAAGTTTTCTAACAAATATACCTTTGATTCTTTCAGGTGTTCAGGTTCAGGTGTAGTATAGCTGGATCTTAAATTTACCTATAGCACATTACAGTGTAAATAAGATTTATCCAGATTCTGTCCCTCTTTCAATCTAAATATTCTTCTTAATCATCCCATTGTATCCAACGAGACGATCTATATGCAGGTTAGAGTTGTATGCACCTCTAAATGTTATGAATATCTCCATTTAGCTCTTTACTTTATTATATAGAGCTTTAGAAAACCATTTTTAAAATTTTTGTTGCGTTACCTTCATAGGCGTACGAAGCTGTAGGTAAACGTTAGTAATTTAAATAATAATATGTCAACTTGAATTGATTTTACGCCAAAATACTCCAAGATAAGATATTCAATTAATAAAAGACATTAGAAATAAATCAGCAGATATAATATTTACAAAAGCAGACAAAGGGAATTCAGTAGTAGCGATTGACAGTGTAGATTATATTCAAAGAACAATAGATTTTTTTAAACCCAGATAAATACCCAATTTTAAAACGTAACCCAACTGAAAGTTATCAGAAAATTATTAAATCAACGATCTCTAATTGTAAAAGTTTGTTTAATGATAAAGACTCTAGAATTCTCACTCTTATGAACCCACAAACACCTAAACTATATTCACTAATAAAACTTCACAAAACGGATTACCCTATAAGGTCAGTAGTATCTTTCGTGTCAGCCCCATCTTATAAACTATCAAAACGTCTTGTTCAAATACTCATAGACAGCCCTAAATTTAAAGCTAAATTTGCAATAAAAAATTCACAACAACTAGTTGAAAACATCAAACATTTAAAGTTACCTCACAATTCAAAATTAATCTCTTTCGATGTTCAAAATCTTTTTCCAAGCATACCAAGTAGGGAAACTATATTACTAATTGAAAAACTTCTTTCTGAAATCCACGTCAACCCAATAATAAAACATCTTAAATTGCTTAAAGATTTGCCTAGAACAAAATTATTTTGAATTTAATAACGACCTATACAGCAGTCTAGACGGTCTCATAATGGGCAATCCACTTAGTTCTCCTTTGGCGGAAATATTTATGAATAACATAGAAAACCAAATAAGCAAATACCCACTGTTTAAAAAATTTGTATACTGGCACAGATATGTTGATGATATCTTATGTTGTTTTACAGGAAGTGATAGAAAATTTGCCACATTTCAAAATTTTTTGAATAATATACACAAAAATATAAAATTCACCAGTGAAGTTGAAACAAAAAATAGCTTAAACTTCCTTGACCTAACAATAAAAAGACATAATAACAAACACGGTTTTTCTATTTACCATAAACCGTCACATACGGACGTAATTATCCATAATACCTCATGTTATCCACCAAGTCACAAACTTGCAGTTTTCCATAATATGATTCACAGACAAATAAATATTCCTTTAAACCAAGACGGTTTTCAAAAAGAACTTAATAATATAAAACAATTAGCAGTAAATAATGACTATTCACCATCTATAATAGATAATATCCTCAAGAAAAAACTTTACAAAAAAGCCAATAGTACAGGTTTTCCGAATAATAAAGAACCTTATAAAAACGTAAAGTGAATAACGTACTGTGGTAGAAGCAGCACTAAATTAAATAGTTTCTTGAGAAAATTAAATATTAACACAGCATTTAAAGCATCCAATACACTTGGCAAATTTATAAAAAATAACAAAACTAAAACAGATAGACACAATAGATCCGGAGTATACAAATTAAATTGCGGAAATTGCTCAAAAACATATATAGGTCAAACAGGGAGAAGTTTATCAAAAATCATAAAAGAACATGCTTCATCATACATTAATAGAAAAAAATAACTCAAATTACGCAAATCATTTAATTGAAAATAACCACTAATTCAACCAAAACTATGAAATATTACATACTTGCACAAAGGGCCTGAATCTTAATTACGTAAAATCTTTAGAAATAAGCAAATTGAAAAATTCTGATTCCTTAATAAATGAACAATTAGACTTAAATAATTCACCATTACTAAATCTATTTTAATTAAATTATTTTATTACCCGTAAATTATATATATATTAAAAAAAGCCGTAAATTATGAACCAACCATTTATTATAGTAATTTTATATATTGTAACAAATCATCTGAAGAAACTGTCGTACAGAGAAACATGTCATAGTGTTAAAAATAAAAAATTTAGTGGAAATTTAAGTAGTGTTTTTAGTTCTTGCAAAACTTTAATATTTCAAATTACTGTAAAAAAGCTAAACAATAAGTTAGTATATTTTCCGGAATCGGTAGGAGTAGCAAGTGTTAGAACGTGTCAATTAATTATCAGATACCGAAAAATGTTTAGCAAAAATATTCCTTAATTAACTGATAAAGAAAACCAGTTTGCTCATATCGTCATTCAGTTTATAGATTTCATTAATTTGAACGATGGGACCTGCTCATCCAGTTTTGTCCAACTTTCCCCTAGTGAAGCTTCAGGGTTTTAATTTTACCCGGCACATACGCAGGAAACTTTCTTGAATAAATTTGTACCGAAATACGTAGAATAATTTAATTTAAATTTTAGTACTTTAAATTGGGTTGTTACTATTTGCTTAATTAACACTATCTTCAGTGGGCTTTACATCTGTCACACCCCTGTTATGTAATGTAAATAAGACATTTAATTTTGCTGCAATGTTACATGGTGATTGCTTATTATTAGAAAGAAAAATAGTTGATAAATATTACCTCGTCTCTTTTTCAAAGTATGAGAAACAAGGAGTGTATCATGACATATTATATGATGTGCACTGTTTGTTGTTTTTGCAAGCCGTCTTGATTATATATTTGAATATAGGCATGTTTCATAATAAATCATCTTTATCTATTTTAAAGCAGTTATATCTGAGGGACCTTAATTTAACATCATTAGTTCATCTGGTTTGTGAATGACCTGTTGCAATTTTTACACCGTATGATCTATACTGCAAATATTCTAATCTTCTTCTTAATGTTAATACATGCGTAGCCATTTCATGTATTCTATTTCGACAATACTTTTGGGAAAAATTATGCATTTGCCTTTTCATTGCCCTATGTGTATTTTAAAGTATTCATAAAAGTCATTGTTTGAGTTCTATACGTAAATACTGACAAAATACTTGCACTTAATACACAATATGTAACTACTGTTAATATTTTCTTATTTTCTGATACACATGATAGCTTTCTGAAAGTCGCTTCGTCTGGTTTTCTTTGACTACTTTTCCTAATGACCTAAGACCAAATAGCGATCTACGTTTTCTATGTCTTAGTCGGTATCCTAGCTTTTGAAACTGCATAATATTTTATCTTTACTTTTGTAGATTCAATAACAACTCCATAACTTAAGTAGTTGGGTGTAAGTCTGTTTATCATAATTATTGTATTTCACATTAAGCATTGAAGTCAACTAAAATAATCGTGAATATTTGAGAAGAAAGTGTTTCTATGTTCTCATTTACTGATGTTTCATAGATGTACGAAAACAGTTACATATATCGGAAGTTTATCCTTGCGTAGTTAGATTTTCTCCAACTTCATAGCTATCTTCTAATTAATCACCTTACGCTGTTATTTTTCCGTTTTTTGTGGTGTTTTGAACCTATAAATGTCTTTTTAAAACTCTTTTCTTATTTTCAAAAACCTATCTTCATGCCTTTTGAGACTAATAGTTCCATTACAATGTTTTTGTTTGGTTTTCAGCACATTATGACGCTATTGTCCTGTACTTTTTATTTTTTTATTTTACATTTCCTTACTTCGTAATTTTCGACACTTTATTCTGCTTTCTATACTTCCAATCATTGTTTTCTTCTTTCTTCTATTTTTTTTTGTTGCTTATTTTATTATGTATCTGGGACATTAATTTTCTTGCAAGCTTCCAAGAGAGTACGAAAATTTGATTAATCTCTTCCAGGTTTTCTTACCTTTCAGTTTTCTTTAAGCTAAATTCATACAACCCTATTAATTGCACCAGGGGAGTTCTTATCACACAAAATTTAGAATCTTATCTTACTAATAATAACATACATGTTAATTCGAGTTTTGTTGTTGTTGATAGGAGTTAATCGAAGATTAATCTGGTGTCACATGGCACTGAAGAAAAAAAATAAGTTCATGAAAGCATCTCGTACTAGTTGTTCTGTATCAAAAGTTAATTTGAATTGATTTTATTCTATTCCTCTAAATTTTTACACTAAAAAATGTTAATATGTTGTACTTGGCCTTAGGCGTAAGCGAAAACAGATTTATTAGCAGGAAAATTGAGGCTACTGTTTTCTTTTTTGGACTCACAGGGTATCATTATGATTGACTGTTTGGAAATGGGTGAAACAGTAACTGGGCCTTATTTCGTATTATTATTGGGACCGCTTGCGCCGTCAGTTGAAGCAGACGTGACCAAGATTTGCGTACAAAAAAGGACTTCTTCACAAGGACACTGTTGCTGTAATGGCAAAAGTGCACGAGCTGGGCTTCGAAACAGTTTCCTACCCACCGTATTCTTCAGGTTTGAACCCAAGTGACTTCTTTTTGTTTTCTAACCTTAAACATTGGCTTGGAGGAAAAAAAATGACAAATGAAGAGGTTTTCTACGCTGTAAACGAGCATTATACAAAGTTCGGCCTCAGAGGCCCCTTTCGTTGTTAAGAGAATGTGAATGAGCCCGTCCGCAGAGTGTTAAGAGGTCTTCTGGGTATCGATTATATTCAGTTTAATTTGTTTCTCATTCTTGGTAACAAGGCCAGAACTAGATACATTGGGGTACCATTCTTGTATCTTTATAGAATAAAAATCTCTTTTCTACAGGGTCTTCTCTAACCGCATCTGCCATTATGGTTTCTATAATGCTTCTCATGAAAAAAAACAGGAGCTTGTCTTTAGGTAAGTATATAAATTCTCTGAAGTCTTTATCTATAGATAGAGGGTGTGTTCTAATTCTTTCGGGTATTTTTACGACTTGTCAAAACCCAAAGGTTCCTGTGTTTGATTTTGATTTCTTATTAGTTATTCGATAATTGTATCGGAATGAGTTAGTATCTCGTTTCCTTCTTAATACTAGGTCTAGATTTTGGGTTGGCTCCCGTTTTTCTAGTACTTATTTTAATTTTTGTGTGTTGAGAGCTCGTCGGTATCAACTTGTTTGATTTATTTCTTTAGGTCACTGGTTTATGATTTTAGTTGTATTACTATTACACTTTGGTTTCTTTTGTTTCGTAAGGTTGTCTCGCACTTCTGTATCTTTGTCTTCGGTAGGTCCTTAACTTCTCCGAGAAGCTTATACGTCATCCTCTTTTTTCCAATTCTTCTTTAAAGGAGATCAATATATACGATATTGAGCTTCCAGAGGAAGCGTTTTGATTTAAGCCATATGTTGCCGGTAAGACTAGTGGGTCACACGCAACGTCTCTACATGCGTACCAGTAGTATTGTAATGTGACTTACTGTATACGATTCACTTTTTTAGATTCATTCTTGTGCCTGCTGTATCTGTTCTGATTCTTGTTGTTGACTGAATGCTTTGTCACAGTCTAATTAAATCTCGTTTTAAATAAACTCAAGAATTCAGACTGTCGTTTTTATAAATTAAAATTGTCAAAAAATTTACTAATAATGTCGAAATTTTGGTTTCACAATTATCCATGCTAAGAATAATTCTGTTTGCCTCGGATAACTTACCAGCGACGTAAAGTTAAGCATTGAAATACGCAATTTTTTTACTACTTTACCAGTTTCAATACCTAACAGGAAATATCTAATTCTGTATACAAAATTTCTTCGTTTTCTGCTCTCAAGTATTACTCTCGTCACGCCAATGGTTTTAATACAACTTTTCATTCTTTACTCTCAGGTCATTCTTGATAAATCAAAATTTCCAAATAGGTGTAATTTATATAATTACGTATATTTATTTTTGTTTTCACCGTTTACCTCTTTTACAAAACAGACAAATTAAACTCAAACTTTCTTTGTTACGTCCCTCAGAATTCATAACTGTAAAGGCAGATTAAATGTATTAATTAAATTAAGGCTTTTGTGCCAAAATAATTACTTCTGATTAAAAAGATCTTTGTTTAATTTGGAGCTTCCTGAAATTTCTACCTTTTTAAATAAGAAATTATTTATTTTATTATTTAATTAATATATTTTTTTCAGTAATATTATACTGTCCAAACAATTTTTTGCTGAAGAGTTTAATAATCCGGCCAAGTGCAAGTTTGAGAGGCACAATTAGTGTTGCGTACAGTGACTGCTGAAGTATTCTACGAAATTCAGTCACACATTCCTCTTCAATGTAAGAAAAACCAAGAACATGTAAAAAGCAAGACATCTTTGTAGAAAAAGTTTAAAACAAACATTTATTACCTAAATATTTGTTTAATAATAAATAAACAACTAAAATAAAATTATTTTGTCTCGGTACCTATTCGTTGGTTACCAGTCAAAATTATATTACTGACCTACCGAATACGTATTGATATTTCATAGCTCTTAGTACAGGCTGAATTCACAACTTTCCACAAAAAATAAATCTATCATATTGTCAAGACAAAATACCAGATAAATTATCAAACGTAAAGCCCTCGTGATATTTTTTTCTAAATCTACACTTTATGGAGAATATTCCAGAATTTTTTAAAAATATTTTTGCTTTTCGAGATAGGGGGTTAGAGGAGGCCATTTTTTAAAAATAATATATAGAAAAGTTTATGGAAATATTACAACATATATTTTTTTGGACTAGTACTTCCACAAGCTTGCATTGGAAACCCCACTCGATGACTATCAAATTCCTATTTTCTATGTCAAATAGTTTCGGAGAAAATTGGGTGTGACAGACAGACACTGAAGTGATCCCATAAGTGTTCTGTACGGAACACTAAAAATAACTGATCTGCAATTACGTCAGGGTAGCCGTTGCAGCTTCCCCCAGTAGGGTTTCGAAGGTTCGCTTTAAACATTCCCCATATGTCTTATGTATTGAAAGTTGCCGATATCTACAACTGAAACCCACCAAAGATTCTAAAAACTAACTTAAGATGTCATCTGAACTCTTTCTAAATATGGTCTAAGAGACCAGGAAGGGCTAGTTGTTTAGTGCGATAAAATCGAAAGCAAAAAAGTCAAGAAGATAGTTTACCTATGGGTAATTGACTATTTTGCATGAACAATGTCCAGCAATTAATTATTTGTGTTCCAAGACTGGAAATTAGAATCTTGTTTTTTACAAGATAAGTTTGTGAGCTCTTGTTCGATTTATTTTTTTAAATTTAAACAAGTTCAATCTTTTTTTGTATTAAAATAGGTTGTAAATTCACAATAATCTACTCATCAATACATGAAACAAAGAGGGCAGTAACTTATTTTAAAAATAAATCCAAACAAACAATTTATTTTAATGCAACCTAACTTTATTAGCCTGGTTGTGGTGTAGCCAAGCGAGGCCTAGCTAGTCCCAGCCCCTATGAATGTAAAAAATAACTCCCTCTTAGAAACCGGACATTTTTAATTGAAGAAAATTTGTGAAGTTTTATTGTAGTAAAGGGTTCTTTTTTAAAAATAATCTTCACTCATTGTTTCTTCAATTAGGTTCAAATTTTTTAAGTATACATATATATATATATATATATATATATATATATATATATATATATATATATATTATATATATATATATATATATATATATATATATATATATATATATATATATATATATATATATATATATATATATAGTCAGTCCAAAAAGTCTCTATAGACCACCTGTTTTCTATATTATTTTTCTGTTACGTTTAACTAATTAATTGGAATTATGAGAAAACATGTTTAAATTAAAATTTCAAACTTAACCAACGAGGATTAGTATTAAAAACAATTATGGAACATTTTATTTAGAAGTTACATCAATGCTATAAAAATGTGAAGACAATTAATGTCAAAGAAGTCTCCATACACTTGGCAATTACTGATAATAGTTTGATGGAGTTTAACAGAAAATAACTTCGTTTAAACTAATATTTAGTGGGACAGCCGTTGGCCTCCTCATCCTGTAATCTTCTTGAAATGCTTGCAACCAGCTTTCTAGTAACTTCTGCTTGCATGTTCTCCCATTTGTTCAATATTCTGTTTTTTAATTCTTTTCTATTTGTTGTGAACGCGTGTCCCAATGCTCGATGGGGGTTAACATCGGATGATTGTGGAGGTGTATGAAGCTGCTGTCGCACATTATGGATCATCCATTCTCCCACCAAATGTGTGGGATGTTTCGGATCATTATCCTGTTGGAAAATGTATCTTTTTTTCGAGAGTGCTACTTTTTAGACCCTTTTTCTTAAATTGTCTCTCAAAATGTTCAAATAAACATGCTCATCCATGGTATCATTAATAAAATGTAAATTTCCAACCTCTCCTGCGCACATGCATCCCCAAAGCAGAACACTGCCACCCCCTTGTCTCACCGTGAAACAAATGTTTTTCATAGTATTCTTCTTTCTATAAACTTTAACTCTTCCATCAGACCCAAGAAGGTTAATTTTATTTTCATTACTAAAGATTACGGATTACTAAAATTCAGGAGGTATAGTAACGTATTCGCTAGCAAAAGCTGACTGCTCTTTGCGATTAGCTTTCGAAATTTACGGCTTCTTCCTGGGTGCTCATCCCTTATAGTCTGTCCTGTGTAAACAATTTCTCACTGTTTGTGAACAAACATTTTTCGAAAATAGTTCTAGTATTTCTTCTAAACAGTAACATGCGACTTTTTAACAATTTTTCTGTACGATTTTTCACCTTCCCACAAATCAATTATGATCTTTCAAACTTGAAATGAAATTTTACAATTCTTCTCGCTGATTTTTAATATCACTCTGAAAACCCACTGCAAAATTACTAGCAACGAGTGACAGATTATAAAGTATGGCCGAAAATTATGGATTTGTTTGCAGTTTAGCGAGCAATAGATAGCTTGATAAAATGCGGCTAATTATAACGTGTTTTTTTCAATGCAGTTCTTGAGTGTATGCAGACTTTTCTGATATTAATTTTGTTTACATTTTTATAACAATGATGTAACTTCTAAATAAAATGTTCCGTAGTTGTTTTTAATACTAATCCTCGTTGGTAAAGTTTCAAATATTAATTTAAACATGTTTTTTCATAGTTCCAATTAATTAGATAAACATAATAGAAAAAAATAGTATAGAAAGCAGGTGGTGTATGGACACTTTTTTGACTGCCTATATATATATATATATATATATATATATATATATATATATATATATATATATATATATATATATATCTTTTTTGTCTTTTTTTTTTATTTTAAATTCCAAATGATAATAATTTCAAAATAGCTCAATTTAGACAAATAATATCTAGAACTTTTAGTAGGACTCAAACATAAAATAATATATTGGCATTTTTCATTTAAAAAAATCAAGATGGCATAATTTCTTCGAACTGACAGTTCAAAACGTTTTGTTGTCAACGTCAGCATGTGCGCCGTATGATAACCTCTAACTTTTATTTCAACATTTTTCTGATACACTGAGTAGTAAATGCTATGGAATCATTATTTCCTACATATGAGGCACTCTGTATATATATATATTTATATATATATATATATATATATATATATATATATATATATATATATATATATATATATATATATATATATATATATATATATATATACCTTTTTTGTCTTTTTCTTATTTTAAATTCAAATGATAATAATTTCAAAATAGCTCAATTTAGACATATGGTATGTTAAACAAATAATATCTAGAACTTTTCATTAGGACTCAAAAATAAAATAATATACCGGGTTTTTCATTTAAAAAAATCAAGATGAAATAATTTCTTCGAATTGACAGTTCAAAACATTTTATTGTCAACGCCCGTATGTGCGCCGCATAAAAACCTCTAACTTTTATTTCAACAATTTTTTTGATACACTGAGTAGTAAACGCTATGGAATCATTATTCCACACATATGGGGCACCCTGTATATATATATATATATATATATATATATATATATATATATATATATATATATATATATATATATATATATATATATATATATATATATATATATATATATATATATATATATATATATATATATATATTTATATATATATATATATATATATAAAAATATATATATATATATATATATATATATATATATATATATATATATATATATATATATATATATATATATATATATATATATATATATATATATATATATATATATATATATATATATATATATATATATATATATATATATATATATATATATATATATATATATATATATATACATATACGAGGCTGGTTTGAAAAGTCCGTGCAAAGGTGCAAAGTTCGAGAGATGGCACCACCGGCGCGTATCGAGGTCATGTTTAGTTAGTAGCATCTCTTGAATGTACGCACACCAAGTTTCAGCCATATTGGTCTATTTCTTTGTGTTTGGCATTCGTGTGAATCAAGGAAGTTGAGTGATTTTCAAGAAATGGACGAAAAAGAATTTCGTGTGGTGATTAAACATTACTTTATGAAAGGCAAAACGCCTCAGGAGACTAAAGAGAAGCTTGATAAACATTATGGTGACTCTGCACCTTCAATTAGAACAGTTTATAAGTGGTTTCAAAATTTTCGGACTGGTCATATGGGCACAAGTGACGCTGAACGTTCTGGACGGCCTGTGGAGGTTACGACTCCAGAAATCATTGATCAAATCCATGATATGGTGATGGATGACAGAAGAGTTAAGGTGCGTGAGATTGTTAGTGCTGTGGGCATCACGATTGAACGGGTACATAATATTTTGCATAAACATTTGGACATGAGAAAGCTATCCGCAAGATGGGTGCCGCGATTGCTCACGCTTGACCAAAAACGGAATCGTGTGAAGTGTTGCAAGGATGGTTTGCAGCTGTTCCAGAAGAATCCGGAGGACTTTAAGCGTCGTTTCGTTACTGTGGATGAAACATGGATACATTACTATACTCCTGAAACCAAACAACAATCTAATCAATGGGTTACCAAGGGGGAATCTGCACCAAAAAAGGCGAAGACCGTTCCTTCTGCCGGAAAGGTTATGGCGACTGTCTTTTGGGATTCGCAAGGGATAATCCTCATCGACTATCTGGAAAAGCATAAAACTATTACAGGTGAATATTATTCATCGTTATTGGCCCACAAGAAAGTCCTTTTCCATCACGACAACGCACCAGCACACACCTCAGCAGTTGTGGTCGCAAAATTAATGGAAATAGGATTCCAACTCGTTTCACATCCCCCCTATTCTCCAGACTTGGCTCCCTCGGACTACTATTTGTTCCCCAATTTGAAGAAATGGCTGGCGGGACAAAGATTTTATTCAAACGAGGAGGTGATTGCAGACACTAATGGATATTTTGCAGACTTGGACAAATCCTATTATTCGGAAGGGATCAACAAACTAGAACATCGTTGGACGAAGTGTAAAAGCCTAAAAGGAGACTATGTCGAAAAATAAAAAAGGTTTACCCCAAACACATAAGTAGTTTTTATTTTTGCACAGCCTTTTCAAACCAGCCTCGTATATATATATATATATATATATATATATATATATATATATATATATATATATATATATATAAAAATTTCCAATCAAAAATAGTTTATACAAAATATTTATCCCATAAAAGAGTAGAGTAGAAAAAAATCATCAGAGATATTTAGAAACAAAAATATAATACATATTCCCTTTCCATATTATTTCTGTTAAAATTCACGATAATAATTTTCAGATTTCTTTACTCAGAGAACGCCGAAAAGGACGTATAATACGATATATACACAGCAACCCAACCAACTCTCTCCCTTATTTCATATTTGACCATATTCAATATAACACAAATTATTGATTTCTCGACTCACCCATCCTTTTCTTCACTAACTCTTTATATGTTTAGTCAATCGAAAATGAATAAAAAATAATATAATTGTTACATTTGTCGATACCAAGAACCCTAAAATTCATGTCAAATATATTCAAGGCGACCACTCTAATCCCCCTCCCCCCATACCTTTATACCTTTTATATATCTGAATAATCGAATTCTTAAAAGCGATTTCTTTAACCTCTCCCCCCACTGGATTAATTCTTTTTTTATCTGAAAATATATAAACTAAAATACTGCAAAAATAACATAATTTTCAGATTTATCGACCCGAAGAACCACGAAAGGGACATATAACCCAATATATACTCAGCAACCCTTCTAACATACTCTTTCACTACTTAACTTCTTTACTATATCATCTAAACACCAGAAAAAAGATTTCTACTTTCCGTACTCTAGCTCAAAATCTCTAGGTTTCATTTTTACTTTAAGTGTTCTAGATGTATGAAATTTGAAATCGAGAGATATCTTGCTAACAGACAAATTCCCAGACAGACGGAAAGGTGGGACAACGATATGAATTCGAACCATAAAACGTGAACAAATGCAAAAATGTCGGATGATTTTTCACGAATAAAATACGTCCCTTTTGCAAGGAAAGTAAAAAGTAATTGCCGCTCATATATTATGGCTTTATTAAGAACAAAGAAAAAAGGGATCTAAAAGAATGTAATTATTTAGAAACACTTTAATTTGATTTAACAAAGCCTTTCCCTTTGTTTGTTTCATTTAACACTTTTTATAATACCAAACAAATTAAATTCAATTTGCTGTTCTTACAATCTTTTGAAATCTTTACTCCGGTATACGGATTATGTTAATTAAATTAGGGTTCTTTATAGGCAAATTGTTGTGACTAATTAAAAAGCCCCTTTTTAAAGTTTACAATGGAAGCCTGATGAAATCCAATTCATTGTATGTAATAATACTATAAAGTTTATTTAGGTCATTCTCATTTTTAGCGTCCTAGTTGTTACCGTCTACGCAAGGATTAATGGTAATGGGAGTTAAATTATATTGGGTGTTTTTCAAATTTGGCATTCTTTCTTAAGTTAGATAGATATAAAGTAACTAAAATGATTACACAGGCCAACGATGAAAAAACTTTTTTTAATAATTTACCTGATTCCTATGTTTTTTTGGTGTGAAGTCCGAAAATAATAAAAAAGTCGTATCATTCACCAATTTTTCACATTTTAATATTCAAAATGTGAAAAGTTCATTCTTTATCATTCGAATGTTATTAGGTTGGCAACAAAATCAGAATTTTATAAAGTTGGCAGTAAAATCAAACGTTATTAGGTTGGCAGTTCCGATAAATGTCACAGCTGTTTGTTTTCTTCGAGTTAATATAACCTTGCTTTGCAGTGTTTAACCCATGTGCTTTAATTCACACTCAAAGTATGGCTAATCGTGATTGTAAAAACCCTCCCATCACTTTTTGTTATATATGTGGTGAGTTTGTAGTTAAAAAACATCAAAGAAACATTACTGACTTTGTAAAAAAAGTATACTTTGCATATTTTGGTGTAGCAATCGGCAACCAAGAAAAATGTTGGGCTCCTCACAAAGTATGTTATGTTTGTGACGAGGATCTTAAGAAATGTTATAAGAAAGAAAAGAAAGCTTTTGGATTTGCAGTACCCATGGTATGGAGAGAGCAAGAAAATCATTCAAATGATTGTTATTTTTGCAGCGTTGATGTTTCTGGATATAACCCAAAAAAAAAGTAATTGTCTATCCTAACTTTACTTCAGCTAATCGTCCAGTAGGACATGGACCGGGACTTCCTGCCCCTGAGCCACCTCAGTCTATTGATGACTAGAGAAAAAGCAGAATTGCTTGGTTCTAGGATCTGGAACATCTATTTACCATTATAGAACAAGAGATCAACAGTTTGCTCAGTTTTTCAAACAGGAAGAGGATTTGGTTTACTGCCATAATATTGGTAGTCTAATGAATGAATTTGACATTGAGTACAAGAAGGAAGACTGGAGGCTTTTTATGGACTCATCAAAAGCTAATTTAAAAGGTGGTCTGTTACACAACGGAAATACTTATGCTTCACTACCTGTTGCTCATTGAGTTCATATGAAGGAAGCTTACGAAAATCCTAACATGATTTTACAGAAAATTAACTATCCAGCTCACGATTGGATGCTATGTGGAGATTTAAAAGTTATCTCCATGATCCTTGGTCAATAAAAGGGATCTACAAAGTTTCCATGTTTTTATACGTGAGTGGGACAGCAGAGCAAGGGATCAACATTGGTCCAAAAAACAATGGCCCGTAAGAAAAACTTTAACACCTGGCGAGAAGAACATTTTGCATAAAACTTTAGTAGACCCCAAAAAGATTCTTCTACCACCACTACACATCAAGTTAGGCTTAATGCAACAATTTGTGAAAGCCTTGCCTAAAGATGGTAAATGTTTTAAATATTTGTGCAAAAGATTTCCTCATTTATCAGAAGCCAAACTGAAAGGAGTTTTCGTTGAGCGTGATATTCGTAAAATGATGTTCGATTCCAACTTTAAAGCAAGGATGATTACAAAGGAAAAGGAGGCTAAAGAAGTTGTGACTAAGTTTTTGGGCAATGTGAAAGACCCTAACTATGAACTTATCGTAGCTAATATGATAGACAGTCTCTACATAATCTGGCACTTACAGCTAGGAGTAGTGCCATTATGCTTACAAAACTGTACAATCATCTGCCTCAGGAAGCACCATTAGTAGTATTCCAGCCTTCAAGTAAAAAGTAAAACAAATTTTACTTAGATTTTAATAGCCTGTAAGTTAAGTAATGTTATAAATTGTAATTTTGTCTTTTAGCAATAATGTATTAGTTGTTTGCGTAAGTACTCTATTTATTGTATTTTGTAACAAATTCCATACCAGACATTTGATTCCTATGGAAATAACTGATTTTGTATCTCTTTTTTTTACTTCCCTTGCTGAAGAAAAGTATCATATAATAAAAAAAAATCACCTACGGAAATCTCTATTCTGCTCATTTTTCTTTGTGAATAATATCTTACTATACAGTATGTATCTGTAACATATAAGGTATGATCTTGGTTAAAGCTATTTTCTAATACGAGGATGTCAGATTTCGTACTTATAATAGAATAACGGATTTACAAGGAAAATACTGGGTAAATCGGTCTTTGGAATGTTATACGTTTTTTTTTTTGGTTTATTACTGAATTTCAATTAATTTTCTCTTTATATCTTATATCAGAATTTTAAAATTATATTAGTTTTATCTTAACTATCTATTTAGAAAATTACATATATATATATATATATATATATATATATATATATATATATATATATATATATATATATATAGATTGCCATATTATTCGTGGGGAACGTTACAGCTTTCAACGCCTGATACTACAGGGCAAAATTCAAGGGAAAAGGGGAATAGGACGAAAGAGACTATCATGGTCGCGCAATATTCGTCACTGGACAGGAATAAGTAATTTTCGGTCTCCTATGTATTCCTTGGGCTGATTACATATCAAATAATGAAGTTCTATGAGTCAGCAAGGAAAAAAGTTATAAATATTATAAAACAATGTCAGATGTCGCAGGTAAAACATACAGTCAGTCCAAAAATTTCTATACACCACTTGGTTTCTATACTATCTTTCTGTTATGTTTAATTAATTAATTGGAGCTATGAGAAAAAATGTTTAAATTAATATTTGAAACTTAACCAATGAGGAGTAGTATTAAACGGAATATTTTATTTAGAAGTTACATCATTGCTATAAAGATGTGAACAAAATTAATGTCAAAAAAGTCTCCATACACTCAATAACTGCATTGAAAAAAACACATTATAATCAGCTGCATTTTATCAAGCTATCTATTGCTCGCTAAACTGAAAACAAATGAATAATTTTTTATAATCTGTCACTTGTTGCTGGTAATTTTGCAGTGGGTTTTCAAAGTAGTATTAAAAATGAACGAGGGAAATTGTGAAATTCTATTTCAAGTTCGAAAGATCATAATTGATTTGCGGCAAGATGAAAAATCGTACAGAAATATAGAAAAAATTGGTAAAAGGTGGCATGCTACTGTTCAGTACATTGTAAACGAGTATAAATCAATGGGTTCCTATAAAATTCGACCACGCTTCGGTCGTCCCAAGAAACTGACTCCACGTGAAGAGGCCAGTATTGTTAGACAAATAATTATAGATCCTAAGAAAAGTGAACCAAAATTAAAAGAGGAAGTATGGGAACTCATTTTGAAAAATGTTTGTTCACAAACAGTGAGAAATTGTTTACACAGGGCAGGCTATGAGGGGTGTGCAGCCAGGAAAAAGCGGTTAGCTTTTCCTAGGGAATACGTTACTAAATCTCCTGAATTTTGGGAATCCGTAATCTTTAGTGATTAACCTTTTTGGGTTTGATGGCAAAACTAAAGTTTGGAGAAAGAAGAATACCGAATTCGATATAAAAACATTTGTTCCACTGTAAGACAAGGGGGTGGCAGTGTCCTGGTTTGGGGATGCATGTCCACTGGAGGGGTTGGAAATTTACATTTTATTAATGGTACCATGGATCAGCAGGTTTATCTGAATATTTTGAGAGACAATTTAAGAGAAAGTATCTAAAAATTAGCACTTAAGCATTATATTTTCCAACAGGACAATAATCCGAAACATACCACAAACGTGCGAGAATGGATGATCCATAATGTGCGACAGCAGCTTCATACACCTCTGCAATCACCTGATGTTAACCCCATCGAGCATTTATGGGAGAAACTTAAACTGGGCATTCGCAAACACAATGTTTCAAATAGAGAAGAATTAAAAAACAGAATATTGAACGAATGGGAGAACATGGCAGCAGAAGTTACTAGGAAGCTGGTTGCAAGCATCACAAAAAGGTTACAGGAGATTATCAAGGCAACGGTGGTCCCACTAAATATTAGTTTAAACAAATTGTTATTTTTCCGTTAAACTCCGTCAAACTATTATTGGTAATTGTTAAGTGTATGGAGACTTTTTTGACATTAATTCTGTTGACATTCTTATAACAATGATGTAACTTCTAAATAAAATGTTCTGTAGTTGTTTTTAATACGAATCTTCGTTGGTTAAGTTTCAAAGATGCTTTGAGGTGCCACCTTTTTAAAGCGCATGAATAACTCTTAAAGCTATCAAGTTCCAATAGTAGAAACAGGGAATTTTTTGGAATAATCGCCCCGCACTCCCGTAGTAGATGGAGTCGGTTTCTCGAGAAATCTCGCAATATTTTATTTTAGTCTTACTGTAAAAATCGCCCAATAAATCAGCCCGGCCCTGTCCACCTGTCACTATGGATGTAGAAAACGGTACTCTTTCAAAAGCATTCTGCCCTTATTATTAACTTCTTTTTTCTTACTCGAAGCCCCGTTGGTTCCATCTATCTGTTTCTCTTTATTCTCATAACTTGAGTACACTGTGGGTGGCTTCGTATCGAAGTGGATAAATGATCGATATCCGAAGAAGAAAAAGAAATTTGAAGATTAAGTTTTTTTACTGAGTACTGTAACTAGGAACAAATAATGTTTAAACTAAAAAAAATATCCTGTAGTGACTATAACCATGATACTAATCATAAAAACTTAGAATTAATATAATGCAAACACAAACTGTTTATTATGAAATTACTATTCAAGAAAAATAACAGACCATGAACTAAATAACATCGATAAAGAACACACACACTTATTATTAAATTAATTATTCACAACGCTCATAAATAACAAGTGTCTGTTTAATACGTCGCGTCGCCGATATTCTTGTTTTTAAAATTCTAACCGTAATAACTCATCATGACACATTAATTACCCCTCAAAGGCCGTCACTAACACGGTTTCTGATCGATATACATTAAAAAGCAGTTTAAATTCATTTCAGCTCAGAAATATACAATTATCCGTTCTCCACGCTATGTCGTAAATGAGAGGGCGTGAACGATGTGCTTTGTTGTATGGGGTAAAGTGTAAAATAGTTTCTATAATTGAAAACCACGATAGCTGAAACACTTTTTGTGCCATTATTATTATTATTTTTGGAGAATCGGCGAATTGAACTGAAACGTATAGCAGTAACTCTCAACATTTCATTGTTCGTTCTGATTTAGCTGTGAGAAAATTATGAATTAAATGGATCCCCAAAAAACGACTGAACTCACAATATCCAAGTTGATTTGTATTTGCATCGAATGGTAACTTTGGATGGAACATATGATCATCATTATGATCCAAAGGCAAAGGCATTTGATAGCATGGAAATATGCTGGCTTACCTCGCCCCAGAAGTTTCGCTTACACAATTCTTCGTTTTTTAGGACAACAATGGAATACTTCTTACTAATTAGTTGGAACACGATAAAGCAGTGACTGAAGAATATTATCTTTGCTAGAAATTGTGGAAGAACGCCAAGGAAAAATGTTTAAAGAGATGCTATTTTTTTCAAGACAATGTCTATATGTTACTCAGTATATATCACCACTACACCAAACACTTTATTTTTGCACTCGACGCGCGTTTCGCTAACCATGTTAGCTTCATCGCTCCTGATGAAGCTAACATGGTTAGCGAAACGCGCGTCGAGGCAAAAATAAAGTGTTTGGTGTAGTGGTGATATATACTGAGTAGTATCATTGTGCCAAGATTCCACATTCCCAACTTAATGTCTATATGTGTATGTGTGTGTGTTTTGCAAAAAATAAACAAATTAGGCTTTGGACTGATTGATCAATCCCGATATTCCTCTGATTTAGTTTTTTCATCGAATGGTAACTTTGGATGGAACGTAGGTTCATCATTATGATCCAAAAGCAAATGTACAGTTGATAGCATGGAAATATGCTGGCTTACCTCGCCCCCAGAAGTTTCGCTTACACAACTCAGCAGGAAAAGTCCTTGTCTCCGTTTTGTAGGACAACAGTGTAATACTTCTCACTGATCAGTTGGAACACGACAAAGCAGTGACTGAAGAATATTATTTTTGCTAGAAATTGTGAAAAAACGCCAAGGAAAAATGTTTAAAGAGATGCTGTTTTTTTAAGACAATGCCTGTATGTGTGTGTGTGTGTGTGTGTGTGTGTGTTTTGCAAAAAATAAACAAATTAGGCCTTGAACTGATTGATCAATTCCAATATTGCTCTGATTTAGTTTCTTCGAAATACTATTTATTCCCAAGCCTCAAAAAATATTTGAAAGGATACAAATTTCATTCAAAGACGTAATAAATGTCGAAAATTGGCTTTCAAATCTAGACAAAGATTTTTTTTTAAAAGTCACTATATAACCATTGCATCATTGCATTAAGTGCATAAGAGCAAAAGAAAATTACGTTGAATAAACAAATTTGATTTTGAGAATTGGTAGTTCTCTCTATGCTATGCTAGAAACTTATCAGTATCTCTTATACTTGATTTTAGCAATGGAAGTTGAATTAAATGGTAGGTAAAATTTACAAATTTTTAAGTGTTAACATCTTACAGAATTTTATTTTTTATCGTTCACTTCTTAGCCTGAATAGGGATTTTACCCTTTTTTATATCCTAAGAATATCGGCGAGGATGTCGTAATATCCGTCAACGTTGTCTAAGTGATGAAAAATATACTACCTATGTATGTGGCTAAGCCAAATATACTTAAATAAATTAATAAATAAAGTATAACGACCTGCTAGGATTAGTACCTGAGATCTTCTGTACCGCAAGCAAGTTATTACGACACTGAGTCACGAGCAGCCATAGAATGAATATATATATATATATATATATATATATATATATATATATATATATATATATATATATATATATATATCATTATTACTGAATTAGGAAAATAACAAGAAGATTGAAACGTTTTTGGTCTAGCTATTTAAAATATATTTTTTTTTGCAAAATTCGACTTTATTCATCAATATAGCCTCCTTCAAGAGCGATATCATCAATCCAACGCTTTTCTAACATTTCTATACCTTTCTTGTAAAAGGATTTGTCTTTGCCTTCAAAATAGGCCTCAGTTTTGGCGATAACTTCTTTATTGGAGCCAAATCTCTTCCCCGCAAGCATTTTTTTGATGCCTGCGAATAAATAATTGTTGCTGGGGCCCAAATCTGAAGGATACCGTGGATAAGGCAGCAATTAGAACTTCAATTCATGCAATTTTGCCATCGTAACCATTGACTTGTTACACGGTGCATTGTCTTGATGAATGGGCATTTTTCTCTTGTTCATTTAGGGCCGTTTCTTCGCGATTTCTTCCTTTAAACGCACCAATACCTTTATATAATATTCGCTATTGATGGTTTTTCCCTTCTCAGCATAGTCGATTAAAATTATTCCATTTACATTCCAAAATACAGAAGCCAAAACCTTCCCAGCCGAATTGTTGAGTCTTTGGTCGCTTCGGGCGGTTTTCACCGGCTGCTGTCCACTCAGCTGACTACCGATTTGACTCCGATGTGTAGTGGTGGATCCATGTTTCATCCATTGTCACATATGATATGAAAAAATCCTTTTTATCGCGCTTAAACAGGTCCAAACAGCGTTTAGAATCATCAAAACGTTGTTGTTTTTGGTCCACTGTAAGCAAACGCGGTACCCATTTCGAACAGAGCTTTCTCATGCCCAAACGTTCATGCAAAATATTACTAGCACGTTCTTTTGATATCTCTGGGGTGTCTGCTATCTCACGCAATTTCACTTTACAGTCGTCTAAAACAATTTTGTGGATTTTCTTATGTTTTCCGGTGTAACCACCTCATTTGGGTGTCCAAAAAGCCATTTGCATCTGTACGACCGCGTTTAAACTCAGCACATCAATAAACGATGAGTGATTTTCCAGAGACACAATCCCCGTAATACTTATCGAGTCATTACTTTACTTGACCGGTATTTTTCCCATCAAAAAACAGTGTTTAATCAACACACGAAATTCGATTTTTTCCGTTGTTTTGAAAATATCAAAAGTAGCGTAACTAAAACCACTATAACTTGTAAACTATTTGTAGAAATATCATCAATTTTGACACGTATCGTTTGAAGGTTAGTACTTCCTAAAAATCATATGGATTTTTGAAAATGGCAACATCTATGTGTCAGATCAAAAACTTTTCAGGCTGTATATATATAAATATATATATATATATATATATATATATATATATATATATATATATATATATATATATATATAAATATATATATATATATATATATATATATATATATATATATATATATATATATATATATATATATATATATATATATATATATATATATATATATGAGGTTAGAGCACGCAATCAACATTTATGTTTGTAAAGCATTCTATATTGATAATCAGTACCCTTTCATAAAAATATTATTTTAAAAAATATTCCGTGATGAAGCATTATTATTAAAGATAATGGCTTTCACGAGCCTCTAGTTATAATGACCTATAATAAAGTAGTTTTTTTACTGTTGAATTAAAATTATCTCGAAGTAAATTGTTTGTTGTTTTTTCAGCCCTCCAAGACAAAACAAACCTAAATAGATCGATAACTAAGATAACACCGCCTACGCCCTTGCTATCAATGAACTGTTTCTGACATTTAACGAAATTAATGAGCATACAAAAGAACAATAAGTTTATGCTTGAGGATATCATGTTACGTAATTATTATATTTTATATTAAAATGTTGAAACCCTGTGCAAAGTTTAATAACTTTCAAAATTATAAAAATTAACAATCTGCTTATGCGGTAATTAACGTAGTAGGGTTTGTAAATTACTCAGAATTTAAAATAAAAATACACATCATATTATACATATAACATATACAGTGCCAATTTTCTAGCGTAGTGCTGGCAAAATTAAAGGATTTTTTTTTAGTTTTCTTTTGTTTTATATACTAGCCGTGCCCGCGGCTCCGCTCGCGTGGACTTGATTCACTATTATCGTCACTGATTTTTCCTTATGTTACCTAATGTAACATAGAACATATGTATTTTATAAAAATAAACACGTAAATCGGATAAGTGGTTCTTGAGTGCTAAGCGCACTAACGGACAGACAAAGAGACGTTGCATTTTATAAATATTGTATTCTTTGTTACATGATATTGTTCTATATTTAACGGTTTAGGCAGCGTATTGCTAGAGAGTGCGCTAGCGGCAAACTTTTTTCCGACTTGATTCACTATTACCGTCACTGCCTATTTCGTATATTATCTAACGTAATAAAATATATCCTATAACCTAGCCAGAGAACATATGTATAAATTTAGAAAAAATACGTAAATCGGATAAGTGGTTCTCGAGTGATAAGCTCACTAAAGGACAGACAGACAGAGAGATGTTGCATTTTATATATATTATAGATTATAGATAATTATTATTATTATATAACCTGGAAAGAGAATATATGTATGAATACAAAAAAACACGTAAATCGGATAAGTGGTTTTCGAGTGATAAGCGCACTAACGAACAGACAGACAGACAGAGAGACGTTGCATTTTATATATACAGTTGACACTCTATATAGTGAAAGACCAAAATGTTGACCGAAATTTCAGTATAGAAAGTTTTTCACTATATAAAGAAAAAATCCGTATATATTGCTATGTATGTATTTTATATTGGTAATCATTTACTTGTATTTTATAAGGTACAAGCAACAAAAAAAATTGCAAAATTGAATTATTAGAAAAGATTTTATTAAACATTTGAAAGTTTAAATAGTACATAGCATGTACAGGGCTAAATACATACATAAAGTCCGTACGTTATATCTTTACCCGTGCGTCATAGTTTTCAGGCCATATAACAGACGACTATTATATTATTTGTCTCTTTTCACCAATAAATCGTAGGTATTGGTAAAAAGAGACAAAAAAATATAATAGTCTTCTGGGATATTGCCTGAAAACTATGACGCACGTGTGAATATATAACGTACGGACTTTATGTATGTATGTACTACATACGAAATAAAAAGAATAATACAAAATCTGTTAATACATATGTACATACTACGTACATACGTACTAGGAAAAATAATCAGTTATTTCTTTTGAACATTACTTTTGAAAAATAATTGTTGCTCAACAAAATTCTCGCATTTATTCAAATGCATAAAGATTTGATCAGGTACACTTTCCTGGCCCCTGAGAGTAGTTCGCACAATGTCAAATGCATTTCTTATTTCATATTCACTAAATTTAGCAGGACATTCCCCGGTTTCAGTTTCTTCTTCATGATCTTCTATACTTTTTATATCGTCAATTATGTCTTGGTCAGTTGGGAGATCTGTCGTGCCAACATGATTGTCGATTTCTAAGAAATCTTCAAGTAACAAATCTGCGTCGACGGTAGCAGTTTTTTGTAGAATACCCCATTGCCTTTTTAAGGTAGCGAGATCCATTTCGTCTTCTTCTTCCCATTCGTCAATTTTTTCAGTAAAACCTGCTTTAGAAAAGCAGTTTTTGATAGTTTTCTGAGAAACATTTTCACTCCAAACTTTAGCGACTTCGGTTATACATTCTTTAAGGGTAATCAATTTTTGGACTGGAAGGTTGTTATCAATCGCATTAACAATTTTGTGAACAATTCTGTTTCGGTAATAATGTTTTATGTTTTTTATAATACCCTGGTCCATAGGTTGCAATTTGGAGGTCATGTTTGGTGGAAAAAAGATCAATTCAATATTCCTTAATTTTTTACTTATAGTAACTGGATGTGCAGGACAATTGTCTATAAACATCACAATCTTTCGCTTTTGGCTTTTCATTTTCGTGTCTAGTTCTTTAATCCATCTTTCGAAAATCTCAGAAGTCATCCATGCCTTTTTAATATTGGCGTAATCTAACTCCAGAGATTTAATTCTTTTTAAACAACGGGGATTTTTGCTTTTACCTATGAGCAGTAATTTCAGTTTTTCTGAGCCATCCATGTTTGCTCCAACCATAAGTGTCAGCCTTTCTTTACTTGTTTTAACACCAAAATATTTATCACTTTTAAAAGCAAAAGTTTTATTTGGCAAAAATTTAAAAAACAAACCGGTTTCATCAACATTGAAAACGTTTTTTGGCTCGTTCTTTTTCAATGTACTTTTTAAAACAGTTTCAGTCCAATGTCACAGTCCTCCTGACTAATGCTTGCACTCTCGCCAGACACCGTCTTGAAAACAATTGAATTGCGAGTCTTCCAGGCACTCAACCACCTTTCACTAGCTTGAAAATTAACGCAGTTAAATTCTTTAGCAAATTGTAGAGCCTTTTGCTTTATTAAATTTCCCGATATTGGTACGTTTTGATGCGTACGGGCCAATTGAGACCATCGTAAAACTGCTTCATTTACATCCTCGTAAGTACTCGCCCGTACTCGTTTTCGACTGCTTGTAACACTAGGTTTCTTGATGATACTGTCGCGACTTTTTATTATCAGAGAGACGCAACTTGGAGAAACACCAAATTTTGCAGCAACATCAATTTTTTTGCAGCCTTTATCAACTTCCTCCAAAACTTTAATTTTCTCAGCTAAACTTAAACACACTCGCTTGGACATCTTACTTGATTCTTAAACAAAAAGAAACTGAACCTGAATTTGCGAATTACTAGGCTCGACTATAAAATGGGTTTTTCCCCGGGTTTCTATAAAATGGGTTATTCCCCGGGTTTCTCACAGAAATCTACTGATTTATTGCCAATCATAAACGCGTTAAGAACCTTTTCAAAAGAATGCGTCATAAAAATGGAATTCGTGCTAATGTTAGATAAAAATGGGAAACCCGAAATGGCAATGGCAATAAATGCATAAAAATTTATACATAAAATTCCGGTAAAAATTTTATTATATAGAGTGTTTCTATTTTACAGATTCACTATATGCAGGGCTGTTTACATGAAATTTCATTAAAATATTCTAGGTCTTGAAAAAATTGCACTATAAAGAGTTTTTCACTATATAGAGTTTCACTATGAACAGTGTCGACTGTATCTATATTCTTTGCTACTTGATATTATCCATATTTAATGGTTTAGACAGTGTATTGCAAGAGAACGCGCTAGCAGCGATCTTTTTTCCGACTTCACTATTATCGTCACTGCTTATTCCTTATGTTACCTAACGTAATAAAATATAGCCTATAACCTGGTAAGAGAATATATGTATGTTTAAAAAAAAAAGCTCGTAAATCGGATAAGTGGTTCTCCAGTGATAAGCGTACTAACGGACAGACGTTGCATTTTATTTTATGTATATTATATATATATATATATATATATATATATATATATATATATATATATATATATAATACTATTCCTTCTCAGTATTGACTTTAAATCTAGGATGTATTTACCCGCTAATAATGTGTCAAACAAAATAACAATTAAACAAGCCCTATCTACCAAACGTTTAATTAGAAACATTTTGACACTTGGTTAAATAGAGCAAATTAAACTACACTTGTAAACAAGATTGTCATTGTTCGTAGTAAGTTATAGCAGCATCGACGAGTGATTTGAAAATATAAACACCGCTAGATAGCGTGTTGAACACTGAAAATGGTATGTACAACGTAAATTTATGATGAAGTTAAAGTCGATTGGAAAACACCTCGTTTTGTTATGAAGTTTCATAAAAAATATTTCACCACTGTTGGGAAAAAAATTGTCTGTGATTAATAGCCGCTCTGTAATTATCGTCGTAATAAAGCTCTGTTATCTTTATCACTCTACAAGGTTTGGGATACTGAAATAGAAAAAATAGCTACTCTTTTGTTCATTTGTTAATAGGATAAATCTAATCAGTTTTTTAAACCGATTTTATTCAGACTCGTTTATGATGGATCGCTGGTGGGCTTACCCCTAGAAGCAATGATGATGCTCTATACTTGTGATCAACGAAAAAGATCTTTAGGACAAAATTGTTCAATTCTAATGTTTAAAGTGGAAATTGCCAATTCTAAAAGACAAAAATTATAGGTATATCCAAGAACGCTCTAAAGCTGAATATCTATGCAAAGCAAGTGTTGTATAAGATGCACTGGCTTGGTCGGACTGATACTATTGAGCTTTACCAACAACACCTGATTAATGATATTTGAAGAAAAAATACTTCTTAGTAGTAATAAGTTAGAATCATTTCAGATTTTAGCTGCCAAATTTTTTCTCATGGAAAATTTTCCAATCTTAGCATCTTGGGGCTACCATATTTTCCAACACCACCTGGCTTTGTATTAGTCTTTATTTATATAAATGTCAAAATTGGCATACATATATATATATATATATATATATATATATATGTATATATATATATATATATATATATATATATATATATATATATATATATATATATATATATTATATATATATATATATATATATATATATATATATATATATATATATATATATATATATAGCAGGTATATACTTCCCGGCAGAGGACAGATATATTTTAGGGACGCGGCCTTGGTCTTCTCCTAATACGGGGCGACATCAGATCCTAAAAATATTAATCCTTTACCGCATGCCAACCTTCCAACTTCCTTACCCCTTGTCAACATGTTTGGTTGGCGCTACAAAAAAATGGCCATAAACATCAAAATGAACAATGAATAGGTCGAATTTTCAAAACGCAGTACCCAGGCGAGTAGAGGAAACTCAAAATCTCGCAATGCTCTTTCAGTCAGTCCCATGGATTCTGAGGGGGACAAAAATTCAACAGTAAAACACATTCGTATACCTCACAGCACATAGATAACCCAAAAGAATAGTATAGTAAATAGTAACTTACAACACAAGAACATTGGGATCCGAAGAAAAAATTATCGAATTAGAAGAACTAAAAAACAAAAAATGGACAGTATTGGGCTTAGCGGAAGTAAGAAGAAAGGGAGAGTGTAATGTCATCTTAAAAAGTCGCCATACATGTTTCTATAGAGGCAAGGAGTGTAAGAAAATTTGAGGAGTCGGTCTACTTATACATAAAAGAATAGCAGATAATGTTACTCAGTTCAAAGCCATATCAGAAAGCGTAATTTCAGTAGATATACAGATGAACAAAAGATGCAACTGTTAGATTATTCAGGTATATGCACCTACATCAGACAGCGAAGAAGAAGAAATTGACCAAGTCTACGAAGATGTAAACAAAGCATTGCTACACCACAGAACAAGATATATCATAATAATCGGCGACTTCAATGCCAAAATAGTTAAACTAGCTAATATAAATGAGAAGAGTGTCGAGAAGTTTGGTTTTGGTACAAAGAACAGCGGAAAAGAAGTGTTATCAAATTTTGTCAACGAAAATAACTTGTACGTTATGCACACATTTTTTTTAAAAGCTGACGATTATAGACGATCAACATGACAAAGCCCAGATTGTATAACAAGAAATGAAGGTGATTATGTTTTATCAAATGACAAAAACTGTAAATTGACATGACAGTCTTGAATACGATAAGCACTAAAAATAAATCTGAAGCAGAAGAGACGCAGTTTGATAACACATACAAAGTGAAGACGCCACAAAAATAGTAACAAAGCATAGATGAATATCGACAAGCACTGGAAAATTATATGAAACACATAAACTACCAAACAGAACTTCATGAACTAAACATACACATAACCAACAGCCTACTCATGACGACAAAACAAAGAGCAACATCGAAAAAAGAAAAAAACACAAAAATTAAGTAAAGAATCACAAAACTAATCAAAAGAGAAAAATATTAAGAAATGATCCTACAAATGGTAGATTAGAATTGGTAGAAACAGACAATAAAATAAAGAAAAAGATCAGAGAAGACATCAAACAATCCCGCAACTCGAAAATAGAAGAAATTCTGAAAGAGGGACATGGTTTGAAACACCTAAACAAATATATGAATGAAGGGAGACATCAAAAAATAATAATACTTATAAATAACGATAACCAACCATCCAAAGATCGCAGAAATCCAAAAAATGACACAAGCTACACAAGAATATTATCAAACACTATATGACACGAAAGGAAACAGAGTGATAGTAAGAAATGTGAAGAACCTGAAGAAATTCCCGATGTAACAACGGATGAAATAATGAACTCCATACAACATATACACAACAACAAAGAACGAAGGGACGATGAAATAACTATAGAAATGATAAGGTATGGAGAAATACCGATAATAAAAGCTCTTAAATCTCTATTTAACAGGTGCCTTAATGAAAGTAAAAGATCAATACTTTGGGTAAACGCCTTGATTGAGCTTATTTTTAAAAAGGGGTACAAATTTAAATTGGAGAATTACAGACCTATCAGCCTGTTATCGATACTATACAAAACCGGCACTAGAATCATAACATATATTAACGAAAAAATTAGACAGTTATCAACTACGTAAATAAACTACATTTAGACGGGGATATAGGACTTTGGACCATCTTCAAACAATTAGATTACTAGTGGAAAAAGCAAATGAATAAAAGTCACTTTATGGATAGCACTGGTTGACTACGAAAAAGCATTTGATTCGGTAGAGATATGGAAAATCCTTAACGCCTTAAGTAACAGCAGAGTCGATGAAAGATACACAACTCTCCTTGAATACATGTATAAAAAATGCCACATCACAAATAATGCTTGAAGAAAAAACAAACAAACTCAGAATTAAAAGAGGAATTAGAAAAGGCAACTGAATATCCCCAAAGTTGTTCACGTTGACTCTAGAAGAATCGTTAAAGAGGGAAATATAGGAATACTAATGGACGGTGACGATTAAATCAGATAAGGTTCGCAGATGATGTCACCCTGATCGCCAAGACAAAAGAAGAATTACAAGAAATCTGAAGGAATTAAATAAGAAGTCTTGAGAAATAGGTATAAAAATAAACTTCACCAAAACCAAACATTTGAACAACAAAAGTGAAGATAACAGCCAGGAACTGTTTATAAAGGTCAAAGAATAGGAAAAGTACGAACATTCATATATTTAGGACAAAAAATCGAAATATCAAAAAATAATTTAAAAGCTGACTTGGATAGATAGATAGCAGAGGTAGACCACAAATAAGATGGAGGGCCGACCTAAAAAGATTCGTGGGATATGAGTGGATGCAAAAAATAAATAACAAAGCTCATTGGAGAAAACTTGGAGAGGCTTACATCCGACTATGGATGGAAAAAGCTAATAATGATGATGACGATCAATCACTATAATCTAAGAGCCAGTGTTCCTGTAAATATTTTATATATGTATAAACTTTTTACTGAACAGCAAGTTTTTGATTTAAAACGATTTACGTTGTTTTAACACTTAGTATGCGTTGTTCAAATAGAACTAGCTAGTGAACAATAATCACTTCACACTGAAATTATTCAATATTGATTATACTCTAACATCATAAATAAAGTTTAGGTACGGAAGTTACAGCATGTTTCTTAAAGTACCGTAACTCCATCCAAAATTAATTTCGTAGACTCGTGCTTAACTGCTTTTCGTTGCTAGTAAATTTTAATAGTAGGATACATTTACAACACCTAGACATGCCATAAAACAGTGTTTAAACTCTCATATCAGCAATCGATATCGACATATATCATTTGGAATAAACATACCTTATTAGGCGTTTAAGGATGTAACTAAATGCTGGCGTTAAGGAAGTAAGAAATGCACTATTAGAGTTTCGTTAGAGATTTATATTTTTAAACTTATTTATATTGATGTATAAGTAGCTGGGTGATACTTAAAAGTAGACGAGTTTAGACACATGATATAAATAACAGTAACGGACTTGGAAGTGCGCAGATTTTCCTAAACTTACCATAGTTATCTTCAAAAAAAAATCAGTGTGGGACAATGCGTCAATATCAGTTGTATAAAGTTACAAATGGCCTAAATACAAATTGTTTCATAAAGAAGATTGAAAAGTTGTTTCTAGACAGAGTAAATAAATGGTAATAAAGGTCTATCTGATTATTAGTTGAAATACAAGATTTTTATAGTATCCTAAAATTTGTTTGAGCACATTTCTCCCCTTGCATCTTACCATACGCAATTTCATTCACAGTGAAACTGATGGAAACATCTGTTAGCAGGTAGCTGAATTTGTTTCTTTTTTTGCTAGTGCTACCGATCACCAAGGGGAATCTGCGTCTTGGTTATTTACACAGTCCTTTACCAAGTAACGCAATTTGTTCTTCGTATTTTCAAAACTTGCTTACATGTAAGCTGTAAACAATGAATTAGCATTTTCAATTTGTGCTCTATACTGTTGACTACTGAACGCAATGTTGCATATTTAATAGTAATAATACGAATTTTATTTTGCTAAATGGATTGATTTTTAAGGAGATAATTAGAAACATCTGCGTCTCAGAAAATAAAAAGAAAAATAGATTGTATAACGATGATATATATACATGTATATATATCATCGAGTACATTTATACATACATACATACATATATATATATATATATATATATATATATATATATATATATATATATATATATATATGTATATGCGAGTATATATATATATATATATATATATATATATATATATATATATATATATATATATATATATATATATATATATATACACATATAATTATTTTACAAACGTCACACTATATAGTACATTTATTTAGGACCCTTAAAATTGAATACAAATATAATAAAATAATAACAGTACCTTGAAAGTTTCGTTGTCGGTGCACCAATGAATTTTATTTCATGGTTCTTATCAATAATCACATTCTTTACTTTGATAAATTTTTTGGTTTTTATTTTTTGTTTTTTATTATGTGTACATGGTGTATCTATTTAAAAGAGTAAGTATATATACCAATTCCCATCATTAAGAGACTCCTCTTACGTCAGTCCTATCCTTCACTGCGTTTTTATCGTTTTTGATTTCAATCGTTTCTTTGATCTGCAGCTTGGCATAATTCCGGTCTTCATTTAAGATCTTAGTGCATTGAAATTAAAATTGTGCTTATATTCAGCTTCGTGTTTGCTGGGCGCAGTGGACACATTTTTTCTATATTTGTGTCCTTTCAGTCTGTTTTTTAATAGGTGACAAGTCATTCCGATATATTTTTTTGGATAGTCGTTGCACGGTATTGAATACAGAACATTTGATTGGTTCATCTTGGAAACATGACTTTTTAAGTTTGTAAATACTGAATTTAATTTGTTGTGAGTTTTATGGCACACAACAATGTTATGCTTTTTTAAAACCCATTTCAGCTTTTCAGAAAGTTCTTTGGTATAAGGAAGAGGTAAGAATCTTTCGCGGTTTGGTTCGTTTTTGTTGTGATAATGTTTATATATTATTTTCTTTATTGCCCGGTTGATGTCATTTTCTTTGAAATCATTTTGTATTAAAATTGCTTTTACTTTTTTCAGAGCGTCAGGTCTTAGTTTAGGTGAGGTCAGTTTTATTGCTCGGTCTGTAAGTCCTACAATAACACTAATTTTTTGTGACGTTGCGTGATTCGAGTAGTAATTTAGATACCTTCCCGACCGGGTAGGTTTTGTATACCACTTAGTGAGAATTTTGTCATGTCATCTAATTAGCTTTAGATCTAAGAAGTTTATTTCACCCTCTCTTTCAATCTCTGATGTGAATTGTAGATTTTTATGGAAATCATTAAATTTGTATAAAATTTCGTTTATTTTTTCTTTTTGTACCGCTAGCAAACAATCGTCTACGAACCTCTTGAAAAACAGAGCGTTAAAATTTAATCATCGATAACTTGTTCTTCTAAGAACTCCATTACTAACTGAGCGATGGCCGACGATATGGGAGAACCCATCGTACATCCGTCAATTTTTATTTTTTTAATTTATAAAATTGGTTTTTGAACTGAAAATAGTTGGTATTTAATGTAAGTTCAATGGCATCAAGAAAATTCTGTTTTGACATGGCTGTGTGGTTTTTTAATACGTTCCACTTTTCGTTGATGACTGTACGTACTAGTCCTTTGGGAATGTTGGTGTATAGTGATGCTACATCAACCGATAGGAGTTCTATGAATGTTTTAAAATCGAACGAATCCTTAATAAAATAATTATTTTTTCCTGTTATATTTGCTAAGCAGTTAGTCAGATATTTTAAAAGATTATACAAGAGAGATCGTATGCAAGATACAATAGGTATTAATGGTGTATTATATATGAAGCTTGGATAGGCCATAGATTCTTGGTGACACGAAATTTTTGATCGTTAGTATTTTAGCTTCTTTATCAGTAATTTGTTTTTCATTTAATAGTTTTTTGATAAACGAGTTTTTTTTTTACATATATCTGTTGGATCGCTATTTAATTTTTTATAAGTATTTATGTCATTCAATAGATTTTCCATTTTTTCATTATATTCTGTTGTGTTCATAACGACGGTTTTATTTGACTTATCAGGTTTAGGCACTGTGATTTGGAGATTGCCACTGATAAATTTTTTAGTACGATACTGGTGTTTTTGGATATTTTTTTGTAACAGGTTAACTTTTATGTTCCTATGTTTCAATTTTGTTTTATGGTTTGTAATTATGTTTGTTACTTCGGCTCTAATAGCATCCTTTTCGTCGTCTGGTTTGTAACATATTACAGACTCAATGAGAGAGAGAGAGAGAGAGAGAAAGAGAGGAAGAGAGAGATAACTGGTAGTTATTGTATGGAATTTCAAATAATCAAAGCTCTAGAACTGTTTGATTACAGTGTGTATTCTTTTCTATCTAGTGTCTACTAAAAAGTTGCTTTAGATATGCGGAAGCTAATTTTTTTTTTAGAATGTAACACTGTTAGTGTAGGAATTCTGCAAAGGCTTGTACGGGAAACTCCGTTGTTTAACTGTTATATCGTTGACATGATTCCGGTCGTAGATCCGAGGTGTACCGAGGCGTTATTCGCGGGTGATTTGTCATCTGAAGTCCGATTCTAGAAATATCATTATTAATATCTAAAAGAGCATATAAAATTTCGACGAGATCATGTGCCTCCAATCCACAGTATGCCAGCAATATGGTCCGATAATAATGGTCACATCTCATGTCCGACCGGTTAGTGGTCATAAACCAAATTCATCTATCTGAGCAATTTGAAGGAACCAAGGATAGCTGCCTTCAGTATCTTCATTGCAAGTGGATCAGCCGAAACATAGTAAGCTGGTACCTTCTTTACGTTGTTTAGAAATGCGATCTTAATTTCTTCTCTACGTGTTGCCTATAAAATTGTTATTGTTATTCTCAACATCTTGTTCTTCGATAACAGCCAGTATTATCACAAAAAAGTTCTTCTTTTCATATCTGGTCAAAGTGGTTCCATGTTTGGCTGACGGGCCCAAGCCAAGTCCGCACAAACGCTATTACCGTTATGTATTAAGGAATGACCTAGCAATGTTACATGTTTTCAAAATCACTGACTTCTGAATGTATTTGTGTATGTTTGTGTTAAGTCCTAATTGTACTAAGTGTGGTGTGAATGTTATTGGTATAAGGCCTGTGGCCGATATGAGGGGGGCAATGATGACTTTTTCTTGTTTCCATAGCCTTTTTATTTCAGTTGCAAGGTCTGTGTATTTAGAGATTTTTTCTATGTATTTCGTTTGGATGTTTGTGTCGTTGGAGACAGCTATGTTAATTGGATAGGTGACTTTTCCTTTTTTGCACTGAAAAGTAATATCTGGTCTATTGGCGGAGACTGTTTTATCTGTATGGATACTGATATCCCAGTAGAGCTTGCAATCTTTATTTTCAAGTATAGATGTTGGTGTGTATTTGTAGTAGAGATCTATGAGTTTATATGTTGTAGCTAGTGCTTGGTGAACTATTTTTGCAGCTGAGTCATGTTTGGCTGTGTATTCCGTTCCGGCTAATATTTTACATCCGCTTGTTATGTGTTCGATCTTTTCTTTCTGCTTTTGGCATTTCCTGAATCTGTCTTCTGTAATAGTTGGGTCTTTGATGATATGTCAGCCAGTATTATTATTATTACTGGTAATTCCTGAAAAATTTTCCTTGAAATACCTTGACAAAAACACACACACACAGAAACACGTGTTTTTACGAAATTTTAGAACATTTCAATTTGAAAAAATTCTAGAACGTTCAGCTGTCGAGTAATTTTTGTAACTGTGGATCATTCCGTCTATCCATGAAGACAAGCAGAATACCTGTAAAAATGCAAACTTAAATAGACTAAATATATTTTCTTTAATTAAATCTGCTACTATATTAACCTCGATTCAAAGGAAAAGTCAATACATTCATAAATTAGCGTAAAATGACAACTCGAAATTCCTTCTCTATCTATAAAACCATAAATAATGTTAACTTGGAGGCGTAATACTATGCTCCTTTAAGTGTGCCGTAATTCTATCTAAAATTAATTTAGCAGTGCCGTGCCTAATTGATTTTCATTTAACGTAAATTTAAATTCTCGGCTTAATTTACATCGGTTAACACGCTATCCGACACTATTTAAATTCTCATATCAGCAGTCGATATCTCCATTACTCATTTCAAACTCTGCCAATGTTGTTTATGGGTTTTATTCTGTGGTTATTGTAATTTTACATGAAGTGTATAAATTTAATCGAGAGATAGCTTTAACATTCGTTAATAATATGCACAAATGTATATGGTGGTGGTTAATAGAAACACCAGTGTCCAAGACAATAAACAATAGGACCATTGCATTTAACAATCATTAAACTAGAACATGTAACTTTTGGTTCTAATTAGATCTCATGGGGTATTTAAAGGCGAAGATGATAAGTTATATAGTCTAGAAACATAATCGCAGTATCAGCTATAGTTTGAGAAACGTATCTCTGTGAAAGCACATGGTAATCCTAAATGTATTGGGTTGCGTACCTAGGTATTAATTAATTTAGTTAATTTTATCAGGATTGCTTATTTAAATTTTTATGACAATAATTCATATTAATTGTTTATCTTTTTAACAATGCCGGTAAAGAGATACAAATAGAGACTTGTTTTGAAAAACTGAAAAGAAAGGAAAGGAATATTAGCTAAAGCTGGCCTTAATCTTAAAGGATCTAACACCCGAACAGATTATACACCTGAAGAAGCTTACTGCTCACCTACCAGTGGCTTTGTTTTATCGTTCGAGATCTGGATGTCCATACGATCCATTATAACTTACAACGTAAAAGATAAGGTTACGCTTTTATAGTCACTAAGCAATAGAAATGCTAGATTTTTAGAAACTCTTAAAAATTGATTTAAAGAACCCTAAAAAGAGGACTAGACCATTATTGCAAAGCTGCAAATGATCTTTTCAAACTGATTTACAAAAAATTATTTTGGTGTTTATGAAATTCCGAACCTAAACCAGACTAGATAGATATCCAAACAGGATAAGTTCTGGGAGACATAAAAACGTACCCTTTATCAAAAATCTTTGATATTCTAAAACGCGCTCTCTTCAAAATCCATTGTATTCTTCATCTATCAAAATTTAGGACCGACTGAAAAATGGAAAACGTAGTTTGATCTCTCTTGGAGGATTTAGTTTTAGGAAGTATCAACTAAAATTAAGCATTAAAATACTTGTTCCTTAAATACTTGTGCCTTTCCCGAATGTCAGCAAATCTAGAGTTTATTGCTAGTAATATTGCTAGAAAATTTTATGCCTACCACCATATATACATGTGTAGATATTAACAATGCAGGATGTCCACACAATTATTTGTTCGTAAGACTTATCAGAACTTTTCTCTAACCTTTAGGAATATAAACATTTGTGCATGCATACATAAAGTGATTTTTCATCCGAGATCAAATAGGTACTTATCTTTAGGTACCTAAATGGTGTGTAAATATTAAATTATTTTTAGTTATCGCCACCGAAAAATTTTCCGACAGATAGACAGGCTTACCTGTAAATCGGTGTCCCTAAGTCTTCACGATACCACAACACTAAAAGCACTCTGTCACTCGGATCCGGCATTGAAATATCACATGGAAGGTATACAGCATCTCCTTGTACTGCCTTGATATGAACTAAAGGAACTGAAAGAAAGAGAAAAATCAATTAGAAACTACTCGTATATATCTATAAATATTATATTAATGTCAAAATTGGTATATATATATATATATATATATATATATATATATATATATATATATATATATATATATATATATATATATATATATATATATATATATATATATATATATATATATATATATATATATATATATATATATATATATATATATATATAATATATATATAAACATATATATATATTATATATATATATATATATATATATATATATATATATATATATATATATTAGCCACTGTTTTCTTATTCATCAATATATAGTCGGGCTGGTATATACGGCCAATAATAGTATACTTGTATATATGAGGTATTTGGTATATATATATATATATATGGCTCAATGCAAAACAACTGAAAACGGACGATATTAGCCACTGTTTTCTGTATTCATCAATCCATGTACCGCCATAATATATATATACTGATATATATATAGACTGCTATATGGGCCTTGTTTTCATATATATGAGGCGGATATATATAGTATATATGATATATTTATATATATATATATATATTGATTTATATATATATATATATATATATATATATATATATATATATATATTCATATATATATGTACATATATATATATATATATATATATATATATATATATATATATATATATATATATATATTCATATATATATATATATATATATATATATATATATATATATATATATATATATATATATATATTCATATATATATATATATATATATATATATATATATATATATATATATATATATATATATATATATATATATATATATATATATATATATATATATATATATATATATATATATATATATATATATATATATATATATATATATATATATATATATATATATATATATATACATATATATACATATATGTACATATATATATATATATATATATATATATATATATATATATATATATATAATATATATAAAATGCAACGTCTCTCTGTCTGTCTGTCCGTTAGTGCGCCTATCACTGAAAAACCACTTATCCGATTTATGTACTTTTTTTTAAAACATACATATGTTCTCTGGCCAGGTTATAGGCTATATTTTATTACGATAGGTAGCATAAGGAATGAGCAGTGACGTAAAATAGTGAATGATGTCGGAAATAAGTTTGCCGCTAGCGCGTTCCTTTGCAATACACTGCCTAAACCATTAAATATGGAACAATATTATGTAGCAAAGAATATCTGTAATGTATAATCTATAATATATATAAAATGCAATGTCTCTCTGTCTATCCGTCTGTCCATTAGTGCGTTTATCACGCGGGAACCACTTATCCGATTTACCTGTCTTTTTTTAAATTCATGCATATATTCTTTGGCCAGGTTATATAATAATAATAATAATCTATATCTATAATATATACAAAATGCAATGTTCGTCTGTCTGTCTGTCTCTCCGTTAATGCGCTTATCCCTCGAGAACCACTTATCCGATTTACGTGATTTTTTAAATTCATACATATGTTCTCTGACCAGGTATAGGTATATATTTTATTACATCTATAATATATATAAAATGCAACGTATTCTGTCTGTCTGTCTGTCCGTTAGTGCGCTTATCACTGGAGAACCACTTATCCGATTTTCGTACTTTTTTTTTTAAAACATACATATGTTCTCCGGCCAGGTTATAGGCTATATTTTATTACGATAGGTAGCATAAGGAATAAGCAGTGACAATAATAGTAAATGAAGTCGGACAAAGTTTGCCGCTGGCGCGTTCTCTTGCAATACACAGTCCAAACCATTAAATATGGAACAATATTATGTAGCAGAGAATATCTATAATATATATAAAATGCAATGTTTCTCTGTCCGTCTGTCTGTCTGTCTGTCCGTCCGTTAGTGTGCTTATCACTGGCGAACTACTTATCCGATTTACGTGCTTTTTTTTTAACCATACGTATGTTCTTTGGCCAGGTTATAGGATATATTTTATTAGGTGACCTAAGGAATAAGTAGTGGCGATAATAGTGAATTAAGTCGGAGAAAATTTTGCCGCTAGCGCGTTCTCTTGCAATACACTCCCTAAAGCATTAAATATGGAACAATATCATGTAGCAAAGAATACAATATATACAAAATGCAACGTCTCTCTGTCTGTCTGTCTGTCCGTTAGTGCGCTTATCACTCGAGAACCATGTATCCGATTTACGTGTTTTTATAAATTTATACATATGTTCTATATAATTCGATATAAGCCTAGATAATGGGAGATAAGATGAGATAATGGGAGATAAGGAGAAATAATGGGAGATAAGGAGAAATAATCGGAGATAAGTCGAGATAAGCCTCGATAATCGGAGATAAGGTGAGATAATGGGAGATAAGTATAAATAATGGGAGATAAGGAGAGATAATGGGAGATAAGCAGAGATAAGTCTAGATAATGGGAGTTATGGTGAGATAATGGGAGATAAGGAGAAATAATGGGAGATAAGGAGAAATAATCGGAGATAAGTCGAGATAAGCCTAGATAATGGGAAATAAGGTAAGATAATGGGAGATAAGGAGAAATAATGGGAGATAAGGAGAAATAATGGGACATGAGCAGAGATAAGCCTAGATAATGGAAATTATGTAGAGATAATGGGAAATAAGGAAAAATATTGGGAGATAAGGAGAAATAATGGGAGATATTTTATTACGTTGGGTAACATAAGTAATAAGCAGTGACGATAGTAGTGAATCAAGTCCACGCGAGCGGAGCCGCGGGCCCGGCTAGTATATATATATTTATGAGGCATTATTTGTCAAGCAAGACACCCTTCTCTCCATTACAGATTTTAAGATGGGAGGATCTGTAGGGGCTCAATTTTCTTCAAGACGTATACTTTAAAATTCTGTTTGGCGATTTTTGAAATTCAATATGGCCTCGCAACATGGCGGCCAGAATCAACCAAAAGGTGACTTTTAACAAAAAAAAAGTTGCTTAAATTTATGATAAACATTTAGTTTAAAGTGTAAAATGAAAAAACCAGTTGTTTTTTCCTATTTTGGTTTACCGATTATAAATTCAATTACAAAAATGCAATTTGACATCTGTCGACTGCCAGACCCATTGTCAAAACACCCAAAATAACATGAAACCCGAGTTTTACGTTAAATACGGAGTTTACCGAGAATTATTATATTTTCGGGTTACTGATTACAAATATGATCTGAGAATTACAAAATTGACAGCTACCAACTGCCAAATCCACTGTCAAAACTGACATAACTTGAAAACCGGGTTTTACGTTTAATACCGATTTTATTCACAATTATCATGTTTTTGAGGTCATTTATTATAAACTGATTGTAATTTGACCAAATAAAAAAAATGACAGCTACCTACTGCCAAGTCAACTGCCGAAACTGCCAAAGTAATAAAAGAAGCGGGGTCTAAGTTGAATACAAATTTTACTGCCAAATATCATGTTTTCGGAGCCACTGTTTACGAATATGATGTCAAAATTACAAACTTGACAGATAACAATTGCCAAATCAATGGTGAATACTAACAAAATCACATTGGCAACGAGTTAAATATGGATTTTACTGTAAGTTATTTGGTTGTCTTTGTCTATAACGTGGTAAAGCCAATATTGTGAGTATGACATAGGAATTACAAAACTGACAGCTGCCAACTGCCAAATGTACTGTCAAAACTGTCAAAATAACATAAAAGCTGACGTTTTCATTAATTACGAATTTCACTGTCAATTCATTTTTTTTTTTTGCAAGGAGATTGATTTCGAAGTACAGGATAAACTTGCTAAAATCACATCCAAACTAACTATGGGAAAATGAAGCTTAAATACTGCTAATTTTGATGTAAAGTTTCCTATCTAAGTACTTCAAATATGTCAGAATAAATAATTCAACTTAAACTCTTTCAAATGTTCCAAAACCATGTCCTTTTTGCTGATTATGGCTGCCATGTTGCGACGTCATATTGAATTTCAAAAATCGCCAAACGGAATTTTAAAGTACACGTCTTGACGAAAATTTTGAGCCCCTACAGATCCTCCCATCTTAAAATCTCTAATGGAGAGAAGGGTGTCCCGCTTGACAAATAAACATATATATATATAAATATATATATATATATATATATATATATATATATATATATATATATATATATATATAAAAGGTATTTAGAATTTATTTTATATATATTTTTAGCTAGATAAATTTAATTAGTGTCTAACTAGAAACTTTGATTTCTTTACTTCAAGTGTAATTTTTTTTGCTTTGGTCATAATTAGAAATATTCCACCATCACTTTTGGGGTCTGCAGGTATTACTTTAATGTCTCAAATAGGTTTTGACAGTAACCATATGTTCTCCAGCTGACAAGTTCCAAAATGCTTTAACGAAGAGATTCTATCTTGCTAATGCAACCATGCTACCTGATGCTATTGGCTATTCTGATCAAGATGAGATAATGCAAAATATCACTTAACTACTGTCAAATTTACTTTGACACCTGTCAAATTATACTCGCAGTTGCCAATTAGCTTGTGTGGATGTCAGCACTGAAACAGAATTGATGAAAACAGTGCTAGCTATCAAAGTACACTTGAGAGCTGTCAAATAACATTTTATATGTTAAGACCGTTACCACAGCCACCAAGATCATATATTTTACAGAGATGTCAAGGGAATAGACATAATGACTGGATATCAGGAATGGAACAGCGCCGGTCAAGGCAAAAGGCACAGTGTTCTTGTCAACGATTTAGAAAATTCTCACGAATTTGCAAGCTTTATCCATCATTTGACAGCTGCTGAAGTGCACCCGAGTGCTATCAATTAACATATTATGTCAGCTAAGTTGGGAATGTGGAATCTTTGGCACAATGATACTACTCGGTATATATCACCACTACACCAAACACTTTATTTTTGCACTCGACGCGCGTTTCGCTAACCATGTTAGCTTCATCAGGAGCGATGATTGACTAGAGTCAATTCGCTAACCATGTTAGCTTCATCAGGAGCGATGATTGACTCTAGTCAATCATCGCTCCTGATGAAGCTAACATGGTTAGCGAAACGCGCGTCGAGTGCAAAAATAAAGTGTTTGGTGTAGTGGTGATATATACCGAGTAATATTATGTCAGGCTCCGGACTATAACCAATCCAACCATTATGGTAACACGATTTTTCAATGGAATAGAATATTCGCATTGTTTTGACAATTTTATTCGACAATTGACGGTTGCCAAAGTAAACTTTACAGTTGTCAAAGGAAATTTGGCAGCTGCCAAAGTAAACTTGACAGCTGTTAAATGATATATTGCATTCTCTCATCTTGATCAGAATCGCCAATAGCATCTCGTAGCATGGTTGCATTAGCAATATAGAATCTCTTCGTCAAGGCGTTTTGGCAGTTCATAGCTGCAGAACATATAGTTTCTGTCAAAACCTATTTGGGACATTAAAGTAATACCTGCAGACCTCTAAAAGTGGCGGGTATATGGCGAATTTAATCATTCAGGAACCATGCCCTTTAAAGTGATGAAAATCTGATTTTGAACTCACTTTAGCAATTTTATTGCTATTTCATGCAAAATTCAGATGCGGTGGACTAAAACGAACCTTAAATTCGTGATCAACGACCCAAAAAACATAATTTAGACCTATTGTAGTCAAAGTAAATTGACAAAAAAAAATTTTGTGGTCCTGTGTAATCCAAGTAATAATAAATAACTAATATCTACCAAAATTGAACAAAGCCCATATTTCGATTATTATTTATTATTTAGTCATCCATTGGTTATCTCGGAACGTACGTAGTTATTAGTAAGCTAAGCTGGGATCAGCAGAAGAAAGCAAAATTACTCCTTTGCGTACACCGTCATCACATTATGTGCTAGCAAAGGACAGCAAGTTGTATCTCTGACTCATATCAGTCCAATATTCAGAAGCCTACCTGCAATCTACTGAACTCTGACTACATGCCATTACTAAAAGTTTTTCTCTCAAATATGGCATTTAATATAATGCAGGAATTGTATCTGCGAACAATTTACTAACTAATAATATGTTTAGTCCTAATTATCCCCCAAATTGTGTAATTAGTCTTTATTATCATTATACCATTCATTGATTAACATGTTCAATTATTATTAATGATATGCATTTAATATACGGATTATCAATATTTAATTAAAATATTTCACAAGTATGAATACGAATTACATGGCTTAAAGTATAGAATCCCTAAAAATAAATTTTTTGATTAAAACTTCAATATTAAACGATACGTCACTCATTAGTCTCGGTAAATTTTGTTTATATTCTTTAGGTAATATATACATATTTTTTTAAATTAGTACTTTCCTCGCAAACATGTAACTATAAAATCGGTACTGAATTTGACCTTTTTACACTAAAAGATAACCCAGGCCTTACAGGTTCAATGATAAATATTTTATGGTTAACCACAAAAAAGTTGAGCAGGAAAGGGTTTCAGAGATATTTATCTGTACTAACTTAACGTTAGTTTTTTCCTCCAAGTAATAATTTTACTTAAATTGAAAATAATGCAAAAATAAATTAGTTTTAAATTCCTCGACTCCAAGAATTACGAAAATATATACATCAACTGCTCCAACCACGTATATATTCGACTGTCAGTAACTAAAAATAATGAAGAAACAACACGATTTTCAGATTATGCTCCAAATTTGTTAACTATCTTAATCAAAAAGCAAGAAAATATATTATCATAATATTGAAAATATACAAAATTTATTGAATCTCACACCTTATAGCGATATCATTCAAAAACCATAGGTTCCATTTCAATTTTAAGTGTTGTGTGGATTTAATTTAAAATTGGTGTCTTTTATCGCTCGAGAGTTTAGCAGATCGATAGACAGAAAGACACACCGATGGAAAGGGGGTCTATACTTCTCGGAATCTAGGATCTGTGAAACGTGAAGAAGTTCAAAATTCTTAGATCGCGATTTTTTCCCAATGCGGCTGAAGGGAAGATATTGGAAAGGAAGATATTGTATCGTTATATTTCCCGTTAGCAAAGGAAGTAAGAATCTTAAAACGATTTGCCAACATTCTTTTCATAAACACACAGCTCTACAATAAAAACTGAATTTGATTTTTGATTTAACTTAATCCAAACATTTTAACTAGAGACTTTAAATAATGGACACTTCATCTATAATGTATATAAGATGCAACGTCTCTCTGTCTATATGTCTATCCGTGAGTGCGGTTATCACGCGAGAACCACTTATCCGATTTACGTGTTTTTTTTTTCAATTCATACATATGTTCTCTGGCCAAGTTATAGGATATATTTTATTACGTTAGGTAACACACGAAATAAGCAGTGATGATAAAAGTGAATCAAGTCGGAAAAAAGTTTGCCGCTAGCGCGCTCTCCTGCAATACGCTGCCTAAACCATTAAATATGGAACAATATCATGAAGCAAAGAATATAATACATATAAAATGAAACGTCTCTCTGGCTGTCTGTCCGTTGGTGCGCTTATCACTCGAGAACCATTTATCCAATTACGTGTTTTTTTTAATTCATACATTTCTTCTCTGGCCAGATAATATAATAATAATAATAATAATAATAACATAAAGTAACATTCTCAGGTCATTCCTTAATACGGAATGGTAATAGCGTTTGTGCTGACTTGGTTTTGACCCGTCAGCCAAACATGGAACCACATTGATCAAATGTGAGAAAGAAGAACTGTTTGTAATAATAATAATAATAATATATATATGAAAACATAGCCCTCTACTACAAATACACACCAACATCCATACTTGAAAATAAAGATTACAAGCTCGACTGGGACATCAATATCCATACAAATAAAACAGTCCCCGCCAATAGACTCGATATTACTTTTCAATACAAAAAAGACAAAGTCATCTATCTAACTGACATAGCTGTCCCAAACGACACAAATATTCAAACAAAATACACAGAAAAACTCCAAATACACAGACCTTGCAACAGAAAAAAAAGGCTATGAAAACAAGAAAAAGTCATCATTGTCCCCCTCGTCATATCAGCCATAGACCTTACACCAACACCTTTTACACTACACTTAATGCAATTATGACTCAATACAAACGTACATAAAAACATTCAGAAATCAGTGATTTTGAAAACATGTAACATTGTCAGGTCATTCCTTAATACACAATAATAATAGCGTTTGTGCTGACTTGTTTTAAACCAGTCAGCCAAACATGGAACCACATTGACCAAATATGAGAAGAAGGAACAAAGGTATAATAATCTATATAATATGTATAAAACGCAACGTCTCTCTCTCTGTCTGTCCGTTACCACTTATCCGATTTACGTGTTTTTTTAATTCATACATATGTTCTCTTGCCAGGTCATAGGATATATTGTATTACGTTAGGTAACATAAGGAATAAGCAGTGACGATAATAGTGAATAAAGTCCACGCGAGTGAAGCCGCGGGCAAGGCTTCTAGAGATATATTTACTACCAAAAAATTTGAACGAAAAATGGGCATCGACTAAAAACTGAAATTGTTCTGACCGTATTATTTTTTCTACATATAAATAATGATAAAATAAAATAATTTCCAGATTTTTCGACGCCAAGTTCTTCTTGTCCTCTCTCTCACCACTTTAACCCTTTGGTTGTTCGACTGTGGGCACTTATTTTAAACTTTCTTCATTATCCTATGAAAAATAAGGACAAATTATTCTAATATTGTTAATATCACAAATAATGAATGGGCCTTTGCCCTTTTCACCCCCTTACTTTGAAGTGACATTTCTCAAAAACTGTACGTTTCTCTCCTAGTTGAAAAATAAGTTATCCTACCAACAGACCGGCGGACTTACGGAAATTTCTATGATCTGCGGTCTCTGACAAGTAAAGAAATGCATAAATTACTAAGAATGATTTTTTTTCGCGAGTACAATACATTCCTTTTTCTTCTTCTTCCTGTCTCATCTATTCACATACGTCGGGGTCACTGTACAATTCCTTCAGTTTATATTGAGGTTGTTATTTTCTGCCAGTCGGAAAATAGACGCAGCCTCCAGAACTCCACACCAGTCCCTGATATTCCGAAGCCACGAGTTCTCACCGACCGGACCCTCCATTTTTCTCTGAAGAATAAGTTATGGAATCGAATAGAGGTCACCTCTTAATATATGTCCCAAATAAGACACTTTACTTTGTTTTACGATATTAAGTAGTTGCCTCTCCACCCCGGCCCTTTAAAGCACTTTTTCATTGGTGAGGTATTCTGTTATTCTGTCCATGAAAATTGTAGCAAACATCGTAGTATTCATAGCTCGAAAGTTTTACGACTCAATGATCTGACTTTTAAACAACCATGTCTATACACCATATAGAGGGCAGGCTAGACATAGCATTTTATTACTCGTAGGTGCAGGGCGAGTGGCAATTGTCTTTGAAGCAGCATATTTTTCAACTTTAGAATGGTACCCTTTGCCATGCCAATCCGCAGCTTAACCTCCCCATCACAATCCTATCGTTCGTTGACGACAGAGCCAAGATATTTAGATTTAGTAACCCTCTCAATCTCCCAATCCTTTATAAAAAGAGAGGCATTCTCTTGGAGATGTCTACTAATCGCCAATATCATTCAGTTTAAGAATTAGTATTTGCAGATCATCCATTTTACTGGCAAATACTGCGGTATCGTCTGCATACTGAATTTTATTTATAGACTTTCCGCTAACCTCTATCCCCCTGCATTCATCTTCTAGAACAAGTTGATATATTTTCTGTACATAGATATTAAATAATACTGGCAACAGTATGTACCCCCACCTAACATCCATTCCTTAGCTAGATAAATAAAAAAAAAACAGTTATCGAAAAAACAAATACATGAGCTTTTATCTGATCTAAAAGCTTTTAACTTCTTAATTTCGTTTAATTAAAGACCTGGATCTTTGATCGGGAAGCCTTCTGAGGTTAACAGGAAGAGAAAAGCTCGTAAAAGTATCGTTTTATTTTAGGTTTGGCTTCCTCCTGTCTGTTTTTTCAGGATTGTTAGATAAGTTTAAGAGAAGAATTAAGAGTTTTAACTTTAAGGGGTATGTGATAAACCTTAACTTGTTCTTTCAATTACTTTTTTTTACAATGCCTCTCTAAACCCAGGCGCATTTACAATTAGAAATAACAGCCTTTTTAGAAAAAAAAGATGTTTTTAAAATCATTTATTAATATTAGGTTGTCGCAAAAGAGTCCTCTTCTCGTTAGTTAACTTTAGTGTCATATATCTCACTTAATATAAGTCCTATCGGGTCATACTTAGCGTCAGTTGAAAGCTGACATTTGATAGTTGTAGACGAGCAAAAACTGTTCGTTTATTCAAATCTAATTTAGAGCGCCTTGAAGGTGAGAAAAATGTATGCAAAAGTTTGCTAAAATTTTATTTCGATAAAAGTACTGCGTAGGCCTATGTAGAAATTTGTGCTGTTTACGGACAAGATACCACAGCCAAATGATGGTTCAGTTGCTTTCGTTCTGAAAGTTTCAATGTCAGAAATACTCCTCGCACTGACCGACCAACACCAGAAAAAGTTGATAGAATTTTGGCAAAAGGCAAGACAGGCATATAAGAGAGTTTGGCTGAGAAGTATTAGTGCATTCACCTTGCATCGTCAGACATTTGTTTTGGTCGAACTTCTTGAATAGTGTTAAGTTAGTTTCAAAAGAGGCCTATGAAAACTTCTTTTCACAATTTCTTGCTCAGAAATCACAGAAGTTCTACAGTGATGGGATTATAGTGTTACTAGGAAATTGGCAGAAGGTCATTGGCACATATTGGGTTTAATAATGTTCTTACAAAATATAAAAAACTGAATTTTGACTTTAAAAGGCTCAAGATTTTTTCGGCCACCCTTTATTACTTTATTTTTAGAACCACCGGGCTAGTTTAAAGTATGAAGCTGTTAAATTCCTAAGAGTAATATTATGTTAACTTGAAAGGATCATAGTACAGAAAATTTTTTATTGTTACTTTTTCAACAAAGCTCCTAAAATTTCTTACATAAACGTGTAACAGGTTTTTTAAAATAGAAATCAGCTTGCTTCTGCTGAACAAAATGTTGCAGCTGATTCAAATTTATCAATGCTACGATGTTCTCAGAATGTGAATATTTATGTCATCAACTTATATAATGTTATGTAAGGATTTGGATTTACAGTAATGCAAGGGTGACTCGATTGAGCACTTGTAGTTACAAGATCATTGACTTTGCCATGAGGATGCTAACTGGATTTAAGAATAACTGGGGACTTTTCCTCACTTTTATAGAAAAAATTGTATTTAGTGAAGAAATTTACTATTGGTTGAGTGGTTCTGCCAACAAACAAAATTGAAAAATTTGGGGCAATAACAAACCAAAGAGGATTGAGTAATGGTGCATGTATGAAAAACTAACATTCTTCCTGCTATTCTACATATTAATTTAATTGAAAAAATAACTCAAAGTTCGGTGGATAGAATATACCATAAATATATATATATATATATATATATATATATATATATATATATATATATATATATATATATATGTTAATATAGAGGTTTTCACGAATGGTGGGATGTAATACATTAAAATTCCAGGTTTTAATCCGTTCGTCTAACAATCAATTTGCACCACGTTTCGCCAAAATCTTATATGGCATTTTCAAGTGCTCCCACTGCTGCTGCTACTCGATACTGTGATCTTGCTGCTGCTGCTGCTTCAAACTAACTGAGAAACCGACGTGCGGTCGCCGTCTTTCATAGGTCAGTGTTTACGCAGATTGTAGGTGGGGGGGGGTCGGAAATGTTCGTCCGAGCATCGGTGTTAGCCGGTTGGGTGGTAATTACAGGTTCCGGCGCTATGCTGACTGTTGCCTTCTCGATGTTTTGGTTATACCTTGTTTTAGCTAGTAGACCCTTCCATGTAGTGGTGATATTCAGCGCATCATCTCGCTTATTTAGCTGTCCATTCTTTTCGATTTCCAAGGCTTCTCTGATTATGTGTGTTTTATAATGTGAAATCGAGGCTATTTGTTTAGATCCCTCTAAATTGATGTTGTGACCAGTATCATGATAGTGCTGAAAAAGAGCTGATGTTGTTTGTTTGTTTTTGATACTTCTTGATGTTCTTAGATCCGGGTGAAGATTCTTCTGTTTATTTATCCTATGTACAATTTGGCAGTCTCCGCATGGGATGCTGTAAACTCCAGTTTTCTCTTCTCTTTGTCTGTTTTGTGGTTTGTATACTGTACCTGTGTTGTGTTTTCTTAGGACTCTTCCAATCCTATTTATAACTTCTTTCACATACGGTAATAGGACTCTACTTTGGTTGAGGTCGCGTTCTTCTGTCCTCGTTTGTGGATAGCGCTGTCTTTCTAATGCTCTCCGTATGGACTGGTCTTTATATCCATTTTGCTTAAGGGCCCTAGTGACTTATATAATTTCTTGCTGTCTCGTATCTGGTTCGGTGAGTCAGTATGATCTCGATACGAGGGTGTTGGCTACCGACTGGATTTGGGATGGATGGTGGTGTAAGCCAGCGTTTCAATATCTATTGGTGTGGGTGGGCTTCCGGTAGACTGAATACTGAAGATGACCATTGTTTTTCAGCGTTTTGAGCACATCAAGAAAAGGGAGGCTTTTTTCTTCTTCTACTTCCAAAGTGAACTGTATCCGGTGGTGGATTCTATATAAATAACTTAGGAAGTTGTCTAATTCATTTAGTCCATGGGGCCAAATTATAAAGATGTCATCGACATATCGTTTCCAGAGTTTGGGTTTGAGTGGTGAGATTTTAAGGGCTTCTGTTTCAAAATACATCATATAGAGATTGGCCATTACTGGTGAAAGGGAATATCCTACGGGTACTCCATCTGTTTATTTGTATATCTGACTATTGAAGACAAGATAGTATATGCAATATATATATATATATATATATATATATATATATATATATATATATATATATATATATATATATATATATATACTATATTTCATATTTGCCTTGAAACGTGTCTGCATCGGCCTTCACTTTTGTCTGTTTCATATATTTGAGTTTTCCGTTGATGGGGGAGGGGTTGGTAGATTCATATCGTTGAATGTTATTAAATTCTCCATGCTTATATTTTGAATCTCATCTGACTAGGCTTCTTTATATTTATTGGTGGTGTTTCAGGGATTTCCATGTCTAACAGATGTTCGAATAGTAGGTGCGCCTTGACATTATGTCTAATCTTTTTGCAGTTATTTTTGACCTGATATTTCTCATATAGTAATTTGCAGTCTATACACTTTGATGTCATTTTTTAGAACGTTTAGCACATCACTTTTGTCTATTGTGCTTTTTACATTTACTCTTTAGCTAAAATTTGATTTAATTTTTCGACTCCTTAGAACTATTGTCTGGTCCAATTTTCGGGTCCGAGGAACCTTCGGCACCTAGAGATTTATTTATATATAAATAAAGCTGTTTTTATTTTTAGTTGAGGTTAATTCAGGTTAGGTTCCACAAAGTAACATATTTATTTTCTTATAAAAAATGAAATCTATTTTTAATCTTTAACTTGCTAAAAATAGCTTTTTTCACTTTATTTTTATCATTTTAGAGATAAGAATGCAGCAAAAAAGCAACGACAGCAGACCAACCTATCGCTCGAATGCTTGAACTGAACTGGTTTAAATTCATTTTTATGTACTTGTGCTAGAAACCTATAAAGCGCTGCCAAGCGGTAACTGTTAGCAACTCGCTGAATAATTCTTTTATCGGTCTGTGGCCTTAAATAGCCACCAATAGCGAGCAGGTACGTTTTCAAAGTTAGGCTTTCATCGGCTAGAGATGCAAATCATTGCATCTTACTTATTTTTTACGCTAATACTGAGATAAGTTTGGTTCTCTTTCTCCGTCGATCGTAGCTCGTTTGAGGAGTCATGATACGGGAAATGTGCCCCGAAATGGGTTGATGAATGAGAGACTAGTCAACAACTGCTAAAAGTTGACTTTGTATAATTTTAGTCATTTATACTGATAATTAGAAAATATTTTAATTGGTCTATAAATTAATTCGTCTATAAAATTTTAGTTCATTATGTAAAAATCAGGCTGCATAAAATTAATCAATTTAAGTAGATTTGCATGTGTTTATTGACGAAGTGTGTATTGTAACATAAAGTGTTTTTGTGCCGGTACCAAATTTATATTTTAAAAGTATTCAGTATTTTGGGGATAATCTCTTAACGGTTTTTTACTAGTAATACATCTTTAATTGTTTTGTATATTTAAATTCATCTATATTAATTTATCAAAAAGAATTATTTGAATATTATTTCTATAAAGTGTTCAGCTACTTCATATCATTTTAAGAAAAAACCTAGCTAACTTTTATCTTCATTTACTTCACTTTTTAGTAACAAAACTATAAGACTGTAGTCGTATAGTAAACCAAATAAATGTGGGTGATGAGTTAACAAAGCAATTAATAATTTAAATCATCATTAGCTTATTCCATTCACTGTTGGATGTAAGCCTCCCCAAGTTGTCTCCAATGAGTTTTGTTGTTTGCTTTTTGCATCCAATCGTGTCATGCTAATCTTTTATGTCGTCCGTCGATCTCGTCTGTGGTTACCTCTGCCTTTTTTGTGTTCTCTAGGCCTCAATTCAACTATACGGCGTGTCCATCTGTTATCATTTATCCTTGCGATATGCCCCGCCCAATTCCACCTTAATATTCGTTGAATTACATCTGTCACTTTTGATCTTCTTCCTATCTCGATGTTAAGAATACGATCTTGAAGACTAATATTTAGCATTCTTCTCTCCATTGCTCTTTGGGTTACCAGCATTTTATTTATTATACTTCTATTTAAAGCCCACGTTTCAGTGCCATATGTTAACACTGGCAGTACCTATTGATTGAATACTCTGGCTTTTATTGTATTTGGGATGTATAATTTAAATGTAGATTGTAACCTTCCGAACGCAGACCAAGCTAACGAGACTTTTCTATCCAAGTCAGCCTTTAAATTATTTTTTAATATTTCGATTTTTTGTCCTAAATATATTCCTATTCTTTCATTTTCTGTTAACATTTCCTGGCTGTTATCTTCACTTTCATTTGGTATTGGTGAAGTTTATCTTTAGACCTATTTCTTGAGACTTGCTATTCGACTCCATCAGCATTTCTTGCAATTCTTCTTTTGTGTTGTCGATTATTTAAATACCAATAGTAATTTGAATAAGGCTCGTTTGTTTCTAGAGGTTAGTACTGGTGTCATCTACGGCACTAGCAAAGCACGTTTTGATGGGAATGAGATGGTAGTCCATCTATACTCTTTCTAATCTGTGGTCGTTCCGTTCGCTTCATTTATGGCATTTGCCCAAGTAAAATGCTATTTTACTTCCTAGTTTTAAGAATGCGATCACGGACAAAGATGTTATTTTACGCTTTGACCAATTAAGAATAATTAAACAGATTATAAATCGACCTTTAGATATCTAGCCAAGATACTTATCCAGAATAAAACAATATCTTTATTAACCCTCGTATCTCTAACCCTTCACTGTTTCTACTGCGGAATGCCAGATAAGATACGGCTTTATTTATCTGTAATAAAAGTCGGAAAGAGTTAGATGAGAAAATATTTACGTTGTGCCAAGCCCGGGTTTCGACCGGAGTTAAGCAATTAAAATTTGATTAGAAAATATACCAGGCTAAAATAAATTATCTCAAACTTAATGGTTTCGGTAAGAATATTTTGTTTTAATTATTTGGGAAAATACGGTTTTATTTAAAAAAAATATGCTTTTATGTATTTTCCTCGTGAATAAATATATAAAATTTTAACGAAGCCTATATTTCAGCAATTATTTATTTCTCACGTATCTGTAAAAGTATATTTAGTCGGGAATATCAGCTCCTATATGTGATGCAGTCTAGTAGTTATTTCAGCAATTGTCTTTGTTTGAAATGAACTGTATGAAGTTTAAAACGTTCGTCGATGCCCGAGGCGTGACCCCCTCTCGGTGCACTTTAGCCCATTGTTCGGGAGATTTTCTCCATCCAGGCGTTTTTTTAGACTTCCCGATTTCCTACATTTTGGTTTTTAAAACGGTTCATGATAAACGGTACAAACAATTTTTTTAATGTGTTCGGAAAGTAAAACCTAGCGTGCGGAAAGTTTCCGTCCAAAATAAAAAGAAAGAAAATGCCTGAAATATCGGCAAACCATTGTATCGAACTTATGCATGACATAAATTTTGTAATTTGTTCAATACATACACATGCATGCAAGTCTGTCCATACTATCGTACAATTGAGGGGGTTATCTATATATATATATATATATATATATATATATATATATAATATATATATATATATATATATATATATATATATATAATTCAATGAAATTTCTTGGGCTTTATGGTTTTTTTGTTTCAAGGATAGAGTTATAGATCATGTTCTAGTTAGAAGTTTATTAAAAACGTTTCGCCTAATTTGTAGGCTTCTTCTGTTCATCTAAAAATTGAAAATTTTCAATCATCGTACATTTTTTCCTTTCTTTACTTTTCTTTATGAATTTAAATTTTGATTTTACAGGACTGTTCTGGATATTCAGCAGGATGCGTAATTTTTTAATTATGAAAGTAAAAATAAAAAAAATACACACAAAAATACACATAAAAAAAACTTACATGGGTGGGATGAAACGAAGGCACACTTAACTTTTTTTAAAGGATATTACTAGGACGGTCACATTTTTTAAAATAACTTTAGATATGCATAGGGAAAAGAAAATCATTCTTTGGTTTGTTTATGTTTTTTTTTATTCATTTATTACTATTGAGTTATTACGAGAAGAGTCCAAAATAAATATGACTCAGACCTTTAACGTTGCTTTTGTCGTTTATATTGTTTTTCTCTTTATTAATGCAAATCATTTCATGGATTGATCTTTTAAAATAATTTGATTCTTTTTTAGGATTCTTGTGTTTTTAAAATCAAATGTGTGTTTGGTTTGTTGAATGTGTTTTGACAGAACTGTTGGGTTATTCTTATTTTACTTATGGCCATTTACTCTAGTTTCTAGGTGTTGTTTAGTGATGCCGATATAACAGCCGTTGCAGTTTTGACAAGGAATGGAATATATCAGGTTTGATTGTTTCAGTAGGGGTGTTTTGGATTTTAGGGAGGTAAAAAGGTGTATTAGTGAGTTATGTGTTTGGTGGCAAACAGTTAAATTATGTTTTTTGAGGACTGCTTTAATTTTTTCTGAACGTCCTTGAATATATGGCATGGATATGTATGTTGTAGCTCTTTTTTGTTTGGTTGTTTATCTAGAGTATTATATAATTTATGAATTCTGGTTTTTAAGGCTTTGTTTATTAGATTAATCGGATAATTGTTGTTGGTTAAAATAGTTTTTATTTTTTCTATTATTTCTGCTCTATATTTAGGACTTGTTAGTTTTAAGCCTCTGTCAATTAAATTTATAACAGTATTTTTCTTAAACTTCAGAAGACGATGTAAATGGTACTTTAGATTCCAGAACTTGTTGGTTTTATGTACCATTTTCTATTTATTTTGTTATTTTCTCTTATTAGAGTTAAATCTAGGAAGTTTATGGTTTTTTTTTTGTTCTGTTTCGATGGTGAATTGTAATTTTTTGTTGAATTGGTTGAAGGCTTTAACTGTGTTTTCTATTTGGTCTTCTTGTAGGGCTAAAATGCAATCATCTACGTATGAATTTTTGAAAAAAAATTGACCTAAAATTTGTATTGTTTATATGAATTATAATAATAAACATCAACTAAAAATGTTTCAGGGCTTGTTCACTACCTATATGTAAAATAAAACATTGTATATGTATATATATATATATATATATATATATATATATATATATATATATATATATATGTATATATATATATATATATATATATATATATATATATATATATACATATATATATATATATATATATATATATATATATATATATATATATATATATACATATGTATATATATACCATATATAATTCCTTTAAAAGGATTGAAAAGTGATCTGTGTGGGGCTAGTTCGGTAATATAAAAACGAGTTACATATGAGTAATATGCGGATTTTAGGAATGTCATATCTGAACCTCTTGGCTCTTTTCTTAGCATTTAAATTTTTTTGAGAAATTTTACCTATTTTATAACTGCTTTGGGTAATCTTTTCCTGTACACAATTGCGATACCTAAATTGTTATATTTTAATTTCTGTCCTCAGAGAATTATCTACAGCCATTAGGTGTAGTAGATCTTCTTTTTGAATTTTTGCCTTTTCTAGATATTTCCATGATCTAATATAATGATCTAAATCTATCAATTTCCGTCTTCTAAAATTTTCTTCAGTTGTTTTTCTTATCTTTGCATCCTTCAGCATAAATCAGGCTACTTTTAATAAGCTAATATGTCATCGTTCATTTCCAACCTTAAACTCGAGAGTATTTAGACCGCTAATTATTTACCTATCACTTTTTATTTTTCCTTTCCTGCTATCTTCTCTTATATGAAAAAAGTAAGTATAACTAGTAAAAATTGTTATTTATTCTGTTAGAATATTTGGTGATTTTAATAAAATTAATAGCTATTTTAATTCTTGTGTATTGAGTTCTAATCGCCATGTTTTGAATTCCACATGTAATTTTTGTATGGTGTATTCCAGATCGTTTTTATCAATTGCTACAACTTAGTCATCGGTAAACTGGAGGCTGTATAAACAATTTTTCCTTACATCAATATCTGTACCTTTACATTTTATTTTCCATGAATGTAAAGCTTTTGCTATACATACATTTTAAATAGTGTACGTGATACACATCTTTCTCTTAGATCCTTATTTACTAGAAATCCCTGTGACATTCTGTTATATATTTCTATTATTGATGATGATATACGCGTAAAGTTTAATAGGGATTAGTTATTATGGATTTCCTGTAATACTTTCCTCAAGTTCAGCAGGAGTAATGTTAAAAGTTTTATCAAGATCTATGAACATAAGGTAAAGGCTTGGCTAGAAATTCATTTATCAATCTGTGGCTTGTAATTGCACGACCTTTGGTAGAGTGCCCGTATACTTGAATTACTGAATTTATATCAGCCAGTGATACACCTTGTATTTTACTAATGAATACTTGTACCTTTCATAAGCACAGTGTATTTACTAACATATAGAATGGTTAATATAATAATACCTTCATGCTATTTCTTTCGTTTTCCATTTATAAAAGTATCGAGCACTCCGTACAAAGTATGTATTTTAGTAGATTTGTTATCACTGTGATTTTTGGTACGAGTTCTAAGAGTATCTGTTAATTCTGTCAAAAAGAAAATAAAAGGGTAAATGCTCATAACAGTGCAGTAAAAAAAGGTCAAAATAATGATGATATAGGAATAATTTAGATACAGCCATATTACGATTTTTTCCTCTCTGGGGTATCACCAGGAGTATTTTAATGAGTTTGGGACCTCGAGAAATTTGTGCTCTTTTGTTTATAAATAATTTAAGTTTTCAAAACGCGTACTTTAAGCTTAAAATGTGAATAACTCCGGTTATATTAGTCGAATCGAGACAAAAAAAAAAAAAACAAATTATGCCATTTAAAAAAAAAATTTCGGAATCATTTTAACATTTTTTTTTTTTAATCAAATAACAACAAATGCGTTTTTTCGGTCATTTTGACAAAAAAAAAATTAACGAAAATGATTTTTTTTTTAAATAAAGGTCTCGCGATTTCCTATCAGATTTGATAAAAAAAATTATTTTTTTTTTTAAATGACCGAAAAATCTTGTTATTTGATTAATAAACGAATGTAAAAAAACAGTTAAAATGAGTACAATTTTTTTTTCTTTGGCATCAAAAAACTGGCATCCAGACCTAAATTTTGAAAAAAAAAGATCCATTTTGTATCGAATATCATAAAATGGTGGGCAATTCAAGTTTTAAATAACAAATTCAATTGTGCCCACTAGGTTCGATATTTTTGTATCAAAATGTCAGAGTATTTTTGCTGTAACAAAAGGCATACTTTCTGAAAGTTTCTAGCCGATCAGTTCACACACTCGACCTGTACAATAAAATGATAAAAACAGTTTCTTGCCTGTTTTTTCAATTTTGTAGATTATGTACGCACTTGAGCGACTTGTTGGAAACGAGGATTTGTTGTAAATTTTATTACGAAGAGTTTTTTTTTTGTCTTGATTTGATTTATATATCCGGAGTTATTCACATTAATTTCAAAAAACGTGTTTTAAAAACTTAAATTGTTTATAAATAAAAGAGTACAAGTTTTTTGAGGTCCGAAACTCAGGACAATACTTCTGATGATATCCTAGAGAGGATAAAACCATAATATTGCTTTATCCAGGCTGTACAATTTCAAATTCTTTTTTTTTACTGCACTATAAGTTCATGAAAAAAACATTGCTGAATATATATATATATATATATATATATATATATATATATATATATATATATATATATATATATATACGAGGCTGGTTTGAAAAGTCCGTGCAAAAATATAAACTACTTATGTGTTTGGGGTAAACCTTTTTTATTTTTCGACATAGTCTCCTTTTAGCCTTATACACTTCGTCCAACGATGTTCTAGTTTGTTGATCCCTTTCGAATAATAGGATTTGACCAAGTCTGCAAAATATCCATTAGTGTCTGCAATCACCTCCTCGTTTGAATAAAATCTTTCTCCCGTCAGCCATTTCTTCAAATTGGGGAACAAATAGTAGTCCGAGGGAGCCAAGTCTGGAGAACAGGGGGGATGTGAAACGAGCTGGAATCCTATTTCCATTAATTTTGCGACCACAACTGCTGAGGTGTGTGCTGGTGCGTTGTCGTGATGGAAAAGGACTTTCTTGTGGGCCAATCGCGGGCGTTTTTCTTGCAGCTCGATTTTCAAACGGTCCAATAACGATGAATAATATTCACCTGTAATAGTTTTACCCTTTTCCAGATAGTCGATGAGGATTATCCCTTGCGAATTCCAAAAGACAGTCGCCATAACCTTTCCGGCCGAAGGAACGGTCTTCGCCTTTTTTGGTGCAGATTCCCCCTTGGTAACCCATTGTTTAGATTCTTGTTTGATCTCAGGAGTATAGTAATGTATCCATGTTTCATCCACAGTGACGAAACGACGCTTAAAGTCCTCCGGATTCTTCTGGAACAGCTGCAAACCATCCTTGCAACACTTCACACGAGTCCGTTTTTTGGTCAAGCGTGAGCAATCGCGGCACCCATCTTGCGTATAGCTTTCTCATGTCCAAATGTTTATGCAAAATATTATGTACCCATTCAGTCGAGATGCCCACAGCACTAGCAATCTCACGCACCTTAACTCTTCTGTCATCCATCACCATATCATGGATTTGATCAATGATTTCTGGAGTCGTAACCTCCACAGGCCGTCCAGAACATTCAGCGTCACTTGTGCCCATATGGCCAGTCCGAAAATTTTGAAACCACTTATAAACTGTTCTAATCGAAGGTGCAGAGTCACCATAATGTTTATCAAGCTTCTCTTTAGTGTCCTGAGGCGTTTTGCCTTTCATAAAGTAATGTTTAATCACCACACGAAATTCTTTTTCGTCCATTTCTTGAAAATCACTCGACTTCCTTGATTCACACGAATGCCAAACACAAAGAAATAGACCAATATGGCTGAAACTTGGTGTGCGTTCATTCAAGAGATACTACTAACTAAACATGACCTCGATACGCGCCGGTGGTGCCATCTCTCGGACTTTGCACGGACTTTTCAAACCAGCCTCGTATATATATATATATATATATATATATATATATATATATATATATATATATATATATATAATAATGGCTGTACTTTAATATTACAGAAGCTTTTTATATAATATTTTAGAGATTCACACTACGAATCGTTTAATATTAAGTTTTATGTCATTGGTAAGTAGAGTTTAACATTTTGTAAAAAAGTTATTACGATTTGGTAAACTATATTCCAGTAACACAAGCTGACATAATAGTAATATACTGGTTAAAATACTATTTTCACGTAAGTATAGTTGTAATACTAAACATACGACAACAGTTAGAAGATTTCGTACTGATGTTTTCTCACGAGACTCATATTAATGGTCGATGCTTATTGATAGCCATTTCCATAAATTTTGATATAACTAAAAGCCATATAACTGGTCGGTAGTTCTACTTTCTGTGAATGGGCTGAGCTCCAACTTATTTCCAACTGGAAGAAAGGATTCTCTTTCAATAGGATAAGTTGCAAACATAAAACTGAGCTTAGTTTACCATTTATTTCTTGAGCAAAATTGTAGATTCCATTCCATCATTCCCAAAAACCCTAATAAAATACGTTTTACGATACGCTGTTTGAAGGCAATCTTTGACTGCATACTGGGATTATTAAGTGGTGTTAGAGTATAAAGTAAAGACCTCAGCTAAGAAAACTCTTTCCAGAGCTGTTGTAGCAGTAGTATTGTTTAAGGCCAGGAACAAGTTGTTATCAATTCTTTTATGGTGTCTTCTTGATCTCGTCATTTTTGTTTGCATTTGTTAAGTGCGCTAACAAAGATGACATTAAGGTTATTTTTGGTAGGCAAAATGTTTAGAAGCAACAGCTTCTTTGCATTTTCGATCGGCTTGCTGCTGGAAAATTTCTTGGGAAAGAAAAGTAAACAAACGTCTAACCAAACGAAAGGGCGAAAATATTCTATAAGCTATTCCAATTTAGCAGATTTATGGTGCGCTGATCACTCTGTACAATTTTTCTATAGCTATTTGTCGGGTAGACGGCAGAGGGTGCGAATAAATGATGTTTGTTCAACTGCTGGTAAAATTATCTCGGGAGTGCCCCAGAGTTCAATACTTCTGTTTCTTATATATACTTTTAATATATTCCAAAGATCAAAGGAAGGAGGCTTACTTGTGTTCTATCGACTACGAAAAAGTATTTGACCGAGTCAAGCATCCACAATTAATACAAATGCTTCAAAATATGGGCCTTGACGAAAATGACATCAGATTCATTACTCACCTATACTGGGATCAGGTGGCGACAATACGAGTAAATAGCGGAGAGACTGAGGAAATAGGAATAAAAAGAGGTGTTCGTCAGGGATGTGTTCTTTCACAGCTCCTGTTTAATCTATACTCTGAGCACATATTCCAGAAGGCCTTAGAGAATGCCATAGATGGTATCAAAGTTAATGGCAAAATCATTAACAACCTAAGGTACGCTGATGATACCGTTATTATAGCAGATACAGCGGATGAACTTCAGCGTCTTATGAATAATAGATCTAGGGAAGGCGATATTTTAGGTATGAAAGTAAAAGTTAATAAAACGAAAGTAATGATCATTTCAAGAACACTCGGGTTGCAAACAGATATTCGTGTTAACGATCAATTGATAGAACAAGTAAACAAATTTAAATACCTAGGGTGTTGGGTAACTAATGATTTGAATCCTGAAGTTGAGGTACGAGTTCGCACTGAAATGGCTAGAGCGGCTTTTCTCAAAATAAGACATCTCCTCACAGACTCAACCCTTTCTTTGGATACTCGTTATCGTTAGGTCCATATATATCCAGTGCTTTTATATGGAGTTGGACCTTGGGAGTACGATCAATGAATCGTTTGGAGTCTTTCGAATTATAGGTCATGCGCAGAATACTGAACATCTCTTGGACAGAGCGTCTTAGTAATGAAGATGTAGTTAGTCGAATGGGTAGAGAAAGAGAACTATTGTCATTTATTAAAAGACAAAAACTCGTTACTTGGGACATATTCATAGGGGTCCACGTTACTCACTGCACCTGTTGTTGATGGAAGGGAAAGTTGAAGGGAAAAGAGGTGTGAGGCGTCAAAAATGTTCCTGGCTGAAGAATATACGAGATTGGACAGGTCTGGATACCCACACTTTATAAGGAATTGCCCAGGGTAGGGAGGAATTCGCCGTGATTACAGCCAACTTCAGTAATGGAGATGGCACTATAAGAAGAAGAGATATTCCAAACTGCTGCATATTCATCGGTTCAGTCGTATGCTGATGACACACAGTTGCCTCATTTCTTTGAACCATCGGATCCTGAGTCCGCAGCAGAAAATTTAAATCAGGATCTCATGGCTTTGTCATTTGAAGCTAAATCTAGACAAGATGCAAGTTTTATTGTTTTGCAAGGAAAATCGGCGACAAACCTTGAGCATGGCTTTGAGACTGAGGCTGGATGATCAGCTTTTGCTGTTTTCTGATCGTGCCAAGAATTTGGATCTTTGCATTGATACACATTTCAGATTCAGGGAACATATTAGGGTGCTCCTACAAAAAAGTTATGCGAAAATGAAGGTTTTATATGCAAAACGTTTTATTCCGAATTTTAAGATGAGAAAAAAATTGTGTGAATCTTTGTACTTGTCTTCATTTCATTATTGTAGTATTGTGTACTATCCTTGCTTGGATGCGCTTTCAAGGAGACGATTGCAGTATGTACAGAATGTCTGCTGTAGGTTTATATTCCATTTGAGATAATATGATCAAGTATCTTTAAAAATAAATGAGTTAAATTTTGCTAATACTGTGCAACTGCACTTCGTAATATTCTTAATAAGGCTCTTAGGAACTCCAGTCCCGATTTATTTTGAGGGAGAAGCCAGTGTCCCGAAATTTGGTGCATGATAGGTATATTAGACGGCCTGATCGCTTGACTATGCCTCAGCATCGCACTGCCTTGTTTCAGCGCAGGTTTACATATAATGCAGTAAATATATACAATACCATGAACCCAGAACTGAAAACGTGCACTATTGGTCGACATCGTCGATTATATAGGAAAGAGTTTTTAAATAAGTAGAATTCTCAGAAGTAGTTTATTTGTATTTTGATGTCTCTTCTCGATTATTGATTTTATGATCAGAAACATGGACGATCAACAAAAGAAATAAATCTGAAATTAACGCGGTAGAGATGGAGTATTGGAGAAGATATTGTAGAGTGACACGTATGGAGAGAATAACAAATGAAGAAATAAGAAGCAGAATGAACATCAAAGAGAACGCAATAAACACCATTGAAGAAAAACGATTAAAATGGTATGGACACATAAGACGAAGCGAAGATAATAGGTGGATAAAGAAAATAACGGAGTGGAGCCCTATAGGGAGAAGAAAAAGAGGAAGACCCAGACGATCGTGGAGAGACGATGTGGACGAGGCTATGGAGGACAGGGGTCTAACAGATGGAGACTGGGAAGATAGAAACGGATGGAATCAAAGGCTGAGAGAAGGAAGGCAGCGTCAGCTGTAGAAAATCCTTGTATATATATATATATATATATATATATATATATATATATATATATATATACTATGTTAGTATGTAATTGTTGCTTGATTTTTGTTGGTAAGCGCGTTGTGTGTTGAAGAAGTTAGATGTAAGAGTAACCGATGGTTAAATCTCGCCTCTTCTACTACACGATGTGTATTTTTTTTTAAGGGTCTAGCACACGTGCTGCAGGGAGGTCCCTAAAGCGCTACAGAAGCGACACGGGTGCGGAAAAAGCGATTCACGTTGTTCTTGAATCCCTGTAAATTGTACTGTGTATATGGGTAATATGTATTCACATCACATGTATTAACATCGGTTTCGGCGCTTCTCAACTTTTGCTCGTAAGAACCTAAAGGTGGATTTACGATAACAGTGTAAATCACTGGATTATTGGTTGAAAATAGGTCAAGAAGACTGGCGAACTTCTCGTTGGTCCGAGTTGTAATGCTTATATTCTTTTTGGTAAGAAAAATCAAATTCAGTATTTACTTAAGCACTGTCCATTTGCTAGGAAGTAGGTGAACTACGTTATAAATTTCTTATTCAGTTTGTCGTAATCCTTTTTTAAACATTTTTAATAATACATTCTGTTAAATAACTTGTTTTCAAGACTACGAATACTATACATATGTATGATATGTTTATTCAAAGAAGATGAAATTTTCAATAGATAGAAAAATAAATGTTATCAATGAAAGAGAACAAGCCTAAAGCACTATTAACTTATTTGATATTATTTGCTTTCAATTTTAGAAAAAAAACATTAAATTCCCTTATTGCTTCTGGGTAACGGTTAAATATACTAAACTAAACAAATAAACAAAGCCATCCAGCATTACACAACCCTTTTAATAACATACTATTTTAGGCATTGTAATTAGCTAATTGTATAGATAACATAAAAGGTAATTATACGCATTGCAAAAGTAAGTCGATGAATTTTGTTCCAATCCAATATATATTAGTAAAATTATGCAAACGAGGTTTAAACGAAATAAACTCATTGTTTGCTGGACAACAGTGGAATCGCTATATACAAATTCTCAAATATCCTGTAATTACAAACAATTTTAAAAACTGACAGGTTAAGTCATAATTCCTAATACTAACGAAGTGGAAGCTGCAGGGCTTTAGAAATTTTATAAAAGACGTGCCAAAGTTAGCAATGGGTGACTATTTTTTTTTTTTATGGGTCTAGCACACGTGCTGCAGGGAAGTCCCTAAAGCGCTCCAGGAGCGGCGGCATGATTGTTACTTGAATTGGTAAATTGTACTCGCTGGGAAAAAAGCGTTGGGATTATTCAAAGGGATCGTCCATATACTGCTTGAAAAGCGTTGTCGCGACTGAACCTCAAGTCGCCACCACGCGACGTGTATTTCTTGCACCGCTTTGGGAGGAATTAAGCGGATCCTTGAACACTTTCCATACTTGCGAATCAAGTCGCCAACCTTTCTTCGTTCCAGCGAATAGGCCGCCGGTTCCGGGTCTTCAATCAGACGAACAGCTCTTCTCTGAACAGAATCCAACAGATGCAGTGTATCTTTGGGAGCGGAGCCCCAAACATGGGAGCAGTCTTCCGTAGTCGGTCGAATTTGAGCTCTGTAAAGAATTAACAGTTGTTGTGGAGTGTAAAGCGTTCTGGTTCGAAATAAAATTCCTAACTTTTGAGAAGCTCTCCTTGCTATGCCTGCAACATGCTCATGCCAGGATATATCTGCTCCCAAACTAACGACCTAACAAATTGAGCGACGATGATGAAATGCCCCGACATAACTATGTCGGGTTCAGCAACGTCAACTTTTTTAGAAAAAATTGCCGCCTAGGTTTTTGTAGCGTTAAATTCCACTTGGTTACTGTCACCCCAAGATAGAATTCTTCCAGGTTTTTGTTAATTGAACGACGTCCTGCTGTCTGCGGATATTCGCCTGAGCAGCCGATATCCGAGCATTCAAAGTGAATGAAGAGATAAGCGCACTGTCGTCTGCAAAGGTGCAAATTGGATTCCTGGTCTTTTCCAGCAGACTTAATGTTAAATTCATCAAACTAAAATGTACGGTTGGTAAGAAACTAGGCCATAAAAAAAATTAAATGGCGCATTTTTAGATTAATCCAGTACGATGTTAAACCGTAAACTGTGTTTTCTGTTTTGGTCAGTCATTTTATTTAAGATTAAAGTACAGTCTGTCAGAGAAGGACGTTTTCGCCATCAATGTATTTTTTGATGTGCTAACAACGGCACAATTACCTTAATAAGTTGTCCAATCGCCTTTGGTATTAATAATCGCCTGACATCTTCTAGGTATGCTGTTGACGAGATGCCAGGCGATTATTGATGCAATGCTGCAATGATCTCCACATCTTTCGATTCTCGCAAGACAACTGAGTCAAAGTCTTCAGTCTTTCGTATGAGCTTTCTCTTTACAAGGGACCAAACGTTTTTAAAAGGGGTTGGCATCCGGCGATTGTGAAAGCCACTCTAGTGTCTTATCGTGGGCCCAAGTGAGCCTCTTCGAGACGTGACAGTAAAGGTTTCTTCTTCGGAATTTGACATCACGAGCATAAAGATGTTGTCAAATGGTCTCATGGGACACATTCAAACCTAATTTTCTTAATTTTACTACTCTTAACTTTCGGGTCCCGTAAAAAAAAAGACACGATTCGTTTTTCGACTTTCGAAGTGACTTTGCCTACTGAGCCACGTTTTGGCAAGTCGTCGACATTTTTCGTCTCGTTAAAATGATTTAGTCACTTCTTCACAAACGATGCCCACTTGGTAATATATTTAGCGGCCGCGGCATGTCAATTTAGGCCCCTTTAGATGGGAACAAAGAAAGACTGCCTCGAACCAAAGGGCAAACAAGTGACTCAGTTTGGATTTTACGTGATTTCGACGAAAGATCAGAATCGACTGATACTTTTACTAAGATGCTTCGTAGACAAAGGTTCCTTCTCTCTACCAATTCACATGTCTTGAAAAAATGTTTTCCTACAAAATTACCATCTATACTAATACAGTTAGTCTAGTGTTTCTCGAGTTGTTATCTTCCATTTAAACAATCTTTTCTTTACGATTCAAAAAACGGCGATACAGCGTCTTTCATGTGGGGAAAATTTTGTCTTAGATCCTTGTGCATATTTTTGAATAAAGCGAAGTCGCATTGCATTAAATCAAGGCCAGGGGGTGGATGTTTTAACTTGGTGAATCTACAGCTTTCGATAATGACGTGAACTATGCGAATCCTGTGAATCCTGCAGTTGCCGTTCTACTCCAAAGTTTTGGTTTTCCATAAATTCTCATATTTTTATCTAATAACCTGCTTTAGGTTTTGGATCGCGATTCCGTAAATTATCATCATCATCAAGGAGCCCTCTGCATCCACTGCTGGCCATGGGCTTCCCCTATAGAATTCCATCTCTGCTAATCCTGTGCAATCAGTTGGTAACCCTTTTAATATCATATCTGCCCTTGGTCTTCATTTTAATATTTTGCCGGTCCATCTCATGTCTCTAAGTCTGGCAATGTGTTCTGCCCATTTCCATGCGCGTGATGACATCTGTGACTCCAGTGCGTCTATGCAGATCTATGTTGCGTATTTTCTCATTAAGAGTCACACCAAGCATTGACCTCTCATGCGCCTTTGTGCAGATTCTATAGTAAGTACACACGTCTCAGTTCCACAGGTAAAGACTGGAAGGACGCCCTGATTGAATGTTTGTTTCGTTAGACTAATTGGAATGTCGGTCTTCAATATATAATTTAGAGTTCCAAGCTAGACCGATTCTTCTTTTAAAGATGTTGGATTTCGGTAGAGGATGCTTATTTCGTGGACCAGATATATGTACAGGGTGAGTCAACGATAGAGTAAAGTTCATTATCTCATTTGTTTTGGGAATGACGAAAAATTATTAAATACAATAGTTTTAGGGAATGTTAAGGTGCGCAGTTTAAAATTATTTTTGAGTATATAGGGTACTTCAAAAAAGTGTGGCCGATATAACATTGGTTTTTTTAAATGGAACATCCTATTTTCTAATTTATTTTTAAATTCTGCGTAAAGTTTTATAACTTTTTTATTAATAATATTTTAATTTTTTTTTTTTAAATACTAGTTTTCAGTTTTGTAAAAAATTGCCAGTTGTACCATTGTTTCTGAAAGTGGAATACTCATAATTGACGTTCTATAGAGATGAAAAAAGATATATGTAAAGATATTTGAGTTAGATGCTACAGGGTGTTCAAAATAAATGTATGTATTTCGAGTATTTTAAATTGAAAAATCTCAAATATTTTAAATGGCACAGCCTATATATTATTGTTTTTTCTTATAGATTTTACAAAACCCTCCAACTTTTATTAAGTATGTCATATACCTATTTCTAATAGTTTTCGATTTATTTTGAATTTTTCAATTTTTACCCTTGCCTTAAAAACACTTACGCTATTGTGAAGACATAAACGAATAGTTAATAATAATTCTAATATGACGTAATAAATGTTCAAAGATATGCCCGTCTACTTGAATTTTTTGTTTATGGGTCTAGCACACGTGCTGCAGGAAGGTCACTAAAGCGCTACAGGAGCTGTGCGGAAAAAGCGATTCACGTTGCTCTTGAATCGCTGTAAATTGTACTCGGTGGGAAAGCACAGTCCTCAGCAACTTATTCCAAAGGGAATACACATGTTTAGTCGTTGTACTATATTTTCCTTCACTTTCCTTAGCATAAAGGACATGTCCTACACGCATCCCGTATCCTGTTTTCCATATCTACTGGTGTTGTAGGGGGACTCACATAAACACAATCTTTAATGTAGCCCAACAAAAAAAGCCAAAACTCTTCACCTTTGCTATGGAAGATGTTTTTAAAGAACTCTCGTTTAAATGTAGGGGTATAAATATTGATGGAACTTACTTGAACCAACTGTGTTCTATTTTAAAGGATGGAGAAACTTCCAAAATTTTAAAAAGACTAGTGTTCGATTCTTGCGTTTTTCCTGTGCCCATCTACGGACTTGAAACTATGGCTCTGACACAGAAAAGTGCAAATAGGCTGGAATAATGCAAAGAGCCATGGAGAGAACAGTGCTGTGAGTTTCTCTCAGAGATAATATCAGCAACGAAGAGATAAGACGTAAGACGGGTACAAGAGATATTATCGAACGAATTATAAAAATGAAATGGAGTTGGGTAGGACATATTGCAAGAGATAATGGTAAAAAATGTACATCAAGAATAACTTTTTGGCGGAGGACGAGACAGACCGCCAATGAGATGGGTAGGCGACGTGCGCAGAATAGGTGGAAAATATTGGCGACGGAGAGCCGAAATGATGATGATGATGATATATATATATATATATATATATATATATATATATATATATATATATATATATATATATATATATATATATATAGATTAATTCAAAACAGATTCTTCATATGAAATGTGTGAAATTGTTATAATTTTATTAAAAACCATGTTTAAAAACATTGCCTTGAAATCACTGTTTCTTTTACTTATTTAAAAAAAAGGCACAAACGTCTAACCTAATATTAAATGTTCTTTCAGCATCGAAAAGATTATAAAGAGAATATTAAATTTTTAATTTAGATAGAAATTGATATTCTTAGAGCCCCGAGTTCAATCTGAAAATTGCCTCTTACTAGTCTCGCGTTTATATTTAAAGATTTTCTTTAGGGCAAAAGCAAGGTTAACAAAAAAAAATGACTACCTTTTATAAAAAAGTATCACGAATAGAAAATTTGTAAGGTTTCTTTGAGAATTTTTAATATTATTCAGCCTTTTTACTTTTTTCAATTAAGCCTAAAGGTAAACAAGTAACTAAGCTTTTTTTAAACCAATAAGAAAAGTGGAAAGAGGAAACTTAAAGTAAATACTTTTATGAGAAAAATAAAGAAATGAAACCTTGGACAAACTTAAAAAGATATTGAGTTTCTGTATCTAATTTCAAAGGAGTGTAAACCAAAAATTAATTAAAGATTTTAAAAATTATGTTTTTGGAGGAAGTTCAATAAAAGAAAATAATTTTAGCAACATCCATATTATTTACGATTTACCGATGTTGTTACCAAATCTGTAATAAAATTTAGATTAATGATATTGTAAAATGTCATTAATAAAAATTTGGTGCGGACGAGAAGGCTACGTCTTTTTAAACTTATAACAATAAGATAATCTGTCTTTCTGCTTGACTCCGCATTTCTTTTTTTAATTTCTATTAGCGATGTACGGTAAGTGGCGAACTAAAAAAATATAGAGCGTGAAATATGAGAACATAACTTTTGGGTTACTTTCATTTGATGCACAGATAGTACGAAAATAGAGTTGAATTTTTATTGTCATTTGAATAATAAAGTTTTAGTTTTTTTTTATTTTTTTATGGGTCTAGCACACGTGCTCCAGGGAAGTCCATAAAGCGCTCCAGGAGCGGCATGCGTGCGGAAAAAGCGATTCACGTTGTTCCTGAATCGCTGTAAGTTGTACTCGGTGGGAAACACAGCGCTGGTCAAATTATTCCAAAGGCATGATGTTTTCCATATAAAAGACTGCTTGAAAAGCGTTGTACGCGGAGTAACAAGCTGAATCTCATACGGATGTGAAGCACCAGCGCGACGTGTATTTCTAACATGCACCGCTTTGGGAGGAATTAAGCGGGCTACATCTCTCGAGCACCTTCCATGAAAATACTTGTAGAACAGACTCAAGTCGCCAACTGTTCTTCGATGTTCCAGCCAATCAAGGCCTCCGGTCAGTTACGGGTCTCCAATCAGACGAACAGCTCTTCTCTGAACAGAATCCAACAAATGCAGTGTATGTTTGGGAGCGGAGCCCTAAACATGGGAGCAGTATTCCATAGTTGGTCGAATTTGAGCTTTGTAAAGAAGTAACAGTTCTTGTAGAGTGTAAAGCTTTCTGGTTCGAAATAATATTCCCAACTTTTGAGAAGCTCTCCTTGCTATGCCTGCAACATGTTCATGCCAGGACATATTTGCTCCCAAACTAACGCCCAACAAATTGAGCGACGATGCTAGGGGAATAGAGTGCCCCGACATAATTATGTAGGGTTCAGCAAATAGAAAAAACTGCCGCTTGGGTTTTTGTAGCGTTAAATTCCACTTGGTTACTGTCACCCCAAGATAGAATTTCTTACAGGTCTTTGTTAAGTTGAACGACCTCCTGCTGTCTGCGGATATTCGCCTGAGCAGCCGATGTCCGAGCATTCAAAGTGAATGAGGAGACATGCGTACTGTCATCTGCAAAGCTGTAGATTGGATTCCCGGACTTTTCCAGCAGATCGTTAATGTAAATGAGAAAGAGAGTAGGAGACAGTATGGAGCCTTGGGGCACACCGGCGTTGATGTGAAGGTGTTAGAAAGAAATCCGTCGACCGCCACTCGCAAAGAACGCTCTCTGAGGAAACACGAGAGCCACAAACAGAGCTTTTCAGATACACCAGCGTAGCTTAACCAACAGTCCATCGGGCCAAACACGGTCGAATGCCTTGGATATGTGTTACATAAGTCAGAAGATCTCTTGTTGATCTATGTTTACGAAAGTCATATTGGTGATCGCTAATAATGTTGAATTCATCAAGATATTTTAGAAGATGCTGATTGATAACCTTTTCCATGACTTTCGATATTATTGAAAGCAGTGCGACTGGTCGGTAGTTATTTGACAAGGTCTTCTTGCCTTTTTAAGGTATTGGCTGAACCGTGGCACATTTCCAGCAGGACGGATATATTCGCTTTCTGTAGGATAGGTTGAAAAGTCTACAGAAAACTGGTGTTAGTTCCTTGCACAGTTTTTGAGAACAAGGGCAGGTATTCTGTCAGAGCCAGCAGCCTTTTTGGTGTCTAGCTTCATGAAAATACGCTTTATGGTACGTTGTCTGAAGACAACATCGGGCATCTTTGACTGCAATATGGGAATAGTAGGTGGTGTTTTTCCTTGGAAATCGACAGTAGAATGTGAAGCAAAGAGTTCAGCCAAAACTGTTCGCTCTCTCAATAGGTGTGGTTGCAATGGAATTATCTGGCCGTGTGAGTGGTGGTATGGTGGATTTGGTGAAATTTTCACTAACTGCCCTAGCGACTGCCCAAAAGGACCTGGAATTATTGGGACAAGCGAGAAGTTTGTTTCTGATTCGTTGATTGTGTGCCTCCTTGGTTTCGTCGATAATTGGTATCTGTTCTTCGAAAAAGGGATGTAAGCTTCCATACCAGCCACAATAACATCGGAGACCTCCCTGGCGCAGTCAGATGGGTTGTCAAATCGAAAACAAACGTTCACCCAAGGGAAAGTTCGAAAATATTCCATGAGATCTTCCCATTTAGCAGATTTGTAGTGCCAAATCTTGCGCGGCCTAGGCGCCTCTCTGTCTCTGATTGGCAGGATATTTGATGTCGAAAGCAGTTTATAGTCGGAAGAACCTAACGGCGGATTTACGGTGACCGTGTGAATCTCCGGATTGGTGGTTAAAAACAGATCAAGAAGACTGGCGAACTCCCCGTCTCGATCAGGAATCCATGTTGGTTCATCAATAAGCTTAGTTAAGCCACAACTGATTGAGAAAGATTCAGCTTCACGGCCTTGTTCCTCGGTAGTATTTGAATATTTAAGCCAGTTGATATTGTGGACATTAAAGTCGCCCAGGATGGCAATTTCGGCACTTGGATAATTAATTTGTAAATGATCGATGCTGCAAGAGAAGCAAAAAGTGTTCGAAAATTGGTATCACTTGGGGGTCGATACAGGATACAGAGGAGCCTTGTTGTTTGTTGTTACATCATATTGTCGTTCTATCACTGCTAATTTTGGAGATACAAATTTTCTAGTGAATTTGCCTATTATAACGAAGTGACTTTGGGAATTTAAGTAAAATTTTGCAGTGGAAAAGCTGATTGTAAATTATATAAGGTGAATTTTATCTTAAAAAATTGTACAAAAAGAGTGCACAGATTTATTTTTATCGATTTATTAGTGTTATGTATATAATTTATTGTCTATAAAGTATTCTGTATTACTGTTATATATTATACGAGGGTTGTGTGATAAGTATCTGACCTTGGCCAGAGATAGCGCTACTACTATTTAAAAAATTATATTTTTCGTAAACAACCTTTTACAAAATATGAAAACTACATGCCTGAGTGCAACTATATTAACGACCGAATAAATGACAGGAAAACACATATCATAAGTGTTTATGCACCAGATATTAATAAAAGTTAAGAAGAAAGAACTACCTTCTACAACGATCTACAAGGAACATTAGATGGTTTACCAAAAGAGGATCATTTAGTCCTCCCAGGCGATTTTAATGTGATTTCAAGTGATATATGGTGTAAAAAATAAATATAATGAAGACATCATTAATGAAAATAGAGAACTCCTAATTCACATGTGCGAACAAAACGAATTAAGAATAAATAATACCTTTTACCCTCACAAACCGCCACATGAATACACTGTCGAAAACTCACAAGGACAAAAATCTATGATTGACTTCATTATAACAAATCGAAACATCCACCCAACACAAATACTAGATGTCCGAGTACTGACATCAGCAAACGAAGTTACCTAACAGAATTTAGTTCTATGCCAACTTAGAAACGCAACACCGCCCACAAAAAAGAAAGAACCATTGATTATAGAAAAACTAAATATAAAGTCACTAAATAACACGTCCACACAAAATTTATACCAACAAAGGCTCAAAAACAAAATATCAACTAACAGAACAGACGAAAACGACAATATTAATACAGCATTCAACAAAGTACGCGTTAATATAATATCTGCAGCACAAGAAGCGATAGGACAAAGAAAAACCAATATCAATAAATAACGAAAACCCAAACCCTGGATCACTGTGGAAATAAAATTGCTAGCCAATGAAAAGAAACGAGCATATGTTCTGTATAAAAATAATCCAAATACCAGAGAACAATACATTGAAGTTAGAAACAGGGTAAATACTACAATTAGAGAAATAAAACAACGATTCTGGGAACAATTTTCAGCAGAAATAGAGCACGATCTATATGGGGGCCAAAGAAAAATCTGGTATCTAGTGCGCAGTAGAAAAAAAAAACAGTAAACGAATACGTACAAACCATAGGTATAAAACCAGAAACATGGGTTAATTATTTTAAAAACCTATACGCATCAAACCAAACTATAAATTCTCGGACAGAGGAAGTCAATAACAACATATACCAGATAAACAATGAAGCACTAATTACCAAAGAAGACGTTGCAGATTTAAAAATTATTTAAATTAAAAAACGGAAAGCCGCTGTCACAAACGAACTAATAAAATACGGGGAAGTGAACTTATAGAAGAAATAACAATATTATTTCAAGTTATCTGTCGAACGAAGATAATCCTCGATCAAAGGAAAACTAGCATTACGGTAACGATAGTCAAAAAAGATCAAAAACAAAACCAGAAAATTACCGAAGAATATGCCTGTTTAGCTGTATATTAAAATTGCTAACAAAGATCATATCAGACACAATAACCAAACAAATAAAACCGCTAGATAAACAGCAAGGTTTCTGCCCTAACAGATCAACAATTGACGCCATATTCGTAGTCAGATAAATAATAGAGAAAGCAATCGAATAGAGTAAACCAGCCTACATGTGTTTCGTGGATTTAACGCAAGCTTTCGACAGGGTGAGATTATGTGATGTAATAAAAATCCTAAAGCAGCAAAAATTAGCCACACAGTTATAGCACTCGTAACAGAAGTAAATAGCAATACAAAAACAATAATCAAAATAAATCATATACTAACGGAAGGAGTGCCAGTCTCCACAGGTATACGACAAGGTGACAGTTTAAGCCCAACATTGTTTAGCTTGGTGATAGACGAGACGATTAAAGAGACGAAGATAACGGGAAAAGGCTACAAACTCGAGAATAACGAAATAAAAATAATCTGTTATGCTGATGATGCTGTTTTAATATCCGAAACAGAAGATGATTTACAAAGAATGCTGTTTAAATTCAAATCTATAGCAGAAACGTTTAACATAAAAATCTCGACGAATAAAACAAAATCCTTTACTGTATCCAAGGAACCACTTCGTCGTAAATTAGTCGTAGACAATTAACTCATAGAACAAGTCATGGAATTTAACTATTTGGGTGTAAATATCTCCAGTTGCCGAAACCTATATAACGAAGTCAGACATCAAGCAACAAAAGCGGCAGTAATAACAGGAGCTTTAAATGATATTATCTGGAAAAACAAATACATGTCGGTGCATAGCAAAGCACATATCTATAAAATATCTGTGAGACCTGTTATGACCTACGTTGGAGAAACCAGAGCCGATACTCGAAAAACAAAACAGCTGTTAAGATCTACTAAATGAGAACACTAAGATCTATAAACAGCCTGACACTGAGGGATAGAATAAGGAGCCAGGATATAAGAAACAAGTGCGAAATTCACGACGTGGTTAGCTGGGTGCGAAATAGTTGAAGGGAATCGAGGGACCATGTACAGAGAATGGACGGCCGAATGACAAAAGTGGCGATGATGGAAAGATCACAAAGAACGAGACCGCGTGGCAGACCACCGAAAAGATGGAAAGACTGTTGGACATCCACATTACAAGACAACTGAGACGAAGAGGGAAAGTTAGAAAACGACAGGGCAAGCCCTAATACAAGAAGAAGAAGAAAAATAACTTTTTACAAGAATTCTGTCAAATTTTCAAGTTGCTGAGTGATTTAGTCTGTAAGTGGCTGCCATTTAAATTAAACAACTTTTGTAATTTTACAATGGAAAAAATTGAATGTCGAGCTGTGATAAAATACTGATTTTTGAAAAAGAAAATGAATGATGAGATAACAGTGGAACTGTGCGAAGTTTCCCTCACCTTCATTATCGACCGTAAAATATTGAACAACTGAATTCAAACGCAACCGTACAAGCATCTTTGATGGAGAACGTCCAGGTCACTGCATTAGAGATAATGGAAAAAATCCACGATATAGTGATAAATTATCAAAGCGTTAGATTGCTGAGACTGTGGGCATCTCAGTTGAACGGGTGCAGAACATTTTAACAGCTCATTTGGATATGAGAACGCTTTCTGCAAGATGGGTGCCGCAATTACTCACAATTGGTAGTAAACACTCACGTGTGTCAACTTCAAATGAATGTTTCGCTATATTAAAGCGCAATCGGAATGATTTTTGGCATCAATTCAAAACTGTTGACGAAACATGGTTTCATCACAGCATACCAGAGACCAAGAAACAGTCCAAATAGTGGGTTTTCCGTGGCGAACTGGCGCCAAAGAAGGCCAAGGCAACTTGATCGGCCAACAAAGTCATTGCCAAAGTATTTTGGGATGCAAGCGGCATAATCCACGTCGCTTACCTTGAAAAAGGCAAAACGATTAATGGAGAGTACTACGCCACCTTAATGGATCGTTTTAACCATGCTGTAAAAGAAAAACGTCCCCATTTGGAGAAAAAAAAACTGTTTCATCAATGCCATGGCAAAATTCCACTCTATTCTCCATAATTAGCCCCAAGCGATTATTTCCTATAATATGAAAAAATGGCTCGGCGGAAAAAAATTTGGTCCAAACGATGAGGTGATTGCTGAAACCAATGCCTATCTCGAAGGTTTTGAGAAATCTTATTTTTTAGATGGGATACAGAAGACAGAAAAACATTGGACTTTTTTTTTATGGGTCTAAGTGTACCGAGCTATTGAGGAATAAAATAAATTTTGGGCCAGGTACTTATCATACAACCCTCGTATATAGCAATACATAGCTTGTAAATCCTTGATGATAAAAGATGCCGAAAAGCTGATGATAAAAGGAAACCATATCTCTGCTTCCCATACGGGTGGGACCAATATCTCAAGACAGACTGGGGAAGGACTGATAGCCAATCCCGATAGAAATTGATAAAGGCGTGTTATTGGTGGGGGGCTGCTTGGACAAGAAGCACTGATGACGGAGATAATGTCCTTGTCGCTCTCGATTGGGATACATGACTGAATTCAAACTGGATGGCTCGAGGGTGGCTGTCAATGAAAAACATACTTTGGCTCACTGCGACGAAAACCTTCATAGGTTGTAGCCCTCTTCGTAGTCATGGCCAGTTAGAGTGCAGAATAAGATCGTAAAATAGAGGGCTGAGACTACTCTCTGCCGTGATTCGAGTCCCACGTTAAACTGTAAGTCTTATCTGGCTAACATTACCCAGGTGCTAAATAAAGTTCTCTGTTTAATTAGCACCCACGAGTGTTACTCGAATATTTTTCTAGACACTTTAATTAAGTAGAGACAAAATGTATGCCAGAGACTAACTAGTCAGAGAAGATCAATATCCAGGAATTAAGAAATATGACAGATATATTAAAAACAATCAAATTATGTAATTAGATTCTAATTTTAAAGAATAAATATATCCGAAGATGCTTCGTATAGCCAAGCCATATGATCTGATCACAACAATCATGATTTTGGATAACTGACCGGTCTATTTTTGGTAAAAACAGAATATTGAAATTTTATTAAGACAGAAATTCATACCTTCTTAGCCCGAAGCTACCTTTAAAATTTTCTTCTCCAAGTTTTACGTCTTTATTTGGACTTTTGTTTGAAGTAAGAGTAAGATTACAAAAAAATTCTTTCATAAAAAGTAATATTTGCAAAAGAACATTTATAATACTCCCTTTGGGATGTTTAATAACAATGGCTTTATATATAAATATTTTATAAAATCTTTTATATAAGAAAGTAAAAAGACAAAATAATTATTAATTATAAAGGTAAGAAAAGAGAAAAACTAGAAGTATAATATACAGAAATCTTAAAACGACAAAGCTGGAACACGTGCGTTATATCCAAAATAAGTTAAGTAATTTCTTGATTGTTAAACATATTTCAGAAACTGTACATTTCTATAAAAAAGTGGAATAGGTCCTAAAATTCCACACGCACCTTGACAATCTCATAAATAATATTTTCAAAAAATTAATACGCAAGTTTTGTTGACACTACCAGGCACTTATTTATGACATAAAAAAGAGAGGCCAAAGTACAAATTACAAGGGCATATTGATAAAAAAAAACAAGCGAATCTCAAAAACATAAAATTTTTATTCAAAGTATTCTTCTTTCTACTTTATATATTTAGTGCCACGGTTATATAGTAACTTTATTTCTTTCAAAAAAAAATCTACTTCATTTTTGGGAAAAGATTATAGTCAGGGGGGAGCTAAACCATGGGAATCTGGTTGATGATCGATCAAATAAAATATATATAATGTAATACTTGCGCACACTTTTCTTCGTATTACTTTTAAAAAATCGTGAAAAATCGCTGTCCCCTACCTTATCTCGAAAAGTACTGATCAAAAAATTTTGAAAAAATCCTGGAATATTCTCCACGGGGTATAGATTGAACGAAAATTATCATTAACGTTAATAATTTATCTGGTATAGAAAAAAAAACAAATTTCAAGGTCACCAGTTTTCAGTAAAGATTGGAAACAAACTTTGTTGAAAACTCATTTGGGGTGTGTTTTATGAAGTCACTGATCATTTTATACCACCCTACCAAAATTTTTATTTTAAAAACAATCAACGTACAGAACCCTAATTGTGCAAGTTCAACTTGCACTTAACCGGTTATTTTATATTACTATTGTAATTTTGTTTTTATATTACTGTTGTAATTGGCTTGTCCGTTAAAAAATAAAATAAAATAAATAAATAAATAAATTGAAATTAAATATAGATTAATGTGGCACTCGAAATGCGCCACAGTTCAGCCGATACCCGACAAAGGCAAGAAGACCTTGCCAAACAATTATCGGCCAGTCGCATTGATTTCAATAATATCGAAAGTCAAAAAAAGGCTTTCAATCAGTATCTTCTAAAATACCTTGAAGGATTCAATATTATTAACGATTATCAATATGGCTTTCGTAAACATAGATCAACAGGAGATCTTCTAACTTATGCAATTGAACACTTTGGAGAATCTCGAGCAGTTGCTGTTGATATATTCAAGGCATTCGACCGTGTTCGGTACGATGGATGGTTGGGTAAGCTACGCTCTTTTGGTATGCCTGAAAAGTTCTGTTTATATCTCTCAAATTTCCTCAAAGAGCG